>OZ038510.1:61648466-61655966 GCA_964036315.1 Acanthosepion esculentum
GTCCTCCACAGCTTTCTATTTTGTTGCTCTCGTGAATACTTTCTTTATAACCCCAATTTTTTTTGTAGTACTTGCGCTTTTATCCATTTACTCAAATGTATCGAATAGGTCACTGACTGTTTTCTACTTGCCTTTGATGCATTCTGTGCGTGCTAAATTTTCCAAGCTTTCTTTCCTCAATATGTGTCTTCCAAATCTCAGCTGGACCTTTCCGATCGTTAGCAACAGTTTATTGTTCTTTTTCTACTTCAACTTTCTTCCTTTCTCACAAACTTTGTTTATTGTATTCTCAACATTCTTTCGCTCAGACGTCCTGGGTATGACAATAAACTACATCCGCGTCCAGGGTATGACGATAAACTACGTCCAACAGCAAGGCCTCTGATCAGGAAGGTGGAACCTCCTCTTAATTGCTGGTGTTCCCAGGTCTACCCTGACCCGGGTGTTAGGGTTCCATCTATGGGTAAATAACCCCCAAACTAGGGCCAAAATACTATGAAAGTGTAAAAAATATTACCATCAATACATTAAAAAAAAATTACCAGCTATACATTTTTGAAAAACAAATATTACCACCGAATGAAAATTATTACCAGAAACAGATTTTTTGAAGAAAAAATTATGACCAGAAATAGATTTTTGCAGGAAAAAATATGACCAGAAATAGATTTTTTGAAGGAAAACAATGAAAATTTTGTCGGCATTAAATAACCCATTGAGGTTGATATGCCGTAGACCAAACCAATCTTACGCTCATGCAACACCACACACTAACCTTGAGTGGCTCTTGGGCCTTATATTGAGTAACCATTATATCGGTCGCTTCGATTCTTTTCGCTATTTGTAACGAAATTGTCCAGTGTTCTTTGCTAGAAATGGTATTCGACGTGACAGCAGCCTAAGTCTTTTCTTCGTTTCCAATGTTATTTTTCCATCTTTTAAGACTTGAGAAAAGCCGTTCACTAAGCGCATTCCAATATTCGTGTCACACTTTCCATCGTTTCTTCCGACATTGCTGTTAGGGGGAAAAGGTCATTAAGTACATCTGGCTCGGGTAGATTACAAACTTTGGCTTGTAGCTTGAAAAAAAAAAAAAAGTCATCGATTAAAAAATAATATTTTCACTTAAAATAGGTATTATTTTCTAATGAATTAAGTAATATTTTATTTTATTTAAAAATATTTCAATAAAATAAAAGTCGTCTTAAATTTATTTATAAAAATATAAGAAATACTTTAAATAGTTTATTAAAATATTTCTTGATTACGGCCGAATCACGTTGAAACTCCGGTTACCGTACGATCACTGAAGTTAAGCAACGTCGTACCACGATGGTCAGTACCAAGATTGGTGATGGCTTGGGAATACCAAGATTGGTGTTGGCTTGGATGTGCGGGTGGTGAAATGGATAATGCCTCGGAATTGTTCATCGGATAGCCGAGTTCCAATTCCAGTTGGGTTCGTTCAGTGCTGATGCAACAGCCTCGTGGCCTCCCCCACCAATCTATAATATTATGGAGCCCCCACTCTACTACATCTCAATTTTCATAAGGTAGTATTCATATAAAATACAAATTATATTAGAACCTAATTATGTACAATAATCGATCATATGCAATATAAGTGAACAATTCGACTAAAAAATCGAAAATAAATCCAATGTATCTAAATACAAATTAGAGACCTGTCATAATAGATCATTCCATCTTCGATAAATCAACAATGTCTTGCGGCAATTCTTAACATCACCTCGAGATTTTTCTTGCGAAAAAGTTAAATAATTTTAACACATTCAAAATTATGGATAAAAAATAGTGAATTTTATTTAGTGTTTTTTTTTTAGACTGAGCATGCGCGGCAAAACAAATTCATGGATTTGGACGAAAAGAAAAGACCCACAGGATAAGGTCAAAATCTGTGAAAATCTTTCATCCCTTAATAGTCAGTTGTGCTTTAATTTGTAACGTATATTAATGTAGGTAGTAAAAACATTGATAAGATAGCGAGTGTCATATAGCACAGCCCGAAGCCCTCAAGCAGGCTTGTAGTCGGGGGTTCAGGAGTAGTACGTACCGGCCTTGGGTTCGTTATACAGTGTAACCCGGATATAAGAGACCCATATATAAGAGAGATTTTCTCTGGTCCCAAATTAGAGTTTGTGTTAATAAAACAAAATAGACCAAACCCGGATCTAAGAGAAACCCGGATCTCAGAGAAACCCGGATATAAGAGACTTATTCTCCGGTCCCGACAACTCTCTTATATCCGGGTTACACTGTATATACACTTACGCGCAATTATTTTTGTTAAAATCTAAAATTATTTTCTGGCTTTAAATAACCTGCAAAGGGTTGATAAGCTGTAGAAAAACAATCAATCAATAAAATATTCCTTTAATTGCTATAAATTAAATCAGATAATTAAGCAAGTTATAAACAAAAAGTAATTCACGCTTGGTTCTCAAATATACACGCCATTTTCTAGGGAACAACCAAAATGGACACTTTTTTTCCGCAATGAAAGCAAATAATTGAAAATCCCTGTTTTTTTTTTGCCCCAAATTTGTAAATTATCCGATTCAAACGAAATTTTCAGGACTTATTCATTAGCGAATGAATATTTTACTGAATAGGTTATTTTATTAAAAAAAATAAACTTTGGGGAAATATTTGGGGTGGTATGTTTCACCACCTTTTCGATATCGAGTGTGTACTTTTTAATTTGGAGGGATATTTAGTCCAAATTTTTTACAGATATCTGTCGGAGTTATCTCCTCCTCATTTCCTAACCCTTCAATAGGGGTCTCTCTCCCACGAGTATAAATACTGGCTGACTCTTCTCTCTTTATCCTTTTCTGCTTACGCACACGTGCGGCCAGCTATCTCGACTTAGGCCTCGGGCCGCCGAAACCTCGCGCTTGAGGCGAGGTATAAAAAACTTTCTCATTTTACTTTCCAATATGTGAACTCTCATACAAACAGCGTTTCCCATATTCTGGGAACACGCTAAAAACAAAATACACATCCGTACGGACACTCAACACACACACACATAATTTTCCATACAAACACCCTTTGTAACTTTTTCATGTCTCTGTATATTAATGTTTGTTATTAATATATATAATTGTTTTGTACATGTATATCGGTATTGTTAGTTTCTTCATCTTCTTTGGACTCCATTATAGTCCAACATTCCTATGTAGCGGGACCGGCCAGCAGGAAATCTTAGCCCAGAGATTTCATCCTCATATTCACCCCATCCCGGTCCTCTACATATCTTACAGTAAATTAGCAAATGTTTCTAACCTTGAGTAGAAATCAGCCTAAGGGACGGTAAATAAGTTCTTAATTTCAAACTTTGGAGTAGGCAACGGGGAACCATATTTCCCAAGAAGGCATAGCAATCAATTAACGCATAATAAAGAAAAGGAGTTTGTGGAAAGCCACAAACTCCTACGTCCTGAAGAAACATAAAATTAAAAATATATGTTTTCATAAACTGCTAGCATTTATTACTAACAATAACATTTTCGTAAGGGTACTTTTTTAATTTTTAAATAAACAATAAAATAAATTATTATAAATATTTACTTTCAAATAAATAAATAATAATAAATATTACTCTTTTATGACTAATATAACTTTTATTACAGTACAAATAAATGTATTGTAAACATTATTTTTTCGCCGGCATTTTGCCAACGGACAAACCAATCCAATGTTATGACGTTTTTTCCCTAGCATCACATTGAGTACTTTATGACTTTTCCCCCCTTACAATCTTAAAGTTCTGATGAAGAAGGTCGTCTTGCATACCATTGCTAGTATGTTCCATCTTCATTATACTTCATTATAGTGGCCTTGTGTCAGACCAAGCTAAATCTAGTTCTAGTATATATCGACAAAATTCCCCAAACTTTTTAGTTTCTCTATTTCATATCTTAGAATCTAAAATATGAAAATATAGATCCGACCTTTTTTTTTTGTTATTTTTTGTCAATAAAAGTAATAAAAATGCAAATATTTCTAAAGAAAAAAACCTGTTTTTAATTTTTATGATTTCGAAATGAATTCTGACTGTTTGTATTATGCGACCATTGCACTTTTCTAGCTAGGATCAGAGTGTAAATCTACCCAGCCCTTATGAGCTAGAATCACTTACTCCATTTGACCGACAAGCCTACATATGGGTTGGAACAGGAGTTGGAGGGGGTGAAAAAGGAAAGGTAGGAAGTAAGAAGGCTGATTAAAAAAATGCAAAGTAAAACAGATGGAATAGAAGGGGAACACGTGTTTGAATAGACGTCCCATTCTTTGTTTATTATTATTTATACAGTGGCCAAGCGATCGAGAAGAAGACCTACTAAAAAAATGTGCCTCCTGACAGTCTTTAAAAGAAGAAAAAAGTGATGTCACCTCCGACTTGTAACTACTATAACTTCTTTAATAATTTATTGTTTGGACTGTACCGTCATCTTTGTTGTTATATTCACGACGTTTCGGCCTTTTTACGTTCCGGCCTTCTTCATTTCGAACGAAACATTTATTTCGTCCACCGGGGCAGATTGTTCTGGTGCCACATCTCAGTTCCCAGTTTCAGTTCACCTCTACTGTGGCCAGGTATTGAAATCTATTGGGCCAAGTCACTGGATTACTTCAACCAACGCTTTTATCCACTGGGCCATGTGTCCTTGAAAAACAGAAGCAAGCACGGAATTCTATTTTTGGTTCAATAATCATGAAAAACCCCCAAAGACAACCACAATTTCCCTGTCGCTGCGCAATTCAACCAATCGGATCACTGTGATCCGGTTAAATAACATCACATGCGTGGTTTTATTGTTTTCATTTAAGTGTCAACAAGAATGACGAAAGTCCGAGTTAAAATTCATTTTTTAAAATAGAATCACATATTAATGGATTAACTAGGAATTTAGGCTTACTCATAGAATAATATACTTTCTTTCCACAGACAGCCGTCTATAAACACTACAAAGCCTAACCGTAAACAAACTACTTGGCCAAACCTATCACATTTCTTTAATACAACACATGGACTGCCCCCGCAATAGAACAAAAAAAAAAATTTTAAATTTAAAAAAATAGCAAAAAATAAAAACAAACAAAACAAAAACAAACAAAATTCTCTGGAAGAGTGAGTCCCACTTCATTGTTTATTTCTCATGTCGTTGATAAAGGACACAGGTGTGCCCGAAATTTTCGACTTTAAACTCTTTCTCTTCGTGCTTTAGGCTTAGTCAAAAAAACTTAGACGTCTACATCTAACAGTTTCAACGGTGTAGGGGTGGGAACGGGATGCCAGCATGAAACTATTCCACATTTGTCTGAGATTTATATAAAAAACATATACAGGCAACAAATATTGGAATGGATAAGGGCGAAAATAAGAAGATACAGAGAGAAGGTAAGAAAAGAGTAGAAGCAAGTGATAAACAATTTTAATTATCAACACTAGGGGAATTTACGAAGATCGAACTAGTTTATATAAATCTGGTTCGCACCAATCATGTTTCTCTAATATTATTTTAGACAAGCGACCTTCGATTTTATTAACGATACCATTTGACGTGGTAAACCTTGGTTTTCCAAAGCCAACTGTTAATGTAACTAGGGTTAAAATATTCTCTCAGTCTTGTCTGTCAATTCCACCTGTTAACTAGCTGTAAACACATTCAATACAACATCGATTGTTTATCTAAATGCAAATCTGGGTTCAGACAAAATGACCAAGGGAAATTAGATCAAGTGGAACGGTTTCAAATCTTGTTTCTTGTTTGGAGATAGCTGTCTTATTATTGAAAATGCTTCTTGTTGAGGCATGTATAAAGAAGGAGAGCTACACTTTGAAACTCTATCTATCTATCTATCTATCTATCTATCTATCTATCTATCTATCTATCTATGTTCATTATCTCTCTCAATCTCTCTCTCTCTCTCTCTCTCTCTCTCTCTCTCTCTATATATATATATATATATATATATATATATATATATATATATATATACACACACGTGGAGGTGTTGAAATTTTTAGCACCACCCGTATCTATCTATCTATCTATCTATAGTCGGTTATTCTATTCCAAAAACTCCTATCTGCCAGGGCATTTAGCCCATCTCTGTTGCAAACACCCATTTAGGCACACTTATGTTTGTTGAACACACCCAGAGCCCACCTTTAGTTTATACTGCAACTATACAGAGACGGCCTTAGTCACAGGTTCAAGGAAGGAGCGCCTAATCTGGCGTGATCAACAGTTTAAACAAGCCTATACGCTCACCCCCACATTATATTAAACTTATAGTATTTTCCACATTGTTACTTATCTGTTTAATTCTCGTTGTGCTATCTACATATCACCTGTAATAATTGTCGCAAAGAATACATAGGTAAAACCTCCTGGAATTTAAATAAATGACTGTATGAACACAAAAGTTATCTTTTACAACTCATTGCGTTTGTTGCTCAACATAATGAGTCTAACGATAATTTTGATTTAAAAAAATGCTACTTTAATTAAATGAGAAAGCGATTTACTAAGACGGAAATGTATAGAAAGTGCCTTAATTACTAGATCACCCGCAGTAAAATTTACGTCCAGGTTTTTACATTAGACCTTTCTTGGCAGATCTTCTATTATCACATTGTGGGATAATTAATTAAAAAAAAAAGTGATAAATACATAAACAAGAAACTAAATGAGATCGGCTAGACTATATGCCCAAAACACATATTTAAAAAAATAAAATTAAAATCAAAATTGCTGCCCCTTCTCTCTTTCATGCCCATGAAGTAAAACACCTCAACATAAGCATCACTCTCGTCCAATGAAGTCCTAAAGGACGAAACACGTAAAACATGTTCTACTTTGTCATAAAGTTTCCTAATATATATTTTTTAAGACATCTTTATACGTTCTTTTTATAGATACAAATATTTAAGTAAATGCTTATAATAAACAGTATTAACGACATTTACCGGGGGGAATGTCCGAGAAATTTTCATAGAAAATATGCGTCCTCCGACAGGACTCGAACCTGCATCCTACACAAAACCGTCATATAGCCTGAGGTGCTTTACCGATTTAGCGAGATTTTACCGATTTATTTTGCGTTTCAGCAAGGTCGATTTTTTACTGCTTTTAAACTACAACTCTCCATGATTTTCACTTGTACATTCATAACTGCTCGATGCGTATCCAAATGTAAACAAATGACGTCATACATTATGAGAGAGAGAGTGAGTGAGTGAGAGGAGATTAATACAAATATAAAGTTTGTCACTTAGCTGACTCATGTTATTTTCAGCATACCGACTCTAGAGATTCGTAGATGGAACCTCCAGGAATCGCTCGGTCACCTCGTCAGGAGATACCAATAATTACCTGTTTATTTTTTCGTTTTTCATCACATTTATATTGTTAAAAATAATTTATATATATATATATATATATATATATATATATATATATATAT
>OZ038510.1:61658466-61708466 GCA_964036315.1 Acanthosepion esculentum
TTGATATATATATATATATATATATATATATATATATATATATATATATATATATATATATATAAAGACATTTTATGATATGTTTAAGGTTCTTTTTATAGATACAAGTATTTAAGCAAATACTCTGTTTTATAAAAGCATTTGCTTAAATACTTGTATCTATAAAAAGAAAGTTAAACATATAAAATGTCTTTAAATAAATTGTCGGACCTTGTCCAATTCAATATATATATATATATATATATATATATATATATATATATATATATATATATATATATATATGTGTGTGTGTGTGTGTGTGTATACACACACACACACATATATATATATAATTTGAATAGCGACCTTTCTGCTACCATAATTTCTATCAATCCTCAGGCACTAAAATTAAGTGTTCTATCTCGGAACTCTTATCTAGGCAATGATGCCGAATAAATAAACGCAAGGAAATTCTTACTGGCAAGCTACGATCCTGGGTAGGTGTATTTGTGTAAAATATGCTGTTTTTTTCTGCCATCTTTGCTTCTTTCACTTTCTTCTTTGCTGGCATAATTGCGTACATGAGAGAGTTTCGAAATAGAGCACCTGCCTGATGATACCAGATTGGTAGAAACCATGACAGCAGAAAGGTCGGTGTTCTAATTCTTTTAGGTATTAAATTGCCTTACTTTTTTGTTTTTTGAAAACTGTATTAAACACTTTTTTATTAAGCCGTTCTTTGGCATGTACTACTTTTTGTCAAATGTTGGATTATGTAATATATATATATATATATATATATATATATATATATATATATATATATATATATATATATATATATATATATATTAGCATTTACTAAATTTATATAGGGAATGAATATTCAATAGTAGAGTGTTTATAAATATAGTGTGACCTTATGAATCAACACTCTCCGTTAGTTTGTATGCAGATCGTATTGAGGTGTGAGATTGTTAGCATGCAGTGTTGATTCATATATCCACACTGTCTCCCTCACTCTCTTCACACACACACACACACATATATATATATATATATATATATATATATATGTGTATACAGTGTACGTAGATATCAACACTGCATGGTGACAGGCTGTTTCACACCTCAAATGATCATCAGAATATATCTACAAAACACTATCAGAAATCATGAAGACTATTTTATGAATAAATTTGAAACAAGTTATCTATATATATATATATATATATATATATATATATATATATATATAGATAGATAGAGAGAGAGAGAGAGAGAGATAACGAGAAAGAGAGAGAGAGTATGGTTTTCCAGTATCTGTCTTTATTTGTTTACATTATATGCTTTTTTTTACATTATCCTCTCTCTTCAAAGATGTAATTCCCCAGGAAACCTTTTTCTAAGTTAAGCAATTTAGACATTTATATAATATGTATGTGTGTGTGTTTGTGTGTCTGTACGTGTGTGTGAATATATATATATATATATATATATATATATATATATATATATATATATATATATAATATAATATAAAATAATATATATTAGTAATAAAATATATATATATATATATATATATATATATATATGAGAAAGTTTTGCAAGATAGTCTTGTGAAGTAACTTGAAAATATGTCTCTGAACAATCAATATTTGCTTAACAAACAAGAAACTGATTTCGGTGTTTATTCACATCATCATCCAAACCTATTTGCAATCCATATGCAAATGATGTTACATCATTGTTTCTGCTTCCAGTTTCTTGGAGGGCGCGCGCTGACTAACGGTTGGCAGGACAGAAATGGAATTAGCGATCAGAGTTCGCCTCCAATCGAAAAGAGTTGGCAATCCCATCGCATCTATTCCTTGGTAAAGGAAGCAATCTCACAGAAAGATATTTCTGAATTCAAAATCAGGAGTGTAATCTACCGCTCCCCACTTCTTAACTGAAGGTAAAAACCTGAGTGCTCATCCTTCAGAAAAAAAATACCTACGTACACGTGTACGCAAATTGAGAACTCTATCTCCAGGTAAGATCGTTATCCATACACACGAATAAGAAAGAATTCCGGGCTGTCTAAATCCAAATTCCTCGTGGCCCCTCAATGATTTCGTAATGATCAGGACTTGTTGGTAACAGCCATAAAATATAGAGTTGTTTAAACAAATTATTTAAAAAACAATTAAGTGGCTGGAGATTTTATTGTTTGGCAATAATTTATTTAATTTTTAGGAATCTTCAAGAGAGAGTGTCTCATTTTTCTTTCTTCCTTTTCATATCTATCTATCTATCTATCTATCTATCTATCTATTTATCTAATTATTTATCTATCTACATTGTTTTTTATTATATCTATCTAGCTAGCTAGCAATTTTATTCTTTTCATATCTATATATCTAGCTTTTTTTTTTCATATCTATATTTATCTATCTTATTCTTTTCATATCTAGCTATCTCTTATTATTTTTATATCTACTTATTCTTTCATATACAACCAAGAACCCTCTCCCATATATATATATATATATATATATATATATATATATATATATATATATATATATATATATATATATTCCATTAAAGAAACCTCTTACTGATGGGCTTGTGGGGGAGTAGAATGACTTATAGTTGTAGATCTGCTTCCACGTTCTTCGTAAATAAAATCAATCGATGAGAATAAATAATATTCTTGGCACAAAAAATGAACAAAAGAATCAAACTTAGGAAAATTTTGCTATAATTCTGGTTATTTTTATCATCTGTCTTTCCTGTTACATTACAAAGCATGGAAAATTAACTTTTAAAATGCTTTCCAGATTCAGAGCTGAAATCTTTCCATTATTATGCAAGCAACAAAAAGATGAGGAAAATTAGTTTAAAATCTGTAGAACAATGGAAGCCAGACAACAACATTGCTACGACTATTACTACTGGTAATAGTCAACAATACAGCGAGGAATAAAGTCGAGAGGAAAAATACAATAATAAAAAAGAAAGAATCAGGATAGGAAGATACTTTATAGTCACTAATGTGTAAATATGTGTCATATGACCTAACTCCCGAAGTAAGACATGCAAATCTTGCTCGAAGCAATTTCTTTGTTCCGATTTTCTTCCGTTGAATTTTTAAAGTCAAGTCGGGCTTTAAAAATTCCACTGAGAGAAATCAGTTCAAAAACGGAATGGTATAAAGCAACAAGATTAAGAATCCAATACCCCCCCCCAAAAAAAAACAAAACAAGAAAGAAAGATATACTACTGGTTTTCCGGCACCTTTCTCTAGAATAGTATAAGATTAACTATTTATTATATTATTAATATTATAATATTATTTATTATAAGTTATTATATAACTATTAACTATTTTAGAAATGAAAAGAAAATAGTTGAATCCGTCAACACAGCAATAAAAACAATATCTCCACACGTGACGTAATTTTCGGTTAACAGTATGAAAATAGCATCCTCTAATTTCTTCCAGTTGCTAAGGATATTTTGTTTTGTTATTATTAGTTACTTTGTTTAATAAATTTATTTCGTTTTTGCCTTGAAAAAGTCCACATTGGACGAAACGCGTCTGCTACCATTACAGTTTTCTTATTGTCTTTTACATTTATGAATTAACTATTTTGCCAGATCAACAGAGGTCACTTAATGATAATCCAAAATATACTCCAAACCCACCTATATAGATCTTTTGAACTGGCATAGAGGTTTATTTCTTGTTTCCTGTTTAGGTTTCGGTTTCCGGTTCCTTCTAAAGTCTTCCTGTTCTCTTTCACTCCTTGCGTCTTAGTGGCATTGGGGTCAATTGATTATTGTCAAAAAAATATTACTGCTGTGGTTCCCGTAACAAAGGGTTTATTTTTACGAGGTGGACTTACTAGACCCACACACAACCGGTTTTGAAATTATATTTACCTTTCTTCTAGACTGTTTACCAAAGCTATAGAACCCTGTATTCCCTGCTTTATCCTTAACAGGAGAGAGAAGAGATGGTTTCATATCTTCATCCAAAACTGAACGCAATAACCTCGTATGGAATTTGAATGCGTCACCCCAGCCCCGTTTTCTGCGCTGATAACTGCTACAGCTGTTGGAATCTTAAATTAAACAAATATTTCTTCTCGTCTTCATTGCCATATTCACAGCGTTTCGGCCGTTGTACGCTCCAGCCTTCTTCAGGTTATTGGGATTTCGGACCGAACCCTTTACTTCGTCCACGTGGTAGATTGCTCTAGTTCCACGTGCCATTCCTCTTCCGGATGTCTCAGTTATTTCCTTTTAATTCAACTCTCCAAGTTTTTTTTTGTTCACCACTGCTGTAGCCCGGTGGACGAAATAAAGGGTTCGATTCGAAATTCCAATCACCTGAAGAAAGCCAGAGTGTACAACGGCCGAAACGTTGTGAATATGGCAATGAAGATGAGGATAACAGTCCGAATAATATAAATAATGTAAATAATCATCATACCTCATCTCAGAGATATAGAGAAATATTTCTCATACTAAATCTTTGTTGAATGTTTCAATAATGATAATGGTAATATCAGCCGTTTCCCTATAAGGAAACATTAGACATTTATTGACCAAGCAGCTAGTACTGTTGACGGTTGAAATTTATAAAATCTTTCTCTTAAAACAATTTTTCTGGACAATAGATTTCTCATGTCCAGTAGCTGTTATCGCTCTTTCCAGTACTAATGGGGTTGGCTTCCTTTCAAACCTTTTGGTTAGTGCGTAATGTTAGCATATTTTTCCTTATTTTCTCTTCGTGTTACATGTGATATCCGTTTTAGCTGTTGCTGCTGTTAAAAGTCCTCATGTGATGTGTTTTCTGTTATTTAGTAAAGTTCTTTGTGATTCTGTAGCGCCAATCTACAAGGTTCGAAGAAATGGGGTCTCACTAACTCCATAATTTACCTCTATCTAACATACCCTTAATGAAAACTGAATGACACATCGCCTTCAAAAAGCGCAGGATCTGATAAGGTATACGCGGTCTGGTGGTAGGAGTATTTTTCAGCGCGCCCACGTCGCTACCGATTGTGACACAAGGTCGAAGTTTAAAGTGGGTTTAACAGCAATACCGTGGAGAAATTGCACAAGCCCTCAGCACTTCCCCTTTTGGGACACTTCAGGCGGCGGGCAATAAACCCAGGCTCCTCCGAAGGAGAGGTACTGCTTGGGTGGAAAGACCCCTGGGGCTTGGGCTTAATGTTTTTTTAAAATTTCCCCGACAGCGGGTAGGTATATTATATTAGCGTTATCTGCGAAAAATTCACGGTTTTCCTAATTTCATTTCTTGGTGTTCATAATTTTTAGTTTATTGATTAAATAAGCTGTTTGCTTGTTCGGCGACTACAAAATACCCATTGAAATTCTCCTATTGTTTCGTTAAGTATTTAAATTTAATAACTTAAGTATGAGTGAAGGCCATTATTAAGTGAGAGGGTACAAATGAAAAAAAAAAAATTGACATGTTTTTCAATTCCAGTGAAGCAGAGGTTAAACATATGAGAGCGTTATAATCTCTCTTTTATGATGGTGGTTTTCGGCGTGTAGCATAGATGTGGCACAATGCCAAAAGTATGGGGCACCCAATGTGGATCGAACTCACTCCTCAGTCGTAATTGTTCTAGCGAGACATGCTTGCTAACCATTGCACAACGTCGAGGTGGCCTTTCCTTTCTTATGGTGTATGTTTTCTTTTTCTCACTAAAATCAGCGTCATTAATATATCTTTTCTCGCAATCAAAAGGGAATGGTCTATTATTTATCTGAGGCAATGGCAGGGAGCCCCGCACGAGCTAAGTCACCAACAAACAGGATGATAATACGACACCCATCATAGTTCCAGAGTTCCACAGTAGTTCAACTCTAGGATAGGCTGGATAGTTGTTAAGACTAAATGTTTCACGATCTTCCGGTAGATTTACTGCTTAGCAGTGAACTTGTAGTTTTGTACAGTTTAAAAGCGATACTAAAGCAATATTTACCGGAATTTAGAGGCGTTTTTCTATGAAAATGTTAATTAGCTCGTGTTTCGAATAGTACGATTCGGGGAGAAGTAGAAATTGAAGTGAAAGTGAAATTTAAAGAAAAGGAGAAACGGACATTCGTCGAACAAGTCAAATGCGTTTTTTTCACCGAATGAAAATGGAAAACACTTCATGTTGGTTTGAACACTCCGTTTGAACCGAATTGGTGACAATCTTAGAAGGAATAAAAGAAAAAAAAAAAGAAGAAGAAAACTATGGAATTTGTTAACCTTTTTCGCTAGCGCTCAGTTATTTGTATAATAAATCACCGATATTAAGTTATTTAACTGCCTCTAATGAACTCTGATACAGGACCGGTGCAACACTACCCCCTACCGTGGCGTTCAAGACTGATTGGAGACACGGGCAGTGCTTTGTGACCCTCGCTATCTTATCAACCTTTCTTTTCTTTTCTTTTCTTTTTTCTACCTACATACATTACAAATTAAACTAAGCATAACTGATTATTAAAAAGACGAAACATTTTCGCGGATTTTGTCATCATTTTATTTTTAGGGCTTTTTTGTTGTTTGTTTTTTCCCCCTAAATCCGTGAATTTGTTTTGATAAAAAACAAAAAACAAATAAAATTCACTATTTTTATCCATAATGTTGAATGTGTTAAAATTATTCAAGTTTTTAAAAAGAAAAAAAAAATCACAAATTGATGTTAAAAATTGCTGCAAAACATTGTTGTTTTATTTAAGATGGAATGATCTATTATGACAGGTCTCTAATTTGTATTTATTTAGATACATTGGATTTATTTCGATTTTTCTAGTTGAATTGTTCATCTATATTGCATATGATACATTATTATACATAATTAGGTTCTAATAAAATTTGTATTTTATATCAATACTACCTTATGAAAATCGAGATCCAGTGTAGTGGGGACCCATATAGATTCGATGGGGTCATGTTACTCTTGTAGTGGCCCTGAACTCTTGGATGTCATTTAATTTAAATATTTAGTGGAGGAATTTCACAAAATATTCAAGTACTCACAGTTCTTGGAAATTCATTTTTTGAGTAAGTTGATGTTAAAAATTGCCGCAAATCATTGTTGATTTATTTAAGATGGAATGATCTATTATGACATGTCTCTAATTTGTATTTATTTAGATACATTGGATTTATTTCGATTTTTCTAGTTGAATTGTTCCCCTATATTGCATATGATACATTATTATACATAATTAGGTCATAATAAATTTTGTATATTATATCAATTCTACCTTATGAAACTCGAGATGTAGTAGAGTGGTGAGGCTCGTATCATAGATCCGGGGATTATTATAGATTCAGAGGCATTATAGATTCGGAGGGACAAGAGACATTGGCACCGACCCTGTTCTGATACACAACAGAGTTGTTAGTACTTAGGTTAAGATTAAGGGCTGATGAGACGTTTTTATTTTCTATGGTAATAGTAATGGTAATATTAGCCGTTTCCCTACAAGGAAATATTTGGCATTCACTGACCGAGCTGACAGTACTGCCTTCGATTGCAATTTATAAAATCTTTCTCTTAAAACAATTTTTCAGGAAAATAAGTTTCTCAGATCCAGTAGCTGTTATCGCTCTTTCCAGTATTGATGGGGAATATCACCATCTTGACTATCTCATTATTTTCTTTTCGAATGCCATGTGCTATCCATTTTAGTTGTTGCTGCAGTTGGTAGTCCTCAACTGATGTGGTTTCTGTTATTTGGTACAGTTCTTTGTTTGTGATTCTGTAGCGCCAGTCCACGATGTTCAAAGAAGAAAGATCTTTACCAAGACCCTCGGGCATCAATTGCTCAAAACCTTTTTTTAAACCATTGATTTTAGAAAACGATTGTATACAGCTAACATGTTAGATGAACGGGTTTGGCACCTTGCATGGCATCCGTATGAAAGTCTCGATCTGACGAGGCTATTTAAGAACAAAACTTTTGTTTTTAGGTTAATATTTTGGCTTAGTAGAAACTGCAGGTTTTGGGCGAAACTACTCCTAGCGTAGACTATTCTATGTCCAGTTTTCCTTTCCCACTGTACTAAATTTCTTATAACTGATCTATACGCCGAAGTATCTGAAGTATTTAGTGCTTACTAATGTCACATCCCGAATTTTTATGATAGACTCAGAGTAGGCGCCATCACTGGTTTCATTCCAATTCCAGATCATAGTTTCTGAAGGAGAACACTTTGTCCTTGCCACAACAGAGTTGTACACACACACAAAAAAGAATAGAACCTTTGATTCCAAAGTAATACTTCTAAAATACCAGATACTCACGAGGAAAATGCCATCTCAAGAGATACCGACAAAGTGGGCGGAGGAGAAAGAGGAAATCTCAAACCGTGGGAAAATGTAATAAAAAGAGGAAACGGCAACAAGTACGGTACACAGATATTCCGCCCACGATTAAATTCGAGAGCCTTTTACTAGTCTCTCCGTTAATTCTGGGATATTTTGTGAGGGGGCTGGGGGCGCCGAAGAGAAATATTTTCAGTGTAATTGATAGTGTACCGTATGTAGTAATAAGTTATATTGATACCTGTTCTGCTGAGACGAAGCAGACCCCATTATGAAGATCTCCTTGATCTTCTAAAATAATCAGAATTCAAATCACTAAAGTTTAGTTAACGAAACTTGTCAAACAGACACTTGTACAAGATTTTCCCACTTTTCAATCTGCTGACACCCGCTTAATTTACCTTTCACGTTAAATTGTTTTAATGAAACTGTTTTAACGAAAACTGTTTTAATGAAACTGTTTTAATGAAACTGTTTTTTGTGTCTTTTGTTAATTTTTTCTATTTTTAGCAATTTATTAAATAAATAATGAGCTTGGCTTTCGTAGCCAAATAGCTTATTCGTTGTCACTGTCAGACAAATTGACCAAGATGGAGAATGTACACGGTGGTCTGAAAGTCTTGTCACTCTCTACTTCGCTTCCAAACTGTAGGAGCTCGTATCAGCCATCTGAAATAGAAAATTATATTATGTACAGGTGACAAGACTTTCGGACCATCCTGTAGATTATTGCTTTTGACTAGTATTTCTTTCATCTTAACTTTATTGTAGCTCCTCAGATCGATAGTATATGGCCATTAGTAAACAAATTGTACTATTATCTTGTTTCTTTTTATTAAATGAAGTATTGTCAACTGTTACCAGTTTTTGACTAGTATTTAAAAAAAAATATTTTCCCTGGAAGGGGGTGAGAGGCGAGAGAACGTTCCTCTCTTGTCACAAACATTAACAATGACACATACAAAAATAAAACTCGTTACCACTACGTAAAATTTAAAAGGAACAAACATTTATTACGAAGCATATCAACTTACAATATTTTACAAGATGGGCTTGCACAAAAATTTCCTTTGATTCGCCTTCTGTGAGTAGGTAACAAATCGAGAAATATATAAATGATCTAAAAAAACGAAAAACATTTTGAGAAGTCAATTCAAACTTTGAATAAAGCAGATCTTTTAAAAAGAAAGATGCACGCACCTAATCGTAAGAAAAAATATCACAGAACGAAGATAGTTTTGGCAGCTTCAAACCACTGGTGTCACGGGGATTTTTTGCAGTTTATCTTTAATAGAATACAGTTCTATTAACAGGTTTTATGTATGCTTCTCAGGTAGCAGCCAAAAATTGCTTTCCTTTCTGGGTCCTTATTATTCTGCATTCAGGATTCAATTTTTCTCACTTCATCTTCTGTCTTGGTCGAAACATTCGGTTCTTCTTTGACAGTTTCATCTCCTTCTGCTTTGAAATTTGAATACCTTCTTCCCTAAACATCTGAATATCTTCTGAAGCTTATCTGCTTGGCCCTTCTCTTTATATAACAAGTGAAGAGGCTCCAAATAAACCTTAACTTCAAATTTATGTTGGCTTACGTCCACGCATTTGATTGGATAATAAATAGAAATTGTATATATTTTTTGAATATATAAAATGAATTTGAAACAATCCGCCTTGACCGAAATTGTTCATTAACAATCTATTCTAAAAATAGTAAGTTTTACAAACAAATGTACTAATTTTTCATAAAGCGTCTGACTTTCTTTAAAATAAATTATCTAAAAATTATGTGTACAAGACAATCCTAGACGATTACAATATTTATCTATTTGTTTTACTTACACTCTTTTTTATTAATTATTATTTTATATTATTAGCCAATAAATTTTTTTATCATTTCTTTCTGTTTCATTTTAATAATCGCTTTTCATAATGTATAGGTCCTCAGACCAATCTACGGCCATTAGTAGACAAATTGTAATTATGTAATATTATCTTGAATTCTTGAAGCATTGTCAGCCATTATTTAGTTGTGATTAGTAATTCTTTAGTAATACTTTAGTTGTTTTTCATCATAATCCATCTCTATCTATCTATCTATCTATCTATCTATCTATCTATCTATCTATCTATCTATCTATCTATCTATCTATCCCAGCCTGTTCATATCTATCTATCTATCTATCTATCTATCTATCTATCTATCTATCTATCTATCTATCTATCTATCTATCTCAGACTGTCCCTCTTTTCATTTATCTTAGTATGTTCATCTCGTTTTCTCTATATATATCTCAGCCTGTTCAGTGTTCATCTATCTATCTATCTATCTATCTATCTATCTATCTATCTATCTATCTATCTATCTATCTATCTATCTATCTCAGACTGTCCCTCTTTTCATTTATCTTAGTATGTTCATCTCGTTTTCTCTATATATATCTCAGCCTGTTCAGTGTTCATCTATCTATCTATCTATCTATCTATCTATCTATCTATCTATCATACTGTTCCTCTGTTCATGTTCATCTCGTTCTCTTTCTTTATTTATCTCAGCCTGTTCATCTGTCTATAATCTTATTTTTCCTATATTAATCATTATTTTTCTATCTGTTTAAATCATATCACTCTCTTCTTATCTATTCAGTATTTGCAAACTTTATTACCGCAAGTAAAAGAGATTTATTTCTAGTATTCTTTCTGCTACTGTCGTTTTCATACTACTACTACAACTAGAATTACTGCTTCTACTACTACTACTACTACTACTATTAGTACTACTACTACTAATGATGCTACTAAAAAAAATACTCTCCGCGATACAAGCTGGCGTGTGCTGTACGAAGGATTGGCACGTGTGTCACGCGTGCCCCCACCGCCTCCAATCTTTTTGCCTTGTCTGTTCTCGATAAAATTCAAAAGCACATACGAACTGACATTTCAGTTGAACTTAAACACAGCAACGAACGCATTAGTGTCGTTGCTCTTCTGGGTAAAAAGGAAGCAAACAGCTGATAGAATCTTTTTGCTTTGCGTTATTCAGAAAGTATGTCTTTTAGTTTGTGCCACTGGAAAAAGAAAAAAAATCTACAATACTTGCATTACCAATTTGGTCTTTATTACACGCAGGTTAAAAGCTTCAATAAGTTATAACATAAAATATAAAAAAATAAATAATACTATAAAAATAATATATATAAAAAAAATAATATAACAACGAATATAATATAAATGAAATTAAAATGTTATATTATATTTTTAATCACCGATGAGTGCAGTTGAAACCCTGATGATTCTAGCTACTTAGATGAAAGAATTTATTATTTGCTGTAATCTTGACGCTCGCTTGATAGACAGAACTCGTATGCATGCACACACATAGTAGAGAAGATAGATAGATAGATAGATAGATAGATAGATAGATAATGGCCAGAGTGAGATGGAGATGATTGTCGGTCAAAACGTAATGCCTGTTCTAATTTTATTATAATATATTTGTCAGAATTACTACTCGTTTTTATTATTATTTTGTTAAGATTTAAAAACCCTAGTGCCTAGAAGTCCAAGGGAATAATTTTCTCTATTTCCTACCCATAATCCTCGTTCAAAATGGCTGCTCTTCTGAACCCAACGTAGAAACCAAATAGCTGTCAAAGCATTTCCATTTTTTGGAAGGAGAACGTTATGAAAACATTCACTTGATATTACTGAATGCTTATAGAAACGTTTCATCTGATGTAAACACAATAAAGAGATGGGTCAATATAGTCAATATGATAATATTAGAGAGAAAAGAGAAAGTAACCTTAATGACAGGCCTCGCAATAGGATATCAGTGGCTGTTGTGAATGTAGACAAAGCCAAACAAGCTGATGCTCTCACTGCAACTGACATAAGAATTACTTTGCTGTTTTAATTATCATTTCACACCAAGGAGGCGATAAAGCCACTAAGATTCAAGAGGTTAGTGAGAAAAGGTTACTGACGAGAAAGGGTAATAAAACGAGTTTAAGGAGACAAAAGATAACGATTGACTTTGTATTTAAATTTTTTGAAGATTCTAGTAGGCGGGAAAGAACAAAAATAATTTTAGGGGCATAGAATGTCAGAACGCTAAATCAATATAGCCAGTTAGAGAATATAAAACAGGGAATGAATAGGCTAAAAATGTTAATATTTTAGGCGTATGCGAAACTAGATGGCCAAATAATAGAGATTTCGCCAGTGACAAACACAGGGTCATATATGCATGCAGGTGGAGAGAAACACGAGAGGGGAGTAGGACTTTTACTAGACCAGTGGTTCCCAAACGGTGGGGCACGCCTCATAAGTGCAAATAAAGATAGCAGGTGAGGCGGAAAGATTGAAAGACAAACAAAGATTTAGAAACAGTTTCAAAAATTCATATGCCAATAAAGCACATAAAGCCGTCCACTGATATTGTTTACCTACAGTGGAGTAATGGACAGTGGCTCGGATTGAAGAATCGGAGAGCCGAGTTCGAATCCCACTCGAATCCATTATATTCACTTACGTGCTAACATCCCTGGGAAAGGTATGAATCTACTTTTTCTCCCCCCAGCTATGGGTAAATAGCAGGACAGACCAGGTTATATGGCTTTGGATGGCAACTGGTCTAGCGCAGTAAAAAATGGCAACTTACCGCGGAAAAAAATCTGCCTCGTCAGTCATGTATCGAAACACACACACACACACACACACACATATCAGGTCATCCCATAAGTTCTGTCCGAATTTTGAATAAAGAAAACAAATGACCAAATGTTACATTTAATTACAGATTCAATCAACAATGTATTTTCCCAGATTATCTATGACTTCCTTCCATCTATTAACAAGCCTACTAATTCCATTACTGTAAAATTCTTTTGGCTTTGATTCGAAGAACTCACAAATGTCAGTTTTAACCACTTCCTGTGTTACAAAAGCTGTTTCTTCCAAATGATTCTGTAAGCTACGAAACAAATGGTAGTCTGAAGGTGCAAGATCGGGAGAATAAGGTGGATGAGGAATTTTCTCCCAACCAAGTTCTTCGATCTTTTGTGACGTGATTCTTGTTATGTGTGGTCGCGCATTGTCCCGATGAAACATCACCCATTTTCGATTCACTAGAGCAGGTTTTTTTTTCCTGAAAGCTTGGTTCAAACGCTCTAATTGCTGACAGTATATTTGAGCATTAATTGTTGCATTATGTGGTAAGAATTCAAAGTGGATTATTCCTTGGCAATCCCACCAGATTTAAAGAAGAACCTTTTGCCCATGAAGTTCCCTTCTCGGCTGTGGCTGGGGTCCTTCCCCTTTACCAAGCCACTGTCTACGACGCTTAACATTTCGATAAAAGATCCATTTTTCGTCGCCAGTCACAGTCCTTTCTTGAACTCATAAAGCATTATGTGCCTCAAATGATTCTTGGGTACTTCCATGTTAGCAGGGTTTTAATCAAACAAAATTTAATTTTATTGTTCTCTGAAATAAAATTTGATCAGTTTAAATGCATCTAAACATAAAATTAATGTTCAGCTTCATTAGACATTATAAAATACTCTTTAAATTTCGTTCATTTTAACAAAAAGTTAAAATTCGGACAGAACTTATGGGATGACCTAATATATATATATATATATATATATATATATATATATATATATATATATGTGTGTGTGTGTGTGTGTGTGTGTGTGTGTGTGTGTGTGTTTCCCTCAATTGTTACACACAAAACATATATATATATGTGTGTGTGTGTGTGTGTAACATATATATATGTGTGTGTCTGTGTGTGTGTATATATATATATATATATATATATACATACATGTGTGTGTGTGTGTGTGTGTGTTTTGTGTCTAACAAGGGGCGGTGTGCAAAAGTTTGACATGAGACGCACGGCAGTCAAGACTCTATTCACGTCCACACGCAAAAAGCTACCGCGCTGAAAACTACAAAGATAACGCCCCAAACAACAGCGACACAGTTCACAGTAAGAACTAAATTCTAACTATCTCTTGTATCCCCCGTTACTACTAAGAAGCACGCACACGCGTACTGAAAGCTTTCGCACAAACGATGACCCACCCGCCCCCAAATTCAAATCATATTTGTTTTTGAAAAGAAAAAAGAAACATATAACAACATTTCAGTGTTTCTCACATACGTACATAATTTATATTTACTTATTTCTTCCTAATTGGCCCTAAAAGGGAAAGAAAATACATTTAAATTCATAAAACAAATATTCAACATGACTGGCGTTGCATTTAACTCATGTCTGTCTCTCATCATTTATATTTAACTAAAGTTCTTTTTTCTTTTCAAAAACAAATATAATTTGAATTTGGGGGTGGGTGGGTCATCGTTATTTTGCACACTTCCTCTCAATTGTTACACAGAAAAAAATGTACTTGGATTAAATGAAAATTACTTACAATATAATACATATTACTTATAAAACATTCCTTCTTGCCGTCAATTTTGATCGCACAGCTACACTAGTTTATCTTCCGAAGAAAATTATAACACAAGAAAAATTAAATAAAAAATTTAACCGCAGTAACTTGTCAGTCGTTTTTAATGAAACTTATATAATATTATATATATATATATATATAATTAATTTAATTTTTCGTGTTCGCTATTACCTGGATTTACTAAAAACAAAATAATTTCCATGCCTGAGGATGGCTGAATGTACAGCCGAAAGTAATAGCAGATTAAAAAAAGACCTTATACAACTTGAAGTTATTAAAAACAAGGATCATAACATTCATCGAGTGATTCGTAGGTTAATACAACTTTAAAAATTTGTTTGCGAAAAAGTTTTTCACCATTTATATCATTAACTTTACTAATCGATTTTTTGTATGAATGAGTCATGTAATATAAATTGAATTGCACCACACACACACACACACACACACACACACACACACACACACACACACACACACACACACACACACACACATTTCATTGAATACGTCAGACAAGGTGCTTTGAATTAGTTTTTTATACAATTTCTCATGTGATCTGATAATTTTGTTTTCTTTTCGGAGGATAAATTATATAAAAACTGTCCAATTGTTCTTTATTTCCGAGCGCTTTCGGCTATACATTTAGCCATTTTCAAGGTTGGGATACATGAACTGTTAACAAGAAATAGATTGTTGCATGTATGTATTTATATATTTTTTTCATTTTCGAAACACGGTCAAGACATTGTGTCCATGTTCATAGTTGATATTGCGTGTTGTTTTTTTTGTTTTTATTAATAAGGCTTCCATTATTTTTAGCCTTTTTTTTTGCATGTAGATGATGCTATTTTGTTGTCATCAACTATGTTACGAATAGGGTCCGCTAGGTCTCCATGAGTATTTAAATGAGATCTAATTGAGCTATTGTCAGAAAAGTATAGAGTAAGTCTTCATGTCAAACATGTAGTTTGGCCCATATAATTATTTACGAATTTTGATTGATCAGGAATACAATTACTTAATGGAAATTTAAATTCGTAAATAATATTTGTCCTATTTAATCTTTGTTCTATTTTATCCGTCTTATTCAATGAAATGTGCATGAAAGAAGGATTGCTGCCTAAATACATACATACATACATATATATGAGTGTGTGCATGTATGTGCATACAAATATATTGTTTACATTTTTGCTATATTATGCCCAGCTGCCCCATTTCTGACTTGCCTGTCTTGATAGCGTCCAAAAGCTTTGTGGGTGATGAATTATTTTCTACCCTCAACCTCTGAAACGTCGCGATCCTCTCGCTACTCTGTCGCTATTTCTATGGCACGTTTTCTGACGAACTACATTCTGTAATCTTACCACCCCTGAATCTTACAACTTGGACCCGCCCTGCCACATACACAAGGATGAATCACCACGGTTTCCTTCCTATTCCTATTAGTAAAAAGTAAGTTCCATTCGGACAACTGTTCAACAACTGCTGCTTTCTGGAACAGTTTCCCAGCAGAATGTTTTCCCTAATCACTAAAATCTTCATTTCTTCAAGTCTTGGGTTAACCGTTACCTTTCCTGCATAACTCCACGAACTTCACTTCTTGCCTTTTCTTACGCTCATACAAAACCACAAAGTAATCCTCTAACATGAGTGTCTCTTGGGCCTTGTATTGAGTGAACATTATTATAAAAAATATAATTTATTATTAGGAAACTTCTAAATCTGTTTTCGAGATATATTAAATCAGTTATGTGCCATGCGTGATACACACTTAGGCGATCATGTATCTTTCGATACATAACTGACAAGGCAGATTTTTCCCGCATTATGTTGCCATTTCTTTCTGCGGTAGACTAGTTGCCATCCAAGGCTATAGAATCCGGTTTGTCCTGCTATTTACAGATAAGGTCAAGTTTAATGTGACCGTCTCTACACATACTATTTACCCATAGCTGAGGGAGAAGAAGAGGATTCATACCTTTCCCAAGGATATTAGCAGGTAAGAGAATGTAATAGATTCGACTGGAATTCGAACTCGACTCTCCGATTCCTCAATCCGAGACGCTGTCCATTACTCCACTGTACCTGATATTAGACTCCTAAAATTGATTTTCCTCATGAGTTTCTTGCTCCTATTTATTTGCTTCTTCGCGAGGAAAAATACAACAGATAAGGTCAAGTTTAATGTGGCCGTCTCTACACACATACTTGTGGATAAAGAGCAAAAATTACCCCAGTCCCAACGGCTTTCGCTACAGGCATTAGAGCGTAAATTTGACCCTACTCAGGTACGCTATCTTTATGTCGGGTATCGCCCGAGGAAGAGACACGACTGATTCTTGAAAACAGAAGTCCGTAAACTATAACATTCTAGAATATTTTATTTAACCTGTAGCAAGTTGTAATATTGAAATCATTGGCCTATTTTTCTCATCTGTAGTTAATTGACAATTTTCTATTTTCCCAGAGCATTTGCTAATATCTACATTACTCACATTCAGACTAATATCTGCATCTTTGTTGCACCTATCACAACGTTTCGACCAATGTTCTCTTCTTCAGGTGTTTGTAACCTTCGGGGAATTTCGAACTAAACCCTACGCTACATCCCTAGATGTGAACAGCGGAACGAAAGCATCTATCTCTGTAGATTAAATAAAGCAACCAGTTCTAAAATCCTTGAAGGCTATCCGAATCGACAGACACCTGAAAAGGCCGAAGGGCACAACAGCCGAAACAAAAATGAATAAATTAGTAAATAATGAGACAAACTTTTAAAAAAATTTTCTATATTACTTCAGCAAGTAGGTGATCATTATTTACATCCAGGTAAACTTCGAGGAAATTTTAAATTGAATTCCTTCTTTGATCTACGAGGGTGGATTGTTCTCAATCCGCTGACCATGTCTACGGTATATCTCATCTAATTTTTATTTAGTATTTCTCTGTGTTTGGCTGCCTCATTTCCACTGAGTCTGTACTGCCTGGCTCAGGGATTGAACTCAGAATCACTATGTCATCAAATTTAGAAACTAACGCTTTAATATACTCGGCCAGTGCTACTCAAAGTGTGGTACTCGGACCGGTCCCGGTACTCAAGCCTTCGTCTGCAGTGTCTCCAGGAAACAAAGAAACAATAGTCACATTCCACGTCACGGGAGGTTGACGGGATATCTGACTCAGTTCTTTTTTAACATTTTCATTTGAGTTTTATATTTAATATGGTTGCATTTTTCAATTACTCACTCACATTAAAAGTCATTGCAATACAGTATGCGATATAATGAACAAAAAAACAGTGAACTAAAATACGTATGACAACACCATCGTCATGATATGGTATATGACTGTGGGGGAACCTCACCTACGAATACCAAAAGGCTATTTTTATTGACATATATTTCGAATTTGGCCTTTAAAAAATTCGCCTGGCTGTGGACATAAGAACTAGCCACGCAGATTTGGGCCAATTTAAAAAAAAATACACTACACACAAGCCACAAATCTGCTACTGGGGGGCATGCCACTGGCGTTTACCGACGGTCTCCTCAAAGATGAAGAAGAGACTCGGAGGTATGGTTCTACAGAAGGATGCTAAGGATATCATGGATCGAGCGTGTGAGCAACAATGAGGTTTTGGAGAGGATGCAAACAAGGAGGAAACTTATACTTAACATCGGGAAGAGGCAGCTGAAATTTCTGGGATGCGTAATGAGAAAAGTGAAAAGAGAAAAGAGAAAATCTAATACTCACGGGGCGAATAGAGGTGAAGAGAGACAAGGGAAATCCACGTGTGACATACCTAACGGACTTGACCAAGTGGATGACAGAACAGGGTCTGGGAGTAGTAACAAAGGTACAAAACCTATTGAGAGCTACAAGGTATATGGAGAAGTGGAGAGCCATGATCGCCTACGTCCTGAAGGGACATGGCATATAAAAGAAGAAAAATTAAATCTTGTTCCCTTCAAGTTTAGAATTAGCTATATTTCCTGTTATGTTACCCTTTCTGGCGCAAATAAAACTGCACACAGTAACCCTTTACCTTGATTGCCTCTTGGGGCTTGTATTGGGCGGACATTAGCAAAAAGAAAAAAAAAACTAAAAACATTTTTATAATAAAAATAACAGCAATACATTTTCATATTAAAATAAATACCATCAATATATTTTTGAAAAAAAAATTATCAGGAATACATTTCTTGTAAATGAAATTACTAACGCTCCCAAGAATATTAAATTTCAGCATTAAATGACCCATAAGGATCTCTTTGGTAACAAAGAAAAAAATACTGAGCTGTTACGTGATATCAGCCCTCCTTTACGGCAGTGAATGTTGGACGGTCTCCTCAAAGATGAAGAAAACTCGAGGCGAGGGAGATGTGCCTCTACAGAAGGATGCTGAGGATATCATGGACCGAACATGTGAGCAACGATGAGGTCTTGGAGAGGATGCAAACGAGGAGGAGGTTTATACTTAACATCAGGAAGAGGCAGCTGAAGTTTCTGGGACACGTAACGAGAAAGGAGGGCCTGGAGAATCTGATACTCACGGGTCGAATAGAGGGAAAGAGAGACAGGGGTAAACAGCGCATGGCATACCTGGCGAGCTTGAGCAAGTGAGTGACAGAATGTGGGCTGGGGGAAGTGGCAGAGGGACAAAACTTATTGAGAGCTACAAGGGATAGAGGGAAGTGAAGAGCTATGATCGCCTACGTCCTGAAAGGACTCGGTACATAACAAGAAAAAAAGAAGTAGTTGATATGCCGCTAAATAAACAAATAAAGCAACATGGATCATTGTTCAACGGTATTGCCATGTATATACATTTAATTTTTTTGTTTAGTTCTGAGTTTAAGCAAAAAGTTGGTGAAAAAAACTTTCGCTGTAGCACTGTAGAAGATAAATTCTGATTTTTTTTCTTTGCACCACGGAAGAGTAAAATGTGCGATATTGCCCTCGTTCTGAAAAGATTAGAGATCGCCATTTTAAAGAAACATAGGCAATTTTATTTTACTATATAAAAAGTGTAATTTGCCAAGTACTCGAATTTGTTTAAACCCAACTACTTAGAAGCAACAACAAACATCTCATTTTTAATTTTACGGTTTAGTTAAAAGTCATTCAATGAATTTTTGGCATATTTTCCCCAGAATTGCCAGGGGTTAATAGGCGCGAAAAAGCAAACGAAATAGTTTGGCCAGGTGTGTATTTCGAATTCTTGTAAAGTTGGAAGAACGATAGAGAAGACGGATTTGCCTTTCCCCTCTTGCTAACAAAAAAAAAAAAAAAAAATCTAATTCCAAATCTGTAAAATAATGGTTGGCTATCTTCCAGGCGAAGGTCTGCGAATACTAAATTCTTCATAGTTGGTAGGCTGATGTTCCCTTCCTTAGTTCTCCCTACCTCACGATAGGTGATTAATTCCTTGAAGTATTTCTACTTCTTTAAAACAAACAAAAAAAGTAAGTAAAAATACACCATCTGGATAGCTATTTCACTACAGGCAGATAAGTTACTGCCTCCCATTCAAGCCACTTATTTTTGGTACGTAAAAGGTGGGTAGGTGAGAAAAGGAAACCATAGATAGGAACGGCGACTACCCTACCTATTAAGGTAAGTAAAATAGATAGGTAGGTACTCAACCGATTGTGGTTGTAAATAGGTAAGCAATTTAGTGTTGTCTCAGTGCGGACTTCCTTCTTAGCTTCATACGCCTCGAAGAGAAACAATGTTTGAGAGTAGCAGGTGAGTTTCGTAGGTTAGAACTCGTACACTATTTACATTATTCGGATTATTGTCCTCATCTCTGTTGCCATATTTATCACAACGTTTCGGCCGTTGTACGCTCCGGCCTTCTTCAGGTGGTTGGAATGTCAAACTGAACCCTTTATTTCGCTCGCTGGGGTAGACTGTTCTAGTTTCACGTGCCATGTCCAATGGATGTCAGTTATCAGTTATCTCCTGTTAATTCTCCGCTCCAAGTTCTACACTGCCTTAACCGGGTATTGAACTCACAACTCTTTGTGTCCCGTCACTGGATCTAACCAACGCCTTTATTCACAGTGCCGCGTGTCCTGAAGAAGGCCGGAGCGTGCAACGGCCGAAACGTTGTGATAAATATGGTAACAAAGATGAGGACAATAGTCCGAATAATGTAAATAAGGAACATAATACCTCATCTCGGAAATATAAACAGATACTGCTAGAACTCGTGTAATGAGCTTGATTCTCACTGGGTGTATGTAAGGTACTATTATTGCGCCAATCTATGTTAAGCTCCGTAAAATTATTTAATACTGAAATTCACCCAATACAAAACTCGTGGGCCACTCAAGGTAGTGTCTGTTAAAATGATAATTATCAATGAGGTGAGTGACAAGAATGAAAGAAAGGGGAGTACGAAGTTGCGATTATGAGAATAAAGAGGATAGATAAAATAAAAGTAACATTTTTTTTTGTTTCGTCCTACGGGATCTGTTGTAAACACTTTAAAATTTTTAGCTAGAGCTTTTTTGTTGTTCGTCTGAGCTTACTGTTAAAATAATTAATGAATCGTGTGTGATGTATGAATGAGGGGGTGGTAGGAAGTAAAGATTATGAGGATATGGAGGCTAGATAACGATTGACCCTTGACTTGAAGAAGTTAAAATTGTAAGGATCAGGGTAGTAACAACACGGGAATTTAACACAAAGTGGTATTTCTTGAAAAAAAAAAAAAGTTGCTAGAGCAGAACTTACTTCTTGAAACACAGGGGAAATAAGGGTGTTTCGACTTTGTATAAGTAACCTGTCGAGTCCTAGCTGTAAAGGTCTGAAACTAAAGAGCGATCATTTGTCATGGGGAAAAAACGATAAAGTGGCGGTAGACCTGCAATATTGCATCTGTAGAATTTTTATTTTATGTACCGTGTTCTTTTAGAACATAGGCGATCATGGCCCTCCATATCTTCCTGTCCCTCGTGAGTATTAGATTTTCCAAGTCCTCTTTCCTCATTACGTGCCCCAGAAATTTGAACTACATCTTCCTGATTTTAAGTATAAGCTTCCTTTTTGATCTAATTTTCTCTAAATGTAGGTACACCGAAGATCAAGATGTGATTCCCTGCCAGACAGCTAATTCTGTAATACCTGTGCGTTCTGCATAGCATCAATGTAGTATCTGTGCACTCTCTGAAAATACGGATGGATATTGCGTTTTATACAGAGGTGCTAAAATGTCTCCTTCCCGATCATGTAGCCTTTCACATAAAAATTCTGATGTTTGCTCAAATTTTGGGAAGCGTGTTGAGCCGAGAATTTTTTTTTGTTCCTCACATTGCGTTATATTTTTATTACTTCAAATAATTTCAGCGGATACTCGTGTTTGAAATCGAGATCCTGCTTCTATTTTTTTATTTTTTTAAACTTCGCACTAGAGAAAATTAACTTAAAATGTGTTCTCCGGCAGAGTACGAACCTGCGTCCACCTGGGGAGAGCACTTGTGCCCTCGCACCTGCGGAGAACATATTTTCTTTATGAAGTTGTCTAGAGGGTGACGGCCGACAGACATAATAAACACTGTTAAAAAAAATGGACGTTTATTTCAAAGACTTGCATCCACTATAAATAATGTTTGATGTGGTGAAAGATATTTTATTTAACAAGGTTTTATTTTGTATATTAGCTCCGAGTATTCTCAATCTTTCTTTACAGCATATATATATATATATATATATATATATATATATATATATATATATATATATATATATATATATATATATATATATATATATATATATATATATATATATACTACTAATACTACTACTACTACTAATAATAATAATACTCGTTTGGAAAAACTTCAGATAGCTCAACTTGCAGATATGTCAGAACAAATCGGTACCCGAGGAAAAACTTGGGAATAAAAAAAGAAAGAACTAAAAACTCCGAACAGGGTGAAATAAATCGTCCAGTGCCTTAAGTCTTTAGCTCAAGGAAAAAAAAACCCAAACGAGAAGAAAAACTAAAACGTAGAGTGCTCAATACGCTAAGTAGAGCGGGAATAACTGAAATAAATCCTAAAAAGCCAGGAAAACCTACCTAGGTGAAACTTAGGTAGTTTTTCCTGGCTCTTTAGGATTTATTTTAATTATATATATATATATTTCTTATTATTTTAGTGGATACCCATATTTGAGTAGACGCCCTAAGCAAGGCAACAGAGCCACTACACGTAGGCTGTTATTGAGTGTGAACGAATATAAGAAAAACATTATTATGGGTCGAGATTAATTTAAAAAAATAGAGCTTCTACACGAATATCCATCAAAAATAACGTTTCAACAAAATAAATTAAAAATGACAATATGTCTGATTTAATCCATTTCTGAAATACATATATATATATATATATATATATATATATATATATATATATATATATATATATATATGAAGAAAGAAAGAAAGAAAGAAAGAAAGAAAGAAAGAAAGACGGGCAAGTTTGTTTGAAGACCAAAGAAAAAAATACTTTAAGATTTGTTTATATTTTCTTCAGTTCGGTGCATTTTTCTGATTTCCAGGGAGAATTTGAGCATAGATTTTCCAGTGTCTTCTCAGCGATTTCGCCTTTTATGAAGCCACTATCAAAGTATTTTTGTAGGTTCATAAGGTTATATCATAAATCACGTTTACAAAATATAAGTTGTTTTTAAATTAAGATAATTGCATTTTGTACCTGGCTGTTCCAGATTAACTATCTAAAGCAAGATTAAGAATTATGTGATTTTAATTTTTTCACATTTAAACTTGAGTTGTATGTGAATAAAGGCGTTAAGTTACTTGAAAGTATGTATACATTAAATGACTGATTTAATTAAAAACGGATTATTTACTTTATCAGTAATCTGAAATACTAATGTTTTCACTATGGAGAAAATTCCACACCTTAACGAATATGTTTTTTTACTTTGAAGTCCTGGGTAAAGTCTGCTTAAAATTATCTATGCCCACGAAATTTGAGAATTTATGATAAGAAATTCCAGACTTGCTGCTTAAACATCCGAGCTGGTATTGTCAAAATGGGAGGATTCTTAAGAAAGATAACGATTGGAAGCCCACCTACGCACTCTGGGAATTTTGGTTCGTATGTGGAATTTCCAACTCTTTTGCAAATTCTTCCACAATCAGCGATTCAACCTGAGAGTTGAGGTGATAGATGAAAGGTTATTCTGAAAGAATTTCTCATTATCTATCTATCTATTTCACTTCAGTCTGTTCATATCTATCTGTCTTTAGTTTGTTCATATATATATATATATATATATATATATATATATATATATATATATATATATATATATATATATGTGTGTATGTGTGTGTGTGTGATAATAACAAAAGATAGTACATACACGTGCACACACACACACAACTACATGTTTTGTTAACAAAACCGGCATTAAAGAGGAATTACTGCTTAAATACAGAATTACACACATTAACACACGCATATACACGCACGCACACGCACGCACGCACGTACGCACGCACACACACACACACAGGCAAACATATATATATGCGTGCATACATATACACACACATACATACATACAGATCTCTCAATACATAGTCGTATACAAAGAAAATTATTAAAAGATTGGTCATTTTCAATGAAACATTAATTATGCATCGTATATAAATATTATACATACTGTGTGTGTGTGTGTGTGTGTGTGTATATCGTATATTTCGTCCTCTTATGGACTTTATCATGTCAAATGTGCCTTGATAATTTCTATCAGAGGTTGAAACGCGTTGATAAAGATATATATATATATATATATATATATATATATATATATATATATATATATAATATATATATATACATATATATATACGCATATATATATATATATGCGTATATATATATATATATATATATATATAATGATATAATGGCTGGCCGTTCGTATCCGAGTATACCTGCCTGTTGGGCCGGCTAGCTAATCCCTGTTGCATACGCCTGCTCAGACACATTTGTGCTTGTTCAACACCCACAGAGCCCACCTATGTTTTCTACTGTATCAATGCTGAGCGGACCATAGCGATCGAACGTAGACTCTATAAATTTAAGCGCAGTGCTAGATTGGCGACAAGGTCTTATCTATTCCCATACTAATTGGCTAAATGTTACCGTAATTTCTATGTTAATAGTTTCTTTTCTTGCACTTCTCACTTGTGGAACTCTTTTCTGGCTACATGCTTTCCAGCCAACTTTGATCTTCAAAAATTCAAATGCAATGTCAATCGTCATCTTGATTACTCTTCTATTGCGCTTGCTTTTTAATAATGTCTCTCTTTCTTCTTACTCTTTCACACTCAGTAACCCCTTGTGACTTAGTGGCTCTTATGTTTTGCGTCGGGTGATATGATAAAAAAAATAGCATCTCAAGTGCTTTACCGTCGTGATATGACTAGCAAGCTAATCTGGAAGAGATATTAATAGTAAGCAAAGATATATGAAACCAAAACCGCCCACCAACAACTAACTGTTCCCAATAACCACCTACAAACATTTTTTTATTTTTATTTACTGTTCTGTTTTTCTATGAAGGACAGGTTGTTTTTGTCATCATATTTCTGTCTTCGTATTCCGTTCTGAACCTATTCTACTTAAAATAAAAGACTGAAAGAAACAAAAGAATGAACAGAGAAATCATTATCAGTGACAAGATGGTGTACAGGATCGGGTGATGGAATTCTGAGACGAAATATTTTTTTCTATTCTTGCTTCTTTTGACCTCCTTTACGTGTACTTCTTAATTCGATCCTCAATGGCTGTCTAGCTTCTAGAACCTTGAACTACAATACATGAAAATAAGTTTAAATTTTGAAAATCTATTCCTACAATTAAGTTTCGTATAATTGTTTTGGTTTAACTTCATAGGAAACCATTTTTTTTAGCGGCATATCAACACATTATAGGTCATTTAATGAGGAAATTTAATCTTCTTGGGAGCATTAGCAATTTCCTTTACAAAAATGTATAGCTGGTAATATATATATATATATATATATATATATATATATATATATATATATATATATATGAAGAAAGATAGTCTTAAAGTGTGCTATATTTATGGGATAAAGTGCTCAATATCAGAGATAGAGCGTGTGTAAATATAAAAGTGGACATGGAAGTCAGCACTTAGAGGCGACAGTCTGTTTCATGCTAGACCAATCGTCAGGCAACTAGTTGCAAGTAGTTGCTTGACGATTGCTCTAACATGAAACAGACTGTCGCCTCTAAGTGCTGACTTCCATGTCCACTCATATATATATATATATATATATATATATATATAGAGAGAGAGAGAGAGAGAGAGAGAGAGATATTGATAATATTAGTGGTCAATGTATATATATATATATATATATTTATATATATATATATATATATATAAATTCCCAAGAGGATAAAATCCAGGTAGAACTCAATGTCCCGGACAGAGTAAGAATATAATATAAAAGGCTCAAACACTAATATTCCATGGTTATAATTTATTACATTGGAATCGTAATCACGATCCAATTCATCAGACCGACAAATTCAAAAAGAAATTGGAATATATATATATATATATATATATAGACCAAAATGAGGATTGTATGTTTCTTTTTTCTTTGGTACAAAACATAAGCATCAACACGTGGAGATAGAAACAGTTAAAAACTTATTGAAAAGCTAAGCGAAACCGGTTAAAGTAAAAAAAAGGAAAACAAATTATTTTTCTAAGAAAAAAACATTGCAAATCCAATTGTAAGTAACAAAGTTTTAATTCTTCTTTGTAAAAATTCATATAAATATTACAATATTAAATCTTAGGTGGATTTTTTTTGCTAATCCTCATTTTAGTCTATACAAAAAGTTTTTGTACAAAATCTTTCTAACAAAATTTTTTTTACCTATATATTAATATATAGTATACAGCTTATATTTCATATAATACAGAAACAATTTATACAAGGAATTAAATAGCAATGTTAATGTGATTAATGGCGAAATCACTTCGCTAACAGAACCTAATGAGACATTAACTTACTATCAATTCCTTGAATCATTATATTCGAGTTGTTGTCAGATGGAAGACACATGCCAAGTACTTTCGACAATTTCAAATTGTCATCTTCAGGGCGCAATTTTTCCAGACATAGGCAAACACTAGGACGAAATATGTGTAGAAAGATGTTGTTTTTTTATTATTATTTAAATTATACTATCTATTGACATGAGGCACGGTGGAGTAATGGATAGCGACTCGGATTGAGGAATCGGTAGAGCCGAGTTCGAATCCATTACATTCACTTACGTGGAGATCCTCTTCTTCAACCAGGACTGACCGGGTTCTATAGCCTTGGATGGCAACTGGTCTACAGCAGGAAAAAATGGCCACCTACTGCGAGAAAAAATTTGCCTTGTCAGTTACATATCGAAAGATATATGATCGCTAAAGCGTGTTTCTCGCATTGCACACAACTGACTATTTGTTGACACGCTCCAAAGCATATATTCAACTGACAATAAATAGCATAATTTTTTTTTTTCAGTTTAATCAAATTTCGTCGATTGGTTTGCGAAATTGAACGAAACGTAAAGTTTGTAAATTTCGACAAACAATGTTAATGATAACTTCAACAATACGAACTAATGTGAAGATTCTAGTATTCTAATAAATATCGTATTTTAAATGGGCAAACAAATTAGATTTGATCCTCTTGTCGTCAGCGAAGCATAGAAATATCGAAGTGGTAAATTTATGATTTACCAAATACCATTTTTATTTGTCATCGTATAATACAAGGACAACCATGGTCATCAAATTTTCCCTGGTTTCTAATGGCATCACAAATAATGTTTTTAACATAACTCTTCGAAATTTCAAAAGCTTTTAAAGTTTCTAGGGAAGGAGTCGAATTGACATTAATGCTAAAGTTGCCCTTATTTAGTCTGTATTGCCCGTAATATTTGCTATACCGAATTTTTATTTCTTTTCATTTAAAAGCAGACCCCGAGCCACAAAACAAATTTATTAATCTTTTTTCCATAATTTTTTTCCTTTGACATTTTAAATATAATATATATTATATAATTATATATAAACTTTAATATATATATATATATATATATATATATATATATATATATATATATATATATATATTAAATAAACTTTAGAAATAAAGTGTTGTGTTTACATTTGTAGTGCGAGCAATGATCGACCAAGGAGCTATAAACGTTAATATTTCAACAGCGTTTATTAATTCATCCGTCCTCACCCAAAATATACTTTACTACTATGACCTGTTTGTTGCTGTAATAAAAATTCAGCTAAAAAAACAAACTTCTATCTACATAGTCCCTTAAGTTCAGGATATGGGCGATTATGGCTCTCAAAATGTTTTCATCCGAGGGTTTTTACTCCTTTGTGGAGTTTAGTATTTTTTTCTCTTTGATAAGCCCCCTCCTGTTCCGCCATCTATTCACACAAGCTCATCAGGTAGGTGTCTAGCTGTCTTCCCCTACCTTTCTTTCCCTCAATATATCCCGTGAGGGTTAAATTTCCTAAGCCCTCCTTGCTCATTATGCGTCCAAGAAATTTCAACTGTCTCTTCCTCATTCTGAGTAGAACTATTCTTCTTGTTGCCATTTTCTTTAAGACTTCTTCGCCCAGTCAGTGGAATTCTCAGTATGCTTCTGTAGAACCACATATCTCTGTCTATATTATTGAGATGAGGTATTGTAACTATTTATACTATTTATATTATTCGAACTACTGTCCTCATCTTTATGGTCAAGTCATTAGATTACTTCAACGATATCCCAGCGATGTTTGAAGTAATCCAGTGACATGACCCAGAGTTGTGAGTTCAATACCTGGCCACAGCAGAGGTGAACAAAAAGCTTGGAGGGTTGAGATACTAAAGGGAATAAACTGAAAACTGAGACACCCAGAAAAGGCATGGCACGTGAAACTAGAACAATCTACTCCAGTGAACTGAGTAAAAGGTTCGATTCGAAATTCCAACGTATATCACTTGAAGAAGGCCGGAGCGTACCGGAGCGTACAACGGAGGAAACGTCGTGAATATGATAATAAAGATGAGGACAACCGTGTAAATGATATAAACCTTATATCTGTTGCCTCCAGTTTATTTTCTTCGTCTGTGGGGAGATTGTCCAGTGTTCACTTTCATATAGGAGGATGGATATATGCAATGTAGAAACTTTTTTCTTTGTTTCTAACGATTTTTTTTTTGTTTCTCGGCATTTTGCTTCGCTTTTGGAATTCGTATTTTGCTAGTCAAATGCGCGTTTAGGTATTGGTGTTGTATTTTCCGTCCTCTGTTAAAACACTAAGATATTTAAACTTGTTGTGATCTCAACTTTGTATCTCGCATCTCGGGTTTTGTCTCTAGCTGACGATTATCTTGTAGTTGATGGTTAGCCCCTTTTTTTCAATTTCTCTTACTACCCTGCCTAGGAGGTCCTGTAGTTTTCCTTCTGTGTCAGCCATCAACAGAGTGTAATCTGCGTATCTTATATTTTTAAGATTACGCCAACCGATAATAAATCCCTGTGGGGTCTCCAGCTCTTACGGGAGCTCCTTACCTCGCTGTAGTGTTTGAATAAATCTGGAGATAGACACATACTTGTCATTTCACTCCAAGCAAGGCAATAAAGCCACTAGGACGCAAGGGGGTTACTGAATGTGAGAGAATAGGAGAAAACTACTACAGTGTAACCCGGATATAAGAGAGTTGTCGGGACCAGAGAACATCTATCTCATATCCAGGTTTCTCTTATATCAGGGTCTCTTATATCCGGGTTACACTGTATTAAGAAGAGAGGACAATAAAAGAACAAGAATTAAGAAGACACAAGATAACTGCAATTTAAAATTTTGATGATCAAATTTGACTTTTTAAGCAAGAAGCCGGAAGAGAGTTCCACAAGCGAGAAGAGCGATAGGAGAAACTGTCAGCTTAGAACTTACGGTTACATCTAGCCATTTCGGCTGTAAAATGATCAGACCTTGCTGCCAATCTAGTACTAAGTTTAAATTCATAAAACCTAACTATCATAGCGAGAAGGCCATCAGAACAATTACCATGAAAGTATTTATAGAAAAGGCACAGAGAAGCTATATGACGGCAGTGGGAAAACGACTGAAGGAGAGATACCAGGTCAGGACCAATACCTTTACGCATTCTTCTTTGGATTTTATCAAGAATCTCTAAATATATAGAAACACTAGATATGCAGCAATATTCAAAGCAAGGACGAATGGTAGACATAGATATATAAAATAGATCCCGGCGAGAAAAAATTGTTTAGTACGACACAGTGGACAAACTTTCTTAGCTGGAGACTTAGTAATTGATTCAATATACTCTTTCCATTTCGTAAACCTTTAGTTCGTGAATGCGCAATGAGCCCCTCTTATGTCGGTTAGCATCAGCTATGCTGATGGAAGATAAAAAGGGTTCTCTCAGACGTTGAAAAGAGAGAGAGAGAGAGCGGTTTCGTTTTTGAGGTGTTAAAATAAACAAACCATTCTTTGTTCCATTGAACCACATTGTATGCCATTTTTGAGATCAGCTGCCAATTTGCCCTTCTCTAATTATGTGTAGCTACTCAATCCATTTTCTATCCGGATACAGTATATGTTCTGGATTATTCTAACGTCCTTCCCAAATAGAGTTTTCTTATCAGTTCAAATAGATCTATAAGCTGCACCTTGTCAAATGCTTCTGTGTAATCTATAACACATAAGTGACTATCGTTCGGCATTTGTTTTGCTCGCCCTCTATCTCTCTCGCTCTCTCCCTCATTCCCCCTCTCTCTCTCTCCTTTTCTCCCTCTCCCCTCTCTCTCCTTCTTCACTCCTCGCTCTCCTTTTCTTCCTCTGCCTCTCTCTCTCCTTCTTCACCGCTCTCTCCTTTTCTCCCTCCCCCTCTCTCTCCTTCTTCACCCCCCTCTCTCTCTCTCCTTTCTTCCTCCCCCTCTCTCTCCTTCTTCACCCCTCTCTCCTTTCTTCGTCTCCCCCCTCTCTCCTTCTTCACCCCTCTCTCTCCTTTTCTCCCTCCCCCTCTCTCTCCTTCTTCACCCCTCTCTCTCTCTCTCCTTTCTTCCTCCCCCTCTCTCTCCTTCTTCACCCCTCTCTCCTTTCTTCGTCTCCCCCCTCTCTCCTTCTTCACCCCTCTCTCTCCTTTTCTCCCTCTGCCCCTCTCTCTCCTTCTTCACCGCTCTCTCTCTCCTTTTCTCCCTCTCCCCCTCTCTCTCCTTCTTCAGTGCTCTCTCTCTCTTTCTCCCCCCTCTCTCTCCTTCTTCACCCCCTCTCTCTCTCCTTTCTTCCTCCCCCCTCTCTCTCCCTCTTCACCGCTCTAATCATGAATAATACATTTCTTGTTCCGGTATCCTTGACAAAGCTGCACTGTTCATTTCTTTTTTTCCGGTTTAATTCTGCTTCTAATCATGAATATTTCTAAAAAATATTGGTTCTTGAAATCTTTTGCAAAACGGAGTAGATATTTAAACTAAATGTAATATAAGAATCAATGATAGGAATAATTTTAAATTAACCTCGATTTAAAAATACTAAGACCCAGGAGAAACAGGGCGAGCAATAACCGAGCAGTCAGGGACGGTGTGTACTACCCCCGAATTCCCGACAGGGGCGGGTGAGATGTCTGATTGCGCAGTTCTTTGTGAGCCTCACTATCATATCAAAATTTCCTTTTTCCTACCTTACAAACGCTACAAATTAAACTAAGCACAACTGACTATTAAAGGATGAAACATTTTCGCAGATTTTGACGTCATTCTGGGCTCTTTTTTTTCCTCCATTAGGACTTCTTAATAGTAGTTTTCTCCTATTCTCTCACATTCAGTAACCCTCTTGCGTCCTAGTGGCTTTATTGCCTTGCTTGGAGTGAAATGACAAGTATGTGTCTACCTCCAGATTTATTCAAACACTACAGCGAGGTAAGGAGCTCCCGTAAGAGCTGGAAACCCCACAGGGATTTATTATCGGATTACCGTGAATTTGTTCTGCTCATGCTAAGTCCCGAAAAAAAAAACACTATACATGAAATACACTATTTTTCATCCATAATGTTGAATGTGTTAAAATTATTCAAGTTTTTAACAAGAAAAATCTCAAGTTGATGTAAAAAATTGCTGCAAAACACTGTTGCATTTATTTAAGATGGAATGATCTACTATGACAGGTCTCTAATTTATATTTAGATACATTGAATTATTTTCACTTTTTCTAGTTGAATTGTTCATCTATATTGCATATGCTCCATTATTGTTCAGTGTAACCCGGATATAAGATACCCGGATATAAGAGAAACCCGGATATAAGATAGATTTTCTCTGGTCCCAAATTAGAGCCTGTGTTAATGTATATAAAATAGACCAAACCCTGATATAAGATAAACCCTGATATAAGAGACTTACCCGGTCTCGACAACTCTCTTATATCCGGGTTACACTGTACATAATTAGGTTACAATAAAAATTTTAATTTTATATCAATACTACCTTATGAAAATTGAGATGTAGTAGAGTGGCGAACCTCGTATCATAGATTCGGGGGTGGGGCCATGAGACTTTTACATCGGCCCTGCGAGCAGTACTAAGAATAACTAGACCAGTTGTCCCTAAACATGGATAGTGGGATGCGAACAATCCACTCCCGTCAATTAATAAAGTGTTCAGTTCAAAATCTCCTAAAGGTTACTACGATCCACAGACACTTGTTTAATACCAGAGGACGCAATAGCGTTGTAATAATAACAACAAAGATGAGGATATTAGTCCTAATATAAGTAGTGCAAATAATGATAATCCTCAACGCAAAAATTGTTGCCGAAACCAATAAATACAGTTCAAATCCACTATCTCTTTTTCGGGTTAAATACTTCATGTCGATCTTCCACGGAAACAGGATTAAAATCCCCCACTGCTACAGAGCGCATTGTCTTCTGTAGAAATTCTAATAACGAATGCAATTTTTATTTTCACATAAAGTGGGTGAAGAATTTAAAGCTATTTATTTTAAAAATTTCAATGAATCTTTCCATGTATTATTAGAACGCATTCTGTATTCCTTTAGATCTTTCGTACGGCCCAGCGGGATGGAGGGCAATGTGGTCTGGACAGCGCACAGACTTCGTATACCATCGCCTAGACCTGTGTCCTGAAGTGGTCACACCAGTCTTACCACCAAAGGACAGAATGTTGACGCTACCGTTATCTCAAGGGATAAACAGATGCTTAGTATTAGAGTGCAGCATATGCCACCTCGAACAACTGCCACAGGATAAACCCTTACCCTAGGTAAAATTATACACATAATTTTAAAATCATCATTTTTATTTTTCTTATTATTTCTATTTCAGTAACACATTTTAGATAAATATACTTACATTACATAAGATAAATATAAATACATCACATAAGTAGGCTGTACGATGCGTGTCAATTCCTTTAGTGGCCCTGTGAAAGAATCAAAGTATGTATTTCTAGTCACTATTGGCCTCTGTCACTATCAAATTACACCTTTGTGAAGCTATGCACTTTGTGTTACGAAGGTGCCATTGCTGGAACCATTCTTGGAACTCGTTTTCCGGAACAGATTTTCAGTAATGTAGTTAATGTTTCTGTATGGTAGGGTTGTCAGCAAATTATTTGCTCTTTCAGGGCATTTTTGGAAATAGCCAAAATTCACAGGGGCCTAAGTCTAGTGAATGAGTTAGACAGCCTGGTTTTTAAATGGCTCGCTTCACCATAACTCGCGTCATAAACAGAGAGTCCACATGTTCGGATAGAATTCGGGTTTTCCTCTGAACATATTGCAATCTTTTAGTCTCTTAAATAAAATGTGCATCTCTTAACTTTTTGGTGTGTTTTTCTATTTTTTATTTTTAGCTACCCGCTTCTTGTGTCATTATGAACACCTCACGCTTCTTTGAACTGTCCATGTCACTCAAAAAAACTCAATTTCTTCAGCCCACGTTCACCCTAAAGCTAACTTTTCACGAACGCTTTTACCAATCTTCTCACAAAACTTGATGTCAGTTCGTTGCTCCAGATCATTCCCACTCATTTGTCGCCAACCGTATAACATGAACACGTGCAAAAGTTCTGCTACTCGACAACGAAGGACTCGTCTGGTCTGCGTCTCAAGTAAACGGAAGATGATACATGTTTAAACCTGTCCGGGCAAAGATATTTGCCTAACTCATTACCTACAGCGACAGTCTGCAGCCATTCCTGGAATTAGTCACACCTTGTATATAATAAAGACCTGATATAAAGGCCCTTTTTCTCATGTTAAACTATCAAGCACATATTTATCATTTGTTATTAAGATCTTTTTTTTTCTGATTGGCAGCATTAATAAATAGTTAAAATGAATTCCCGGCATCCTCTACTGGTATGAAATATTTTCGCTCAAAATCTAAAACGAGGTTAAAAATTTTCATTGCACGTAATAAGAAAGTTAAAACAAATTTAATATTGTTAGCGTTAATCGCTTAACTTTTTTTTTGTTTTACCGCATATAAGGCGACACCTAGATAAGACGAGGTAAAAAAATATAGTAAATTTTTATGAATTTATTCTATACCTGTACTATAAGAACGAATGCTTATTGATTATATAAAGATGATGTTATTGGAAATGCTGTTACTGTATCCTTAGAAATTAAAAATAAACAAAATAGCAAAACCGATTCTATATCATCTTTTCCCCACACACGTTCCCTAAAAGGGAAAACATTGTTTACGTTTCATCACGTGATCTCTTGTGAATACAGATTCTTCTTCTTCTTCTTCTTCTTCTTCTTCTTCTTCTTCTTCTTCTTCTTCTTCTTCTTCTTCTTCTTCTTTATCTAAACAGTTACAAACAGCCTGGTGTACTTATGGCCACCTACTTATACTTCAACGACAATCACAAAATATCGCTCATAACAGTACGATAATGGTATATTCCACTTTTAACATTTATTTTATTCAGTCTGTTCCTAACTTCTGTTTTGTTTACGTTTCATCACGTGATCTCTTCTTCTTCTTCTTCTTCTTCTTCTTCTTCTTCTTCTTCTTCTTCTTCTTCTTCTTCTTTATCTAAACTGTTACAAACAGCCTGGTGTACTTATGGCCACCTACTTATACTTCAACGACAATCACAAAATATCGCTCATAACGGTACGATAATGGTATATTCCACATTTAACATTTATTTTATTCAGTCTGTTCCTAACTTCTGTCTAAGCCAGTTGAAATGTCTAATTATCTAGTTATCCTAAATGTTATTACTGCCGTAATTAACACTAGCACAGTGATTATTGAAAGTTTAGCGAAAGTTAAAAGTTGTTGTGAACGCAATCATAACTCGATGTTTACATTTTCTCAGCTGAGCTTTGCATGGATACAAGTTGATTTCATTGATATGGAATTATTCTTCGAATAGGTGATTTATTATGAAGTTATGTCAGTAATATATAAAGCAGAAATTGTTTTATTACTTTTTTATCAGCTTATTTGATAATGTGAATCTTATCATCTACGTTATTGATTATCGCACCGAGACTGAAGTTAGCCTACCGACAAACATCACTCAGAGTTTAAGGTTCCTTTTTTAGAATTGTAGTTTAAGACGACCCTCAATTTTTAAGGGTGATTTGGGAGATTTAAAGGCCATCTTATACGCGGAAATATACAGTCGGCAGCTGTATCAATCTTTCATGTAGTAAGGGTTTACTTGCTTACCATGAAGAAAGAAAAACATGGCTGTTAGCCAAGTTTGAATGTCCTACTATAGCTAAATGAAATTATGCAAACATTCCCATCAACCAGGACCTATAAATAGATCCTAAACTGTATATAGTTCAAGGCTAGAACTGTTTTGATTCCAAATCTCAAATTTGGTCAAAAAATTAAATTGTAAAAATATAGTATCAATTTTATCTTGTATCAAGTAGAACTAAAAATTTAAATCAAGTTTTCGCTGTGTCCTTAAAAAAAAGAAAAAAGAAAAAAAAAAGAAAAAAAAGAAGAAAAAAAAGAAGCCTGACCATCAACTACATCCTGAACTTTAAAGTATGCCTAAATCCCAGAGTCTGATCGCAGCTTTTCACCTTCTTTATATAAACCAAGACAGAAAAGAGGAAACATATTCAAAATGTCTGCTGTCAATACTACATTTAAGGCTGATTTGGGTGATTTAAATGTCGTCTTGACACAGAAATATGGCAATTTAACCAAGGAAACCTAATTTAACCTAAGTGCAAAGTAGAACAAACTTCTTTGATTAAATTAAACCAAAAAAAATTTAAACTATTATTGACAGTATTGAATTGCTTTAACTTTCTTATTACTCACAAGGAAAAACGTTCGAGTGTTTTATCTTGGGGACATAAAGGGTGTTTATCTGGACACGTCACCAAGATATTTTCTTTCGCGTTTTTATTGTGTTGGTCACAGTATCTTGTTCTTGTGCTGCATTTTACATCGAGTTAATTTCAAGGATTTCAAACTGAAAATATTACGTTATTCAGAGTCGTTGCAAGGTATTCGTATACTTGTAAACTTCACAATACTTTTTAGTTATTGAAAATATGAAAGCAGGCGTCTCTGTGAACAATTGTAAGGAATCAATATTCAGTTAGCGAACAAAAAATTGAGGAAATTGAACAAGAATTGTATTGATCAGTTATGACAAATCAGAATTAAATTTCAATACAATGGCACACATTCAGATAGATAGATAGATAGATAGATATGAAAAAACGAAGATAGATATGAAAACACATAGATAGATATGAAAAACATAGATAGATAGATAGATAGATAGATAGATAGATAGATAGATATGAAGAGAATGATATAGATATGAAAAAACATAGATAGATAGATAGATAGATAGATAGATAGATATGAACAGAATGATATAGATATGAACAAAATGATAGATAGATAGATAGATAGATAGATAGATAGATAGATAGATAGATAGATACGAACAGACTGAGATATGAAGAAAGAAAGAAAGAAAGAAAGAGTGATGGGGGAGAAGAGACAAAGCCTAAGTTCTGATTTTCAACATTATTTAACATGGACAAGTTTATATAAGTTCTATAATTTTTATATTTTACAGAAAATGTAAACTTGATTTCGAGAAGTTAAATATTATAAAGTAAACTATTTGTAATTTTTTTTTTACTTCAAGATGAGCGTCCCTATGGCATAAAACCTTCGTTTTAGACCATCACGTTTTTCTCTCGATTTCCCATTTCCCTTTTTAAAAAAAAAAAATTAATCAAATAAATCAGCATCTTTCTTCATAACAACACCATAGTTTGTGCTCTTTCGCAGTCGCCTCAACTGTGTACCTATTTCCGTAAAGGCCCCTTTCCTCGAACACTTTAAAATGTCGAAAGAAGACAGTTCGTTGTTGCTTCGTGTCTATCTCCCATTGAACATTTTAAAGATGATGATGCAAAGATTTTAACACAGTCTGCTTTGTTCGTGTTTTCACCGTCGAATAAAAGATGCTTGTAGTTCTGTTATAAATAAACCAGGAATCTTGATGACGACCTTCTATCTATGGAAAGGAAAAGATGACTATGTTGGAGGAGATGTTTATCATATCTTTCCTATGTTTAACTCTCTTGAAAAAATTGTGTTGCTGTTTGTTTTTTCAAATAGATTTATTTTTTAACTGGATTTATTTTCAAACTGAATTCTACAGCTTCTTATTTTTTGAGGATAATATCTTACTTTATTCATAAGTAGGGCTGCCAAATTACAAAATTAGAAATATGGGACTCTCTTTATATATATATATATATATATATATATATATATATATATATATATATATATATATATATATATATAAGTTAACATTGAGGTCAACACTCAGAGGCGACAAGCTGCTTCATGCTAGATGCAACCATCAGGACACGTGGCCTGACGATTGCGTCTAGCATGAAACAGCCTGTCGCCTCTGAGTGTTGACTTCAATGTTCACTTTTATATTTACATACGCTCTATCTCTGATACTGAGGACTTTATCCCTTAAATATAGCACACCTTAAAACTATATTTACTCATATATATATATATATGTTTGTATGTGTATGTGTGTGTGTGTGTGTAAATTTATACATGCGTATACACCCAGATTAATATACTATATAAAAGGAGAGACAAGTTTTTTTTTGTTTTAATCGGTATCACCCCATGAAAGGCAGTAAAGCCACTAAGGCACACAGCGTTACTGGACGTGGAAGAATTAGGAACAGGAACATTAATAATGAGCAGGAAGAAGAAAAAGTAATCAAGAGGATAGTAGATAGGGATTGACATTGCATTTAAAATTTTTGCAGATTAAAGTTGGCTGGAAAGCATGGAGCCGGAAGAGAGTTCCACAAGCGAGAAGTGTGAGAAAAGAAACTGTTAGCATAGAATTTACGGTTACAGCTAACCAGCTCAACTGTAAATTGCGATCTCGGCGTTTGTCTAGTACTGCATTTTAATTCAAAAAGTCTATGTACCATTGCGAAGAGCTCATCCGAACAATTATCAGGTGGGCCTGCACTTGTTGATGATGACCAAATTGAAATTTAAAATATTAGGTTGGCCAGAGGTCCTGACTCAATTAGGAATCGGAAAGAAAACAACAAATATTGATTTCTGTAATGTGGCATTTCCAAGGACTACTGCATTCCGTGCTTGTTTCACACGGTCGTACCGTCAATGCTAAACTGTATTGCCAGCAGCTAGACCGCATGTACGACAAACTAAAGAAGGAGCATCTTGCTTTGGTCAATAGAGGTCGGGCTTTGTTTCAGCAAGACAATGCGAGGCTACACACTGTCAGGTTGACTAAGAAGAAGTTCAAACAGATGGACGGTGTTGAGATTCTTCCATATCCACCATTCAGTCCCGATGCTCCTCCGAGTGACTATGGCCTATTCCGCTCAATGGCACACTTCCCTGCGATCAGCGATTCAACACTTTTGATGAAGTGAAGAAAACTGGTGTCTGGGACAGATTCAGATGCTGGCGGATTGCTGGCAGAAGATATTCGAGAATGATGGACTTTATTTTGAAGAATGTTGGTCCATAAAATTTTGTTGCTTTCTTTCCGCTACCTAACTGAGTCAGGACTTTCTGGCCGACCTAATAATTTAAGTCACACGACACAGGACATCGCAGAGGTACTCCACGCATCTCATATGAATTTTGTAAAACATTTGAAAACAGTTGGATACGTGAATCGCTTTGATGATTGGATACCTCGCGATTTAAGGACAAATAAACTACTTGCTCAAACAGAATAAAAACAGTCCATTTTTGAAAAGAACGATCACAGGCGATGAAAAATGGATTGTTTACAACAATGTGAAGCGAAAACGACTGCCCCTAGACTCGAAGATATTAATACTGTAGTGTTCTAGAAAGCTAGATTTTGCTTCACAAAGTAACGGTTTTTGGAAAGAAGCTTGGGAAAGGAACGTTCGTCTTACCCCCCAAAAATACGTAGGGAATGGAGTGACACAACTCTGTGTACGTAGCAAGGTGGGTCATTGTTATTCGTGAGTTGGGCGCCTCTGGGTGTGTGTGTGTGTGTGTGTGTGTGTGTGTATGTGTGTGTGTGTGTGTGTGATGGTTAACAATCTAGTATGCTACTTTGCTGTTAAGCAATGAGATCGATCCTCTTTCAGTGTCCCATACATTTGCTCTTGCATAAAAAGCAAGTTGTGCTTAGTAAATAATTACTTGGGATATTTCGGAGGTGGGTGATGTTTAACGAGCTAGTTTACTTGACCATTACTATTGATGAGTTCGATCCTCACTAGGTGCCCTGTACATAAGTCCTTACGTTAAAATTAAGTTATGTTTAGTAAATAACTAGTTGGGCGCCTCGGGTTGAGGTGATGATTAATGACCTAGACCGACCGAGTAGTGACTTCAATCCTCACTAGGTGCCCCATATTCATCTGATTGTGCTAAAAGTATGCTAACGTTAATATTTTAAAGATGCATCGGTGCCGGACAATAGTAACGAGCTAGTAGTGATCGTTACTACCGAGTTGTTAGTTCGATCCTCACTAGGCGTCACATACTTGGTACTTTGTGTCAAACTAAACTAAGCTTAGTAAAATACAGTTTGAGATAAAATGTCAATTATAAGGGACCAAGACAGGATCGAACGCAGTAATAGTTTGCAAGACGTTCTTAAAAACAGCTGCCCACGGCCAGGCATAAAAATTTCACTCAGCTTGGATTAGACTGTCACAAGGACATACAAAAATCGAACTCTCTTGATATGGGATACAACCTCCAAGGTGAGGGCATTTATGAACTTGAGACGAAGATTTTTGTTCCAATCACTACATTCGAAGCAAGGCAATAAAGCCACTAAAACGCGAGAGGGTTACTGAGAATGAAAAAAAAAAACTATTAAGTAGAGAGAGAGAGAGAGTGAGAGAGAGAGAGAGAGAGAGAGAGAGGGAGAAAGAAAGAGGGAGAGAGGGGGAGAGAAAGAAAGAGCTGTAAATGAACAAGAATAAGGACGACAGAAGATAACGATTGACATTGCATTTAAATCAAATTGATTTTAGATCAAAATTGACTAGGAAGCAAGAAGCAAGAAGCCGGAAGAGAGTTCCACTAGCAATAAGTATACAAAAAGCTAAAAGCATAGAACTTACGGTTAACCATTTCAACTGTAAATGATGAGACCTTGCCGCCAATCTAGTACTAAACTTCAATTCATAAAGTCTAGATACCATAGAGGAAAGTTCATCCAAACAATTACCATGAAAGGCACAGCGTAGCTAGATTATGGCGGTGGGAAAATCACTGAAGTAGAGATGCCAGTTCAGAACCAATAACATTGCAGATTCTTCTCTGGATTTTATCAAGCATCTCTAAATGTATGACAGGAGTCTCAGGCCAGATGATGGATGACATAATATTATTTCTTAACACATTGGGTCTATACTAAAAAATATAAAAAGAAATAAGAATGTCAATAAAACCAACTTCTCTACAAAATGTATATCCGAAAAGAATACATCAATGAAACCAGACTCTCTGCAAACCCTCTTTACAAAAATACGTCAATGAAATCTGATTTCATACAAACTGATTTAATAACCCACTGAGGTGTTGATATGCCGTGAAACAAAATAAACCCAAACCCAAACCCAAACCCTGACCAGATGTGGCAGCAGTATTCAAAGCAAGGACGAATGGTTGATTTATACTGAATCAATTGCTAGGATTGCTGCTAGGAAAGTGGGTTCACTGTGTCGCATGAGACAGTTTTTTTCTTGCCAGAATCTATCATAGATATGTAAGATAGATTCTGGCAAGAAAAAAACTGTCTCATGCGACACAGTGAACCCACTTTCCTAGCAGCAATCCTAGCAATTGATTCAGTATAATCTTTCCATTTGATGTACAAAGAAGAATCAGCAATATTATTGGTCCTTCAGTCACTTTCTTATTGCTGTAAGGCTCCTTCCCTTTTTGTATAAATACTTTCATGGTAATTGTTTGGATGAGCTCTTTTCTATGGTACCTAGACTTTATGAATTTAAGTGCAGTACTAGACTTTCGTCGAGATCTCATCAATTTACAGTTGAGCTGGTTAGATGTAGCCGTAAATTCTATGCTAACAGTTTCTTCTCTCGCAATTCTCGCTTCTTGTGGCTCCATGCTTTCCAGCTAACTTTAATCTGCAAAAATTCAATGTCAAACACTATATACTGTCCTGATTATTTTTTCCTCTTCCCGCTCATTATTAATGTTTCTGTTCCTAATTCTTTCACACCCTGTAAATCCTTGTGTCTTGGTGGTGTTATTGCTTTTATGGGGTGATACCGATTAAAAAACGTCAGCGGAAAAAGTTAGGAAAATGTATTTAAAAAGAAAATTATACGGAAGGTTTCATTTTAGAATTTGAAAATTCGCAAAAGAATCGATTTTGAGAAATGTTTTTAAATCAAAGGCAAAAATAATAATAATAAAAAAAAAACACAAAAACAAGACGCGTTATTTTTTTAATTTTTTATTTATTTATTTTTTTTTTTTTTTTTAGAAATAACATTATAGCTTCTTTTGTAGACCGGTCGATATATTGAACGATCGATTTGTGATGATATAGTGAAAGAGAAATGGGCTGTTTTCTTTATTATGTTGTGCTTTTTAAGCTATGAATTTGTGGCTTCTATTCCTTTGCTATTAAACCCCTCAGGGTTTTGCAAGCACTATTTCCAAAACAAATATTGACATCTGACAGTAAAAAAATATAATGATTTTTTAATTATATTGGTCGGAAAGTATATATAGGCGAAAGGTTACATGTACTGTTTCTTATAATCTCTAATGCATTGGTTCCCAAACGGTGCGGCAAGCCTCAAAGGTGCTGAGTAAGAGGATAGCAGGTGAGGCGGAATGATTGAAAAACAAAGATTGAGAAACAGTTTCAAAATATTCATATGGCAAAAATAAATATAATTTAAATTTTTTTCAAATATTATTAAAAATTACTTGTAATTGCATGCATAGGTCCCAGTATAAAGAGTTATAAATAATTATTAACCGATTTTATCATCGTGATATTTTTGTATTATATCGTGTATTAAGAATATAGTAACTAGGGTTCTCAAATTGGAGGAGAGAGTTATCATTGATAATGTTCTGACTTAGAATTTGCTGTTATCACATTTTTTTTATCCTATTTTTTAAATGTTTTTTAATAAAATTTTGTGAGGCGCAAACAAATTTTCACACCGAAAATGCTGCCAAGAGAAAAAAAGTTTAGGAACCATTGCTCCAATGAAACTGTGGTGACTGGTCTTGTTTGAATGTTTTTAGACGATGCGTTTTAAGCCTAGTCTGTGTTTTATGCTATTACTTTTATGGAATGAAGTTAAGACAATAAAACGCATCGGAGAAAAAGAAAGAGTCTTTTTTGTTAATTCACTCCAAAAATATTAAATCATCCCAAAATAAAAAGAATTTATATTTACAAAATTCACACCGAATTCTTCCAGAGCGAGGCCCTTCCATTGCACTCCATTTGGGTTGACCTTAGCGATAGCACCAAATGTGGGCGACTAGGGTTCCCTATTTCTAAGTGTGAGGTCTACGTTCGCGCTCACCCCGATAAACACGCCAAAAACAAATTTAATTTTTTTTTTATTGTCAAAAATTCCTTGTAAGTATCTCGAATCTCATCCGCACTTACGAAATATGAATAACTCCCTGATTTTTGGTAATTTTTCATTTTGAGGGTTGGAGTTGTTGCAAGGCAAGCTAAACAAATTTTGATTTAAAATTTGTAATTTTTAAAAAAATGCCAAAAATTTAATTAAAAAACAAACTTTGATTTAAAATTTATAATTTCAAAAGAGCCAAAAATTTAATGAAGAAAAAAAACAGACTTTGATTTAAAATTTCTAATTCCTTGGGGTGAATTAATATTGCGATAAGTAACTTTACATTATTTAGGATGAATTAACTGAAAGGTAAGTAAGTATGTGTTGTTTTGGTGCAAGAAATATTGTTAGTATGATTGGGTCAGCGTTTGTGGCTAGCTAAGTTTAGAAGTTAAGACAGAAAGACCGACCTTTTCCCCATTCCCCACTTCGGCCTTGTGCCAAATTTTCTGTTATAGTACAGAAATAAATAATCTTTTTCATTCCTTCATGTTCAGCGAACACATCTACAGTGTAAGCTCTCGTAGAAGATTGCGTCTTCCCATTTGTGGTAGACGCCATAAACATTTTACACACATACACGTACGTACGAACATTTATCCAAATTACAAATTCTTTACTTTCGCACACAAACACAAATGTCAATGTCTATGTCCATTGTAAATTTTGTTGTTTACATACATATATTTGTTGATATATATATATATATATATATATATATATATATATATATATATATATATATATATATTGGTCTTGTTTGTTTTCTGTACATCTGGGCTATTTCTAAGTGTGGGGTCTACGTTCGCACTCAACCCGATAAACAAGCAAAAAACAAATATTTTTTCTTTTTTTTAAAATTGTGGTATAAAATTCCTTGTAAGTATCTCGAATCTCATCCGTACTTACCAAATATGAATAACTCCCTGATTTTTGGTAATTTTTCTTTCTGAGAGTTGGAGTTGCTGCAAGTCAAGCTAAACAAATTTTGATTTAAAATTCATCATTTCAAAAGAGTGACAAAAATTTAATAAAAAAAAACTTTGATTTAAAATTTATAATTTCTTTGCGATAAGTAACTTTACATTATTTGGTGTGAATTAACAGAAACGATCCAAAAAGTATTTTGGAAGAATTCGCAAACATACTGAATGAGCAGTCCAAGTATAGACATTAATAGCATGTGGGAACCACTAGTCAGGAAGTGACAAGCTTTGGATTTCATAAGCACAGCCCGAGAGATAAAAGCATGTTTAAAGTTCAAAAGAAAGTCCCAAATTCAGCGCAGTGGTCAGGATGAGACAATCCGAAGACCACTGAAACGAAAGAACCGGACGTGACGTCTATGAGAGAAAATGCTTACGTTTTCTTGGAACAAGGTTCGACGACATTCTAGAACACAATAGACACTCGAGGAAGACCGGAGGTAAATCACGGAAGAAAAGTTGTGTGTGAGCGTGTAAAGCCGCACTTATTAAAAGAGAAAGTAACTTACTTTGACGGAAAAATTCTCGAGAGTGCCACTATCGAATCTTATCAAAATATAAATCTACGTTCCGGATGTGTCCAAATATCCCCATTCCCGAAAGAATTATTTTCTCAAGTCAACATACGGAACTATAAAGATGTTAAAAAATGAAAAAAAAAACCCCAAAAAACCGATTAAATTCATAACCTCATGACATTTAAAATATACAACGTATTAATTAATCCTAAACTAAAATAATTTAAATATTAATTTGCATAAAATTGCAAGAATATCTTTTACTCACTTTCGTTTATTAGACATTAGATTCTGTCAGTGTCCTCCATAACTTGCACAGACTATTCAGCTAATCTGGCGAACATTTATAAGCAATTTTCTTACATTCAAAAATGTTGAAAAGCTGACATTTTTACTTTTGTCTATAAAATCCTTGCATTTGCCTTGATAAAGTCCCTCAGAAGACGAAACACGTCGGCTAAAGTAAGTTTTCCTTTTGTCTTTGTTCATATTGTCCTTTTACAGATCTCTGAAATTTTATACACACACACACACACATACACACAAACACACACACACACACCTATCTATCTATCTATCTATCTATCTATCTATATATATATATATATATATATATATATATATATATATGCATAAAGGTGTAATGGATTTTTTATTTATTAATCTGACATATTTTTATCACTTCAAACGTTATTTTTAGTGGATACCCATATTTGAGTACAGAGTCGATGCAAGAGTCTCTTGCATCCCCTCCCCCATATATGATACACCCCCAAATTTATGATACGGGGCTCCCCTACTCTACTACATGTCAATTTAATAAGGTAGTGTTCATATAAGATACAAATTGTAACCTAATTATGTACAATAATGGATCATATGCAATATACAAGGTGCGACGGATAAATTATCATCTAAATTACGCAAAAATGACATCACATTTTAGCAGAGAAATTTACCAAAATTACATAAAAATATCTTGAAAAACTAAAGAGTAAATTTATTCAATAAAATCTCGTCAAGGCACTTGATGTAGGTCTCCGTGTTGAGTCTGAGGTCCGGTGGGAAGATAAATGGAAGCATAACGTCCCCATCACGAGTGATCACTCCAAACACCTTCCTAATCATTATTAGACTCATCCAACTCTTTCCGAATCCTCCTCAAATCGACACCGAAACACTCTAAAATGTTCGTTTCAAAATTTTGGGGCGGAGTGAATTGCGTCATGGTGCTCTTTTTCTCACAGACGGTACCCAACTGACCTTACGAAACTGTGCAGTCGACAAAATCAAAAACAAACAACGCGCATGCGCGAAATTAAAAATGTAAAATGGTGACAATTTAGCTATCGTACCATATATATATATATATATATATATATATATATATATATATATATATATATATATATATATATATTCATTAAATTTTTATTGAGTTTTTTGTATTCTTAAATTTTTCGCTTTGGTGGGGTTAAAGGAGTGTAAAAATTGTCCGTACTGTCTCTTATTTCAAGCGCTTTCAGTCACTTCTTTGGCCATTTTCAAGGACTTTGTTGTTAATTGTTGTAATTGTGTGATGCATATTGTATGATATTAGCGTTTATTCAGAGCCTCACGAGAAGGAACGTGACTGGAATTCGCATTGGAGTCCTTCGATTAAAAGTAACCTTCAGTATATTGTTTCCGTTGTTAAATGAAGTAAGATTAATATTGGGCATTTACATTCCCTTGCTCCTCCTACCAAACGGGAAAAAAACTAAGAATTCTAGAAAAATTCCATAAAAAAACATGAATCAAATTTTCCTTGTCTGTCATATATACAACGAAACATCTTTGTAATAATGATTACTGCTCAAATCTTTTCTATAAATATTTTCATGGTAATTGTTCCGATTAGCTCTTTGCTATTTAAGGATTGTGGCGGGAGTTTTATTACTAACATTATTTTATTTGGTTTCTTGTAAATGGTTTTTGTTTCTTATTGTAAATACTCACTGGGGTTAGTTTTTAGAATTGTTATTTTATTCCCCTCCCCCCACAGACACTGAATTGTAAATATGGGGACTAGTTAGTATTTTCATAGAGACAGTGAGGTATTATGGTGGTTGTAGTAAGAAAGGTACGTATGAATGTGTTGTTTTGGTGGTAGGAATATTGTTCGTACGATTGGATCAGTGTTTGCGGCTAGCTAAGTTATATTTAAGACAGAAGCAGACCGTCCTTTTTCCCCAATCCCCCCTTCGGCCTTGTGCCACATTTCTCTAATTTATACAGAATAAATATCGCTCTTCGCTATTTAAGGATTGTGGCGGGAGTTTTATTACTAACATTATTTTATTTGGTTTCTTGTAAATGTTTTTTTTTTTATTGTAAATACACATTGGGGCTAGTTTTTAAATTGTTGTCCCCCCCCCACACTTCACAGACAATGAATTGTACATATGGGGGACTAGTTAGGATTTTCATAGAGACAATGAGGTATTATGGTGGATGTATTAAGACAGGTAAATAAGAATGTTTTGTTTTGGTGTTAGGAATATTGCTGTATGCTTGTGGCTAGCTATGTTTAAAGTTAAGACAGATGAAGACCGCCCTTTCTCCCATTCCCCACTTTTGGCCTTGTGCCACATTTTCTGTATTGAAGCGGAAATAAATATCGCTCTTCCTTATGTTACCCTGACTTTATGAATTTAAGCGCAGTATTAGACTGGCGCTTAGATCTCATCAATTTACATTTGAGCTGACTAGATATAACTGTAAGTTCTATGCTAACAGTTTCTTTTCTCCCGCTTCTCGCTTGCAGAATCCCTTCCGGCACCATGCCGTCTTTAATCTGCAGAAATTTAAATACAATGTCAATCACTATCTGCTCTCCTCTTGATTACCGTTTTCTCATTTAAACGCATTTTTATAACCTGAAAATAAAATAATATTTTCATTAAAAAAAAGTAAACACCAATTTTTATTAACAAATAACTCACCTACAAAAACGCCTAATAATTATGCACCAACCCAATATATATATATTTTTAATCGTGTTTGGTTGAATAATCTAGTCATATATTATCTCTATTTTCCTTTTCTCTTATTTTCCCAAGTAGTTTCAATCTCATCCAAGCTCGTCTTCAGGGGTGAACTGCTAAGACAGAAAAATGAATGTAATTGATAGTTGCGAATTTTACAATTATAATCACGCTTGAACGCGCTCCGTTACAGTCAATTGAAAGTGTTTGGGAAAATAAAACAAATGAAAACAACTACGGCACCTTCCTCAATGAGTTTAATAAAAACATTAAGAAATTGATCCGTGAATTTAAGAGGAGTAAAAAATAAATAAATAAATAGACGTAGTATTGTAGCGGACCGTGGGGGTGAAGATTTGAAGAGATATCAGAAGGTTAAACTTTCCTGCTGGCCGGTCCAGCTACTTGGGAGTGTCGGACTTTAACTAAGTCCGAAGAAGACAAAGGAAACAAACAAGACCGATATACATGCGTAAACAAATATATATTAATAACAAAACAAGTTAAACAAAGACATGGACTGTTACATAGAGTTTGTATGCAGAAATTATGTGTGTGTATTGTAAGTGTTCGTACGTACGTGTATTGTTCTTAGCGCGTTCCCAGAATTTGGGAAACGCTGTATCTGTGAGAGGTCACATATTGGTGTAAGTGGAAAAAGAAAAATTTTACCTCGTCTCAGCGCGAGTAGCGGTCCGAGGCCTAAGTCGGAAAAAAGAGAGATTTTACCTCATCTCCACGCGAGGAGGCGGCTCAAGGCCTGAGTCGGAAGAGAGAGAGAGAGAGAGTGAGAGAGAGAGAGAGAGAGAGAGAAGGGTCAGCCAGTATTTATAGCCAGGGGAGAGACCCCTGTTGAAGGATTAAAGAACTGAGGAGGAGCGACAGTATGTTTAGATTATTCTACCAAATATGCTTGAATGAAGATATGCTTCCTACACACACACACACACACACACACACACACACACACACACACACACACACATATATATATATATATATATATATATATATATTACATAGAAATCCAAATTTACCTCATTCGAATAGCTGTTTCAATCAAGTCCCATGTTGGCTTTGTCAACTCAACTTTTTCTTTTTTCCTTTTTCTCTTTTTTTATTTTTTATGTTGAAATTTTAAGTTCCTATTTTATTCCTTCACAATTCTGAATTAACAATACCAACATGGGACTTGTTGGTTGAAATAGCTATACGAATGAGGTAAATTTGGATTTCTTTTCTATGTAATTTATATGCCCTGTTATAATAAATACAGTGAGCTCTTTTTGTGGATCGGTTATATTTTACATTATTAGGATTCACTTGGAAGATATACCAACGGATTATTACTTGTATATATATATATATATATATATATATATATTACGTCAGACGGAAGTGTAAGGAAATATGCCAGATGTATTTCATCAAATGTCAAATAAATATTATGTAACTCGGAAACGAAAAGATAACAACGAAGAACTTCCCTTTTATTTTCTGACTGAATTTCTGGGATGGGGATTTAACAATTACGTTATTTTCATTCGGACTAAATATCCCTATCTTTGTTGTTGTTATCAATTATTATATCAGTCAGTTATGTGCCATGCGTGATACACGCTTAGGCGATCATGTATCTTTCGATACATGACTGACGAGGCAGATTTTTTCCGCAGTAGGTTGCCATTTCTTTCTGCAGTAATCCAGTTACTATTCATGGCTACAGAACCGAGTATGTCCTGCTATCTACCCATAGCTGAGGGGAGAAGAAGAGGATTTATACCTTTCCCAAGTGAATGCAATGGATTCGACTGGAATTCGAACTTGGCTTTCCGATTCCTCAAACCGAGCCGTTATCCATTACTCCACCGTGCCTCCGATTTATTATATAAGAAGATATATTATTTTCTGTCTGAATTTCTGGGATGAGGATTTACCTTTATTTAATTTTACTCTATTTACCTATCGACTATTGTCCTCATCTTTGTAGTCATTGTCACAACATTTTGGCCGTTGGTCTCTCTGGACGTTATCAGGTGTATATCGATCCGGGTAACCTACAGGACATTCTGAACTGAAGCCATTATTTAATCTAATGGGGCTACGTCACATAACATTTATATTATTTTAATTGCTATAATTTTATTAGTTATTGTTGTTAATCTCTTATTGCGCCTAATTTTTTAAACTAAAATTTATGTATGTATGAATACACACACACACATACATACACAAATATATATCAAATTTTACGCCAGACGGAAGTGTAAATATATATGCCAGATGTATTTCATCAAATTTCAAATAAACATTATGTAACTTATGAAAACACACACAT
>OZ038510.1:61718466-61738466 GCA_964036315.1 Acanthosepion esculentum
TATTTCTTTATTGTGATAAGATGCTACAATAATAAGGTGGGGTAAAACTAGAAGTAAAATAATAGTAATAATGAAGACTCTATATAATTATCAATGTGATAAAAAATTAAAAAAATAAGATGGAGTAAAACTACTAATAAAATATTAATGTTTAAAAGACTTCATCTAAAGTAGTTAGTGAAGGTGAATGTAATTTTTTTAAAGCAGACTTGTAGTCATAAATATTTGGTTTAAACAAAAAACAAAATGATTTTATCTAAATATCCTTTTCAACTTCAGATCTTTCACTTCAGTGTTGGCTGATACTTTCATATCATTTTAATAAAAACTTGAAATGACATTTTGGTTTTAAAAGGATTTGAGTTTATAAGTCTGTAGTTATTATTTGTGACACTTGATTCAGCAAGACCGAAGAACGTTAACCCAACCCTTAATGTTAAAAGATACAGTAAATCCAACTTATTAGTCTTGTTAAAGTAAACTCAGTTTGTTTTAGGCTTTATAAAAGTAACTTATTGGTAATCATACATAAATATGAGTAGATAGGTTCACATATCATCTGATACACAGTCCTTCCCAGTTTTGAACAGGTGTAGAGGTTTATCCCTTGTTTACTGTTTAGGATTGGGTTTCTGATTCCTTCCAAAGTCTACTTCAACTCTATATTTTTAATGTTTCTGTCTAAACTCTGAAAGTTTAATTTACTATTTATTTGTTTGTTTTTTTCTCAATAGGAGTAGATAGGTTTGCCTATTGTCCAGTTCACACCCTTTCCAGTTTTTGAACAGGAGGCAAGGTATATCCCTTGTTTTTGGTTTAGGATTGGGTTTCCAGTTCCTTTGGAAGTCTTCTCATTGTTTTTCAATCCCAGTATCTTCTTGCATCTTAGTGGCATCAGGACCTTGCTTGGGATGAATTGATTAAAAAAACAACATATGATAGGGTACTGAAAAGTTCTCAGACTCACTCAGTTTCCAATAACTGACTATATGGACAAACATCAGAATTTATTGTGGAATACTTTACTAGTCAACTGAGAACTTTTCAGCACCTCCTCATATATATATATATATATATATATATATATATATATATATATATATATATACACACAGTGTAACCCGGATATAATAGACCCGGATATAAGATAAACCCAGATATAAGAGAGATTTTCTCTGGTCCCAAATTAGAGCCATACTTACCTAAACAAAATAGACCAAACTCGGATATAAGAGAAACCAGGATATAAGAGACTTCTTCTCCGGTCCTGACAACTCTTTTATATCCGGGTTACACTGTATATACACATGTGTGTGTGTGTGTTGGTGTATGTGTGTGTGTTGTAAAGAATCCCTCCACACATATATAGACTGCATGGGCGCTACGAATGTTAATCAATCCACTTGTAAAAAATAGAGGAAAATGCTTTTAGAACAATTTTTATATCTAATACTCACAACATTTGTCCAAAATGAAAAATATTGATTGACATCATTTTAGGAGGTAGGGCCTGTTTTTAATATAAATACAGTGGCAAATCAATCCCTTTCACCAATAATCAGTTGATAACAGCTTTGTAAAATAAAATTGATCTCTGTCTTATTGTATTCCACTTTCTTGTTTGTAAAATGACAACAACAAAATAGGCTCTTAAATTGTCTGCGTTTATGAGTCTTGGGTCAGTAAGACACAATTCAAGAAAATTTCATGCATTCTGATAAATATGGTATCATTCCTTCCATGCCTCTTTAGATGGTGTATTTGGAAGAAGCCAGTCAATTTTACATGTTGCAAGTGTCAAAGAGAGGACTTTTATTGTTCAGAGACATCTCAATGATCCAACATTATATCTAAGACAGCAAATTTCTTTGCAGATGCTCAGGCAATAAATGGCTGCTTCTTCCTCTGATGGTAATTCCTGATGTCAGTTAAATTTAGTCGATGCACTTGACCAGCTTGTTCTCTTGACCGGTTTAGGCAGCTGAAAAGACAGCTTTGCGCAAGCTTACAGCAAAAGGCAATTGCGGTTATTTTTCATCTGAACATCTTTGCAACTTGCATTAGCTATCCCCCACACTCAAAATGTGATTTACTTATATCCTTTCATTTTTCCTTTCTATATTTATTTCACTAAAATTTATTGACTAAATGAGTAATTGTTATTAACTAGCAAGATAACCTGGCATTCAGTCAAACCTACAAATTAAATATCCACTTAACAGAAACATTATTATTGAGTAACATATAAAAAAAAGACAAATATACAAAGTCAAATATACCCATTATGACACCTGATTTAATAAGGGTATACATCACAGCAAAGTTAGAAATACCCTGAGGTTGGCTAACCCAGCTCTCTTAGACGGTGTTCAATTGAGGGTGTTTCTAAATGTCTAGATGTGGTTCTGAAGTTAGCTAGCTTATCCTTTAAACTTAAAAAAAAAAGCTACAATGTTTCTCTACTAATCTTGTTCATGAACAGAGATGCAAATTTCCTCACCCCTCTGGTGCTTAAAGTCAGACACTTGGTGTACAAATCTGTGGGACTGAACCAGATATATGCTGTAGCCCATCTTAATTCAGCAAGACAAAATATGTACATGTTAACATATCCAGGGAATTAAGATCAGAAAACACAAGAATCATGCCTGTTGTAGTATTTGTCATTATCATATTGGTGTCACACATTGACATAGTTAATGAAAATTCTGTTCTTGAGGCATGGGGTCAAAAAAACTACTCACAACTAAAGAACTTTTTGCCGAATCATGGCAGAGCAAATGATAACAGTTATCTGGAGCTTGGTCTTAATTCCAATACTCCCTAAGCACTTTTTTATTTTTCTTGGTCCTTTGGTCTTGACAGTGAATGCTAGACAGTCTTCTCACAGATGACGGGAGATTTGAAGCAACAGAAATGTGGTTCTACAAGAGGATGCTGAGTATGCCATTGACTGAACATGTGAGTAACGACAAAGTTTTAGAGAAAATGGAAGCAAGAAGGATACTTATACATAACATCAGAAAGAAACAGTTGAAATTCCTAGGACAAATAATGAGGAAAGAAGGATTGGAAAATCTGATACTCACACGACAGATTGTGGCCAGGGGGACAAACGAAAACAAAGTATAACTTAGTGTGCTTGAGTAAATGAACAGCAGAACAAGATTTTAGGAGAAATAACAAAAAGATAAAATTTATTAAGAGCTACAAAGGACAGGAAATTGTGGAGAGCCATGATTGCCTTTGCCCTGAAGAGACATAGCACATAGAAGAAGGTAGTGTTTCTAGTACGCCCATTATATGAATTAGTTCTGCATTCATGTTCTGGGTATGATGATAAACTACATCTGGCAACAAGGCCTCTGATTGGGAGTTTGGAGGTTTTGAGGACCTCTTAATTACTGTTGTTTCTGGGTCCACCTTGACCTGAGGTGTTAGTACCTGTTAGGGTCCCAGCTATGGGCAAATAATGAAAACAAAATCAAAACACTATGAAAGCATAAAAATACAATTTTATAGAATGACCAACAATGCACTTTATCTGTAGTTGAAGGCATGCAATTACATTTAAAATATATTTAGTTGAACCCATAAAATTGTGCTTGAAATATTTAGATTTTTGCATTAAATAAGCCATAGAGGTTGATATGCTGTGAAACAAAGTCAACCAACATGAAGGGACTCTTTCATGACATTAATACATATATTATTTAACACTTTCTTAAAGAAACCAAGGTATATTCCAGAATACAACTTCACCAAAATTACAACATAAATAGCACCTATCACTCCCTCTATTAATCACGTCCCCCACAAGCATGTATATGCACAAAATCTGAATATCTTTTACCATGTATTCAATTGTGAAAGGAGAATAATATATATACTTTTATTACTTCAACCCCCTCCCATTAAAATTTGTCATTACATGACCCATAAGGAGTTGATATGTCATTGAACAAACATACAATGTTCTATAGCTTTTTCAAATCCTTAGCCAGATTCTGGTATTTTTCTATCATTTCAGTTTCTTTGGAGTGTACTCTTGTATCATATGGAAAAGCAAAGTCAATAATTTCACATTTACTATTTTCCTTATCTATAACAATAAGATCGCGTCTTCGTATGTCAATTATTATTATTATTATTATTATTATTATTATTATTATTGTTCCCAGTTTCCCTGATTTACTGTTTAATAAAATCCTTCACCAAGTCTTTTACCTGAGACCTAAGGTATAGGAAAGTTTTTGAGCATATTACAATGAGAGAAGTTTTCTGAATATATGAGCAATTTTTGCAGTGATGGATATCCTGGGATTTTCTTAATGTGTATATCAGTATTCTTTTTACTTATTCCTAGGGCTCCTATTATTATGGGAATTCTTGCAAATTATGATTATTATTATTATTATTATTAACTACATCTGGAGCAGCTTCTTCAGTATCCTTGAAGACCCTAGCACAGGGTACGGTCTCAAAACTTACTTGGTTTTCCGATGCATCCAGAGTTTATTTTGTCAACTGGGATATGCACTCAAGAAAACTTAATAAAAATACAGAGTATCTATTCAAATTCAGGTAGCCATTAAAAATAAAGTTTGAAATAATAAAAATGTAGGTTTAAAGTAAAAAATCCATTAATTCTTCAGAAATTGTTTTGTTTACGTTTCAAATACGAAACTGAGCAGCATGACTTTTGAGATCTGAATGAATGAATGTGCAGATAGAACCTTGCTTGACCGTGAAAGTCTCCATAGCCAAACAGTCAAAGCACACCGGATCATGTAGTGGTTTTTTTTTTGCAAATGGGGATGCAGGTTCAAATCTTTTCTTTATTAAGTTTTCTTGAGTACACAGACCAGTAGATGAAATAAACACTAATATTTTTTAAATAGAATATCTACTCAGATACAAGTATCCTCTAAAAAATAATGTTTGAAGTAATATATATATATATATATATATATATATTTATATATATATATATATATATTTAAAAAAAAAATATGATTCCTTCGCTACATAAGAGTTCTCATGTTTCAAAAACAAGAGCTGAAACCCTCAATATAATTATTGAAATTAAGTTGAATTAAGGTATCGAGTCCCGTTTCATCCTCAAGCGAAAATTTAGGAATTCCTGAGGATCAAACGAGACTCGATACCTTAATTCAACTTAATTTCAATAATTATATTGAGGGTTTCGGCGGCTCTCGTTTTTGAAACATGAGAACACTTATGTAGCGAAGGAATCATATTTTTTTTTAAATATTATAATATAAGCTCTACTTCTGTATGGAGCTCTGTCTTTTTTAAAAATAAAACAAAAATACTAAAGAACTCCGGATTATTTACCTAATGTGTTCTTTCCTATTTTTCTGCATACCTGCACACACACACACACACACACATATATATATATATATATATATATATATATATATATATATATATGTATGAATAAGGTATATTTCAGAAATAAGTATTCGTCCAAACAAATCTGAATAAAAAGAACTGACAATGTCTGTTTAGTTTTTTATTATATTTTTCAAATTTTTGGATGAGGTGTTAAGTATTGTGGTCAAAGTTGTGGATAAACTGTTGAACATTTATATTTTGTTCATTTTTGTTCAAGTAGTTTTAACAGTGGCAGTCATTTTCAAGAACCATGTGTGTTTGTGTGGTAGTTAGAATTATTTTGTCTATATCCTGGTATTCTTTGCAAAGCTGAAAGTTTGTTGGTTCTTTTTAATCGAAATTGTGTGTGGGGGGGGAGTAGTGTGTGTGTGAGTAACGTGCGTGTGAGTAGCATGTGCGTAAATAGTGTGTGTGCGAGTAGTGTGTGTGTAGAAGTGTCTGTGTGTGAGTAGTGCGTGTGTGAGTAGCGTGTGTGTGAGTAGTGTGTGTGTGAGTAACATGTGTGAGTAGTATGTATATGTGTGTGAGTAGCATGTGTTTGTGTGTGTGAGTAGTGTGTATATGAGTACTGTGTGTGAATAGTTGAAATATGAGTAGTGTGTGTGTGTGTGTTTGTGTGCTTGTGTGTGTATGTGAGTAGAGTGTGTATGTGTGTGTATGCATGTGTGTGTGTATGTGTGAAGACAGACAGACTGACCAAAAAAGGTAATGAAATATGAGAAATGCAGATATATATTTCACTAAGCCAGATCCATTTCGTTTATTAAGCATAGCTTTGTCTGGCACAAGGCCAAATGTTCGGGGACACCCAGTGAGGATTGATCTCACTCTGCTAGAGAATGGTTTACAAGACAACACTCTATGACAGGCACCCAAGTATATGTCCCAATTTCTGGCGTGGGAAATGCTAAAACCAAATATTATTGGAGGAACGATAACAAAACAAATTTCAAGTAAGAATAAAATGTTGTTGCAGCTGGAAGTTTACCTCTTGAAATATCAACACAAGAACTGTGAGACTTTCATTTATTCCTGACCACTGATAATCCCTTCCTGATCTGCAGTAATATCAGCTCTATAGCTCTATGCTTTCAGTAATCCTTAGATTAATTCCTGACCACTGACAATCCCTTACTTCCAGATTTTGCAATGCATTTCTAGAGTAAAACTGTAGCAATGAAATTAACATTGCCTATATAATAGCTTCATGTTGTCAATAATGCTTACATTAATTCCTGAACACTGACAATCCCTTTCTTTGAAAACTGCAAGAGCCAGTTATTTTCCTTACTATCATGAATGGACTGATCCATTCATGATAAGTAGTCCTGGGTAATTGTCTAGTAAGTGAAAAAGATAATACGATTGCAGTGACTTGTCTAGCTGAGTACTGAATATTACTATCACAACTAATTCTGTTGAGTTAAGTGTTGTGTCTTTCCAGACCCCCGACATGACGACACATTCTAGTGTAAAACTGTACTAATCAAATTAACATTGCCTATATATAGCTCTATGTTGTCAATAATGCTTTCATTAATTCCTGACCACTGACAATCCCTTACTTCCAGATCTGCAATTTTTATAGTAAAGTAATGAGCAAGCATGAGGTCAGATTTGAACTGGATTTCTAGATTTTCCAGTATTTAGTCTCAAAATTAATTATGTACTTAAAATATGAAATAAATGATGAAAAGTAAAGGAAACTGTATTTAGCAGATAGAAATTAAGAAACTCCTAAATTATAGTTTGTGTGATTTGCTATTAATTCCATGAAAATTCATTAAATATAGATTCATAAAAATTAATCAAATTAAATTATTGAATTCAGAGTAATATAAGTTCACAATGTATATTAGAGGTCAACTCATCAGGATTATTGTATTATTACTACATTATTATTATTATTATTATTATTATGATTATTATTATTATTATTATTATTATTATTATTATTATTTTAGTTTAATGTGCCATACCAAATAATTTTTCTCTCCAGAATTTATCTTACATATTTATAAGTCTACCATTCATCCATACTTTGAATATTGCTGTCACATCTGGTCTAGTGCACCTGCTATATATTTAGAGATTCTTGATACAATCCAAAGAAGAATCTGCAATTTTATTGGTCCTGATCTACTATCCCGGCTTCAGTCACTTTCCCACTGCTGTAATGTAGATTCCCTGTGTCTTTACTATAAATACTTTCATGGTAATTGTTCTGAGGGACTTTGCTCATATTATGGTATGAATTTAAGTGTAGTACTAGATTAGTGACAAGGTTTCATCATTTTATACGTCTCACTTTTGGAACTCACTTCTGGCTTCTTGCTTTTCAGTCAAATTTGATCTTCAAAAATTTAAATGCAATGTCAATTGTTATCTGCTGTCTTCTTGATTCCTCTTATTTTGAATAAAAATAATTTTTTTTAGAGTATTTTTTTTTACTTACATTCACTCTATATGGTCTATGAAATCCAGATCCAGAACCTTCTCACTCCTTGATAAAGGAAATTTTTCTCATCAGAATCCATTTTGCACATTTTTTAATCTACCATTTGTCCATGCACTGAATATTGATACCATATTTGGTCTAAAGCTCTTGCTATATATCTCTAAATTCTTGACAAAATTAAAAGAAGGGTCTGTAATGTAATCAATCCTGAGCTAGTATCTCATTATCAGTCACTTTTTCACAGATGTGACATAGCTTCCCTCTGTCTTTTCTACAAATATTTTCATGTATTAATTGTTCTGATGAGCTTTCCTCCCTAATGCCTTGACTGTATGAATTTAAACTTGCCACCAGATTGGTTATGAGGTCTCAACGTTTCACTGTTGAACTAGCTAGATAGAATTGTATGTCCTATTCTAATAGTTTCTTTTTTCACACTTTTTGCCTGTGGGACTCCTTTCTGATTTCTTGCTTCCCTGTCAACTACAATCTTCAAAAATTCAAATTCAATACCAATTGTCATCTTCAGTTTTTCTGAACCCCATTTTTTATTGTCCTTTCTGCTCACTCTTTCACATTAAAGTCTTCTCCCTCTTTTTCACTCTCAATAACCCCTTGTCTCCTAGTGGCATTATTGCCTTGCTTGGGGTGAAGTGATAAAAAAAAGCAAAAAAATTGTTATCTTTCCTACATGTTCTCATCAACTGTACTTGTTACCTCCTCCTTTTATGATCATACAATAAACTCATTCAGTAATATTCATTAAATATTCAGTAAACTCATTCAGTAATATAAGGTTCAAGAGCAACTTGAGTTGCTCTTGAACCTTATATTGGATGAATATTAGTAAAAATAAATTTTGCCTCTTGTCTCCATTTTCATCTCTAATAGATATGTATCGATAGACTTTAAACATGAAATAACTGGTTTGATCTCACTTTAACATTGAGATGATATTAGATATGGGTTTTTCCCTTTCATTGAATGTAATTTAAAGCAAGGTGATGATGTTTTGTCGTCCTTAAAAACATTCCGTGGCAAAACTGCCAATTTATTTTGAAAACTCATTTCAGCCTGAGTAGATCTTTAGCAGCCTGTCTATCAAATGGCATGTCATAGAGTTTTATGTTTCAACTGCTGCTTTATTTTCAAAATCGTTTCTTTTATTTCCTCTTCCATTGTATTATGCCAAGTCATTGGAAGAATCTTCCATGAAATCATCTTAGATTCCTTCTGCTGCAATTCTTCTGTCACTATACATATATATTTTTTACCGATTATAGTGAGTGTTGTCTGCCATTCTTTTTCAAGATGGCTGACATTTGGTATTGGCTATAGTTATTCTATCTTGAAACATAGTGGTAAGGACTACAAAGGAAAAGGCAGTCAAGTGAATTAAAAAGCCAAAAATAGAAATGGTAGTGGAAGAAATGCATCTTGGGATAAGTTAAAAATATTTGGGAAAATGTGTCACATGCTTTAAAATGTAATTTTTTAGTTTTTCATTGCTTTAATACATTAAAATGTTTAACTTCCTTTTACTTCACCTCATTTTGCCTGCCATACATCCATGTTACTTTTCTTTTTTCCTATTTCTTCCAATTTCTTTGAAATTGATTTCTACATTTTCCTGATTGTGTTTCTTATAAAATTATATCTTCCTTCATTTTGTTTTTTGTTTTAAAGAAAGAAGATAACAAAAAACAATCTAGTTGTGCATACTACGTAAATACATAACGCCTCAGCCAATAGAATTAAACAATCAAAATCTACAGAGAATGTGCAACAGTCTGATTGTAGCTTACAAATGATTGGACAGAAAATGTGTACCTAAATCTCATTGGTTATTTATTATTTGCAGACTCAGATGGTTTAATTTAGTTCTAATACTTGTTTTCCTATTTTTCATGATGAAAAGTGTGGAGTTCCCACAGGGTTCGGCTTTCTTAAGTGATGCATTCATCACTTTCTTTATTGATTATGGCATCCAATACATGATCTTTTTTGTTTTATCACACAGAACAGCCATTGAAATAGAAATATAATGGGGACCTTTTTCTTTTCCTCACAGTCTTAGTTCTTTTGTTAAAAGAAACTCAATCTTTTCACAAAATGAAACTTTCCTTGAATAAGGGTTTGACTTGAACAGATTTATCATTAACTTCTTGTTATTTATTGATTTATAACAGTTTTGGAAGCCATTTTGTTTATTTTGTTTAATTTGCAAATCAGGAAGGGATTGTCAGTGGTCAGGAATGAATGTAAATATTACTGATATTGTAGGGATATTAAACTACTAATTTTACTGTAGAAATGAATTGCAGATATGGAAGGGATTGTCAGTGGTCAGGAATGAATGTAAACATTACTGATATCGTAGAGATATTAAACTACTAATTTTACTGTAGAAATGAATTGCAGATATGGAAGGGATTGTCAGTAGTCAGGAATGAATGTAAACATTACTGATGTCGTAGATATTATTAAACTACTAATTTTACTGTAGAAATGAATTGCAGATATGGAAGGGATTGTCAGTGGTCAGGAATGAATGTAAACATTACTGATATCGTAGATATTATTAAACTACTAATTTTACTGTAGAAATGAATTGCAGATATGGAAGGGATTGTCAGTAGTCAGGAATGAATGTAAACATTACTGATATCGTAGAGATATTAAACTACTAATTTTACTGTAGAAATGAATTGCAGATATGGAAGGGATTGTCAGTGGTCAGGAATGAATGTAAACATTACTGATATCGTAGAGATATTAAACTACTAATTTTACTGTAGAAATGAATTGCAGATATGGAAGGGATTGTCAGTAGTCAGGAATGAATGTAAACATTACTGATGTCGTAGATATTATTAAACTACTAATTTTACTGTAGAAATGAATTGCAGATATGGAAGGGATTGTCAGTGGTCAGGAATGAATGTAAACATTACTGATATCGTAGATATTATTAAACTACTAATTTTACTGTAGAAATGAATTGCAGATATGGAAGGGATTGTCAGTGGTCAGGAATGAATGTAAACATTACTGATATCGTAGATATTATTAAACTACTAATTTTACTGTAGAAATGAATTGCAGATATGGAAGGGATTGTCAGTAGTCAGGAATGAATGTAAACATTACTGATATCGTAGAGATATTAAACTACTAATTTTACTGTAGAAATGAATTGCAGATATGGAAGGGATTGTCAGTGGTCAGGAACGAATGTAAACATTAATGAAAACATAGATCTATTATACTACAGGTTTACTATGGAAATGCATCATATTTAATTTGCTTTGTGAAGTAGAGAATCATTTTTTACAAAAAACAAAAAAACTTAAATCAAAAGATCAATGTTTAACCCTTTGAACCCTGACCCACGTCTTTACTGGTGGTAGAGAAAAATGGCGTAATGCCAGGCCACCAGTTGAACAGTGGGTAAACACATAATTATTTTTTTAAATACAAGTTTTAAAAATTTATTTTGTATTCTAATTTATAAGGTCCTATAGTTAAGTAGTTGTTTTGTTTGTATATTGTTTTTTTCTTAAAGTCTCTTTTATTTACGTACTATGTTTAATTTTTTATTGTCTTGCTTGCAGTGAAATGATTAAAGTAAAACTCTATGAATGAAAATTGCAGCCTTTCATATCTTAACAACTGTTGAAATTTTAAGTCACCCTTACATATAATTTGTAAGGTATGTACTGTGTTGACTTTATTGTATAAATAAATGTTCCATTTTTGGATGATGTGCTTTTTATGTTTGAATTGTTTTTTATTATTATTTGAACTCAAAGTACTATCTACAGACAAATATTAGTGGATAATATCAAAATGCAATATTGTACTCACAGCAAGGAAAGACTCAAAATCCCAGAAGCAATTATTTTATAAAATAAACAACCCGTATTAAATAAAATATCTTTTTCCACAGGAGACGGTATCTTGAAGTATGTATAAAACATTTAATATGCGTACAAAATAATAATATGTCTAATATTTGATACATGCTTTTTCCAGTGAGGTCTTGCTCACTTCAACCATTACATGTGGTGTTATGTGAATTTTTTTTTTTAATTTAATCATTTCATTCCAAGCAAGGCAATAAAGCCACTAGGATGTAAGGGGTTACTAGGTGCGAAAGAGAATGAGAAGACTTTAGTGAAGTGAAGAGAAAGGACAATAAAAGAACAGGGTTCATGAAGACAGAAGATGTCAATTGGCATTGCATTTAAAATTTTTAAGGTTGTAGGTGTCAGTGAAGCAAGAATTCAGAAAGAAGTTCCACAGGTAAGAAGTGCAAAAGAAGAGACTCTTAGAATAGAACTGACAGTTGGATCTAGCTAGTTCAACAGTAAAAAGGTGAGACATAGATATCAATCTAGTAGCAGGCTTAAATTCATGAAGTCAAGGCTCTAAGGTGAACAGCTCATCAGAACAAATGCCATGAAAATATTTGTAGAAAAGGCAGAGGGAAGCCATATCCTGTCAATGAGAAAGTGACTGATGTCGAAATGCCAGATCAGGAATGATGACATTACAGACCCTTCTTTGAATTTTGTCAAGAATCTTGAGATATATAGTGGGAGCATCACACTAGATATGGCAGCAATATTCAGTGCATGGACAAATGGTAAATTTCAAAATGCCAGGATGTATTTAATGGAAACACATGTTTCTTGATAATGACTGTGATTGTAAAATGTACTTGAACAAAACAGAAAAATATAATAAAAAATTAAACAGACAGACCTTGTCAGTTGAATTTAATAGCAAATGATTTATGATAGAAATAGAACACAAATGTTTTATTATGGAAATTGCAATACAAATTATATACAACAGTATAAAAAAGTATATACAATGTATTATACTGACTCAGCCACAAAGGACATTGCTAATCAAGCGAGGCTGAATGGTGACTTTAAGTGAAATTCTTCTCATCATAGATTCTTAAAATTTTATATCCGCTCAGTTTTGTATCCAAATGTTCAGATTTAACGATGGTTTCTTCTACCAAGGAGGATACAGGTTTGAATCCTGCTGGAGAGCACATATTTTCTTTCCTAAGATTACTTGAATATTCAGGCTGGTAGACGATAATAAATATATTGTTTTAAAATACAAAAAATTGAACGTCTACTCAAATATTGCTATTCACTAAAAATAACATTTAAGTGATAAAAATTTGTCGAATTATGCAATTTCTAAAGAAGTAATGAATTTTTCATTTATTAAAAGAATGATATTTTCCCCAAACAATGTATTCAAAAATATTTACTATAGTAAAATTGCAAATAATTTACTATAGAATGCAAATGATTTATAATAGAATTCAAAAGAAATTATTTGCAATTTTTTTACTATAGATATGCATTGCAAATGATTTTAAATGCATTGCAGATGTTTTACTATAGATGTTTTAATCACTGGATTTTGTTGTAAATAATTTTAAATGCATTACAAATTATTTACTATAGAAATGCATTACAAATTATTTACTATAGAAATGCATCTCAAATCATTTGCTATAGAAATTCATAGTAATTGAATTACTAAATATGCATTGGAATTGAATTCCTACTAAAATTCACCAAAAATGAACAAATTGTTGACATTTCCCTACAAATTCTTTCTTTTTCTATGTGCCATGTCATTTCAAAACATGAGCGATCATGGCTCTCCACAATTTCCTGTCCTTTGTAGCTCTTAGAGTGCCATTTTTTTTATATCTCCTAATCCCTGATCTGTCAATCATTTAAACAAGCTCATTAAGTAGTTTATATGCACTGTTTTCATCCATTCCTCTTGTCTTCAGCCAGTCCTGTGAGTGTCAAAATTTCCGAGCCCACTTTCCTCTTTTATGTACCCTAGAAATTTCAATTATCTGTTTCTGATGTCAAGTATAAGTGTCCTTTTTGTTTCCATTATCTCTCGAACTTCATCATTGCTCACATGTTCAGTCCATGTTATTCTCAGCATCCTTCTGTAGAGCCATATTTCTGTTGCTTTTAGTGTCTTCTTTATGTGAGGGGATTTTCCAGCATTCCCTGCCATATAGGAGGACTGATATTATGCAACAGTTCAGTAGTCTTTTCTTTGTAATGAGATTTTTCTGTTTCTTAATATTTCACTTAGCTTTTAGATTTCATCAGATTTCAGGGTTGCATTTTCCATCTTCTGTTAAATTACTTCCTACACAATGGAAATAAAACTGTAAAACATGCCAATGATCGAATATTAAATATATCAAAATATTTTAAAATTTAAAATGCTACATTTATTATTTACTTTAAATACAGAAGTCATAAAAAGGGGAGCACATTTTGGATGATATTTTTTCCTGTTACCCAGAGGTTGTTGTCAGACAGAAAGGGAAATGAACCGTCACAATACAATTTCACTCTAATTCAAATTATTATTGTTCAATGACAAACCAAAAAATATTTCTGCAAAACTGAAAAACAATTTCAAAATGTTTAACAAAATCTATCTGATTTTTTTAGATTTTAAAATTTTTGGTGTGCAATCATAGCTCTCCACAACGTTCTGTCCTTTGTAATTCTTAGTAATTACATTGTAATTCTCACCACCCCACCCAGTCCTTGTTCTGCCATCCATTTACAAAAACTTTTTAGGTAGGTTATGCAATAATTTCCGCTGTCACTCTTGACTTCAGTATGTCTTATGAGTATCAAATTTTCCAAGCCCACTTTCCTCATTATGTTCCTTAGAAATTTCAGTTGTCTTTTTCTGGTTCTAATTATAAGCATGTTTTCTTCTTCCATTTATCATTTTCCTTAAAACTTCTTTGTTACTTGCATATTCAGTCCATGATATTCTCAGTATCCTTCTGTAGAACCAAATTTCTATTGCCTGAAGTCTTTTCTTCAGCGGTGATGAGATTATCCAGCATTCAGAAGGACTGATACTACATAACAGTCCAGCAATGTTTCCTTTGTTTTTAACAAAATTTTCCTATTTCTTAATACTTTGCTTAGCTTCTGGAAGGTAACTTTCGCTATTCCAATGCATGGTCAAATTTAGGTGTCACATTTTCTATCTTCTGTTAAAACACTTCCCAGATATTTAAATTTTCTTACTTGATTGCAGTATCGCCAATTCGTAGTTCACATCTTAGGATTAGCAAAATTACAGCCAATTTATTTGCATTAGCTGGATTAGGATAGGGAGAATTGATGAGACTTGGGGAAGATAATTGTATCCAGACAGGCACACGCCTGTCTGCCTGCTCACTATCATACCTCCCCAGTCACTCTTTCCTCTGGGTCATAGGCTGGTTAGATGATTGCTTCCTTCTTTCTGTTCTCCATTCCAGACACTGCGGGCCATCCTATTCTGGTTTATTCTGTTTTTAGACGGCTTTCATTTTCCTTTCTTGATTCAAAGGCAACACAAGCCAAATCTCATCTAAGACTGTTCTGGCTAAAGATAAAATTGGGGGAGAAATTGCTATCATTATTGGAAGAGTTCACCTCATGCTGACCCCTACTGCAAACATCCGGACACTTTTTTTTTATTTTTAACTTTCTGAAACATATATATATATATATATAATGAATAAAGACAAAAGAAAAACTTTTTTACCTACCCATTTCATCATCTGATATAATCTATCAAGACAAATGTTGGCTTGATAAAATCCATCAGAAGATGCTTCTGATAGAATTTATCAAGGCAGCATTTAACATCAGTAAAGAAAAGTTTTCCTTTTGCCTTTATTCATATTGTCTTTTCAAATATATATATATATATATATATATATATATATATATATATATATACCTGAATGTAATGAGAATGAAAATAATATAAATTCTAATATTCACACTATTAATTCAAAAGGGGGCTCAATACCAAGAGTAGAGCAATAATTATTTATTGTAATTTTTACATACAAAGTTTTATCCATATGTAAAAATTATAATATATATATATATATATATATATATATATATAAAGAGTAGAGCAATAATTATTTTTTGTAAATTTTACAGACAAAGTTTTATCCATATGTAAAAATTATAATACATATATATATACAGTGTAACCTGGATATAAGAGAGTTGTCGGGACCGGAGAAGAAGTATCTTATATCCGGGTTTCTCTTATATCCGGGTTTGGTCTATTTTATATACATTAACAACAGGAGGCACGGTGGAGTAATGGATAACAGCTCGGACTGAGGAATCGTAGAGCCGGGTTCGAATTCCAGTCGAATCCGTTACATTCACTTATGTGCTAACACTCTTGGGAAAGGTGTGAATCCTCTTCTTCTCCCTTCAACTATGGGTAAATAGCAGGACAGACTGGGTTCTATAGCCTTGGATGGCAACTGGTCTAGGAGAAGGTCAACTCTGAATTCAAAAACCATTCGGCGTCTGCACCGGCATCCGGCGGCCTCTTGATTACTCCTGCCTCTGCGTCTGTGGAAATTCTGCGGCAAGTAAGAGCATATTCCTCCCTCCACTGGGATAGCACGCGAGGTGTGGGGACCGCGTGTGAAGTTCAAGCTCCCTTGTTACTCCGTTTCAAGAATTCGCTGTCGTTGGAATCGGGAATGGCTGTCTCTCGTTTCAGCATTGGTGACGGATCGCCGTGCTTGGTCGGCCTTCGTTCCGGACGCGGTGAATTCCTTGGAAGGAGCCGGCTTAACCGATCCGGGGTGAATGCCGCAACATACATGCATACATATACATTAATACAGGCTCTAATTTGGGACCAGAGAAAATCTCTCTTATATCCGGGTCTCTTATATCAGGGTCTCTTATATCCGGGTCTCTTATATCCGGGTCTTTTATATCCGGGTTACACTGTATGTATATATATATATATATATATATGTGTGTGTGTGTGTGTGTGTGTGTGTGTGTGTGTGTGCAGGCTGTATAAAAAATACTGTTACAAACTTTGGGCGTGGTTTCCTCACACTAAAAAAAGGACAAATGTCCATATAAACATATGTCCGCAAATCCTTCATTTTTTAATTATTAAGTTTAAAGTTCACGGTTGATGCTGTTAAAAAAATACAATCCAAGAAACAATCCCAAAAATACTTTTGCAAACTTTGGGGGGGGGGAGATTCCTGACACCAAAAAAGTTAAAACGTCCATATAAACATGCACCCAAAAGGCCATCATTGTGCCTCAACACAGCAACTCAACAAATGTTCGAAATGTCCTCCACTTGCATCTACACACACATGCATCTGTCGGATCATTGACTGGTGAACCCTTTCAAATACTCCCACACAGTGTTGAATGGTTTCACAGGCCCCCATGACACATTGATGAAGTGTTTCTGCATTAATAATGTCTGTTGCATAAACCAATTATTTCGGGTCGCCCCCACAGATACGAATGCAAGAGACTGAGGTTGGAGGAATGTGCTGGCCATGGAACAGGTTCTCCCCCACCTATCCATCTTTCATGGTAGATTTCAACCAGTGCATCATGAACAATGTGACTAAAATGTGTTGAGACCCCATCATGCATGAACCACATGCATCTTTGTATTAGCAGTGCTACATCATTTAGCAGGTCTCAAAGTGTGGCCAGACAGCTACTGTTAGAGATGCTGAGAGACCTACCTACCAGACAGTCACCTAAAATTCCACCCCACACATTAATCGTAAACTGATGTTGGTGTTTAGCCTGTTTTGTACCACGGGGATTCCGATCCTTCCACACATGTTGGTTGTGTAAATTTCTGATTCCATCTCTTGCCTCATCTGTAAAAAAGACTGAAGAGACAAACAAATCAGGAGTTTGTGCAATAAACCATCGGCAAAAGCTCTCCAGGGGTGAGTGATAAGAGGGCAAAAGCCTCTGCGCATGTTGCAAATAATATGGATACAGGAGCTGCTCTTGAAGTACCTTCCATGCAGTGCTATGAGATGTATAACATGCTAAGGCCATTTGTTGTGTGCTGATAGCTGGATCATCTCGACAGCCTGTAGAATGTGTTCTTCATTTTCAGGTGTACGAGTGGATCTCGGTCTTCCTCAATCCATAGTTTTTGGTGCCATAGATCCTGTCTCAGCAACACAACGATAAACAGCAGCAAAGGTAGGATGACTTGGTTGTCTTCAGTCTGGAAACATAATCTCATTCAGCCATGCAGCCTTGCATCTATTATCATTCATGCATCCATATTTAAAAATCATATCTGCCTGCCCACGATATGAATATCCTGCCATTGTTAAATGGACCACTTCTCAGTTAACTCGCTGCTATACACCTTAAACATTGAAGACAGACTAGCCACAAATGTACACGAATGACAAATGTAACTTAGTCTACACATCAACACAGTGCCATCTATGGTAAACCTTCTTTAAACTTAACTCAAAAAGGAAGGGCTTGCAAACATATATTTATATGGACTTTTTTCCTTGTTTTAGCGTGAGGAACCTGCACCTAAAGTTAGTAAAAGTATCTTTGATACACCTATATTTATATACTTTTATATATATGCAAATTTCATTTTTTTAAAATAAAAACAGTAAGGTATTGCAGTTAAGCTTTTTATTTAATTTCTATTATTTTATAATTTTCTTCTTTTCCGGGCATAAATTATATAGAAATTTTCCATATGTTTCAGGCGCTTTAAGCTATATTTTTAGTCATTATCAAGGATGATTTTATTTTTATTTTTAACTGAATGTATGGATTGATTTATGTATGTACCTAGAGTTATAGGAAAGTTTTATTTTCCAAAAACAATCAGCATATTGTGGCAGTGTTCATAGTTGTTGTTATTGAACATTGTCTTTTTCTTTTTTATTAATATTTTTAGCCTTTTCCTATATGTCCTTTTCCTACATGTGGATGAGGCAATTATATTTGCATTATCCATGAGTATGCTGTGGATAGAGTTTGTTATGTCTTCATGTGCATTTAAATGAGACCTAATTGAGCTATGGTCAGATAGATGCCACGTGAGTCTTCTTGTTAGGCATGTTGTAGTATATCCAATGTAATTATTTATGAATTTTGTTTGATCAGGATCACAGTTTCTTAACGGGCATGAGAATTTGTGAATAATATTAGTTCTCTGTAATTTGGATCTTGCAAGTGTGTTAATGTTGCTGACAATGAGGTTTGCAGTTTTAAATTTTTTATTGTAGATAATTTAATTTTGTTTTTGTTGACTGAAGTTGTATACTTCTTTATGTTTCTAAGGGAAGAATCATCCTGCTTATACTTACCATGCATTTGATGAATCTTGATAATGGCCTGACATGCTATAGAGGAAATTTCTGGTTAGCAAAGTCAAATTACTGTTTTTAGACAACAAATTTCCCATGAAAATTACAGTTCCATGTAGGATACAGGTTTGATTCCTGTTGAAGGACATATATTTTCTACAAAATTTCTCGGACATTCAGGCCAGTAAGTGAAGTTAATACTGTTTATTATAAACAGAGCATTTACTTAAATAACTGTATCTATAAAAATAACGTATGAACAGAAAATATATTAAAATAATTGTTGGACTTAGTCCCCTTCATAATATATATATATATATATATATATATATATATATATGAAGATATATAGTCTTAAAGTGTGCTATATTTATGGGATAAAGTGCTCAATATCAGAGATAGAGCGTGTGTAAATATAAAAGTGAACATAGAAGTCAACATTTAGAGGCGACAGTCTGTTTCATGCTGACGATTGCATCTAGCATGAAACAGACTGTCGCCTCTAAGTGTTGACTTCTATGTTCACTTTTATATATATATATATATATATATATATATATATATATATATATACACCATCCTACAATTATACATACATACAAAATCTTTTCTTTTTCAAAATCTCATATCCTTGTTATTTTGCTTACGATTGGTTTTTCAGTTCCTTATAAAGTCTTCACATTCTCTTTTACTTCAAGTAGACCCATGCATCTTTGTGGCATTCACACCCTGCTTAGCACTGAGTGATGACAATGTCTTATGCTTAAATGTAATCTTCAGGCCATGAAACAGACTGTCACTGATCATTGCTAACCTCGCTGTTAACTTTTATATTTACATAAGCTCTAACCCTGATATTGACCACATTACTCATTT
>OZ038510.1:61748466-61758466 GCA_964036315.1 Acanthosepion esculentum
TTCCATGAACTTTTATTAGAATGTTTTGGGAAGATTTCTTGGCTGAGCTTAGAAATTTTCACTACTCCCATATAGATAATATACATATTTGATATCTACATAGGCAGCAACTCTTCTTTAATGCATATTTGTCTAAAGGTTATTGGCTAAGAACATTTATTTACACTCAAATAGCACCCAGTTATGAGTTAAATAGTAAGATTTGTGCTTAGAGAAACCACAGTTATTTTTTTAAAAATGTTAATGCAATATTTACTCATTAAAAAAAAATTATTCTTACAGTTCAATGTTTTAGCTTAATATAACAGACAAACCTACGTTATAAAATGTATAAAACAAATCAATCAGTCATTATGGGCAAAGAATATTTTTAATATTTTAATTCTGAAATTATTAATAATATATTCATATTCTTTTCACTATTTACATCTTTATTGTCATATTCACAACGTTTCGGCCATTGTACACTCCGGCCTTCTTCAGGATCTGGCTATATTTCTGAGATGAGGTATTGTAATTATTTATACTATTTTCATGGTTCGGACTGTTGTCCTCATCTTTATTACCATATTCACAATGTTTCAGCCATTGTACACTCTGGCTTTCTTCAGGTGATATATGTTGGAATTTCAAACTTAACACTTTATTTAGTCCACGGGGATAGATTGTTCTAATTTTATGTACCATGCCTTTTCTGGATATCCCAGTTTCAGTTAATTCCCTTTAGTAATTTAACTCTCCAAGTTTTTATTAACTCTGCTGTGGCCAGGTATTGAACTCACAACTCTTCAAGTCAAGTCACTTTTTGGATTACTTCAACCAAAGCTTTTATCCACTGGGCCATGTGTTGCCAAGGACACATGGCTCAGCGACATGTAAATAGTGTAAATAGTTAAAATAGCTCATCTCAGAAATATAGACAGATATTCATATTATATTAATATAAGTCAATCTGTCCATCAATTCTTGGTCCCTATGCCCACGGGTCTCAATAACATTCTAGATTACTGCTCTCCAATGGGATGCTCCATAGTTACTGAATTCTAACATATTTTTCCTTTTTAGACACAGTATCTGCAGCCCCATATCTAACCATCTTTGATCTTTGTTTGTTGATCACATCAGTAGAGACATCCTCTTGAGCAACAAGCAGTCCAGGTTTATATTGGCGCACTAAAACTGTTGATGTCCTGTCATTACAGATCAGTGAGGCACTAAACCATGAATAAATTTCAAGGACAATTTAAAATCCATCAGACACTAACAGCTCTAATATATACAAAAGTATGTATACAGTAAGTCTTATACCAGTATTGTAATAGTTTATATCATATATTTATATAATATGTAATATAATATAGAATAATATTAATATAATAAAACAATATTAATATAATATAAAATTTATATAAATATATATGATGGACTCTCCCGTCGACCTCGACGTATGAGGGTCAGACAGATCAGTTCCCAGAAACTGAAAGCCCGACACCCACACAGAATTTGATTATAGTGGTGAAGGCTTTGTGCAGGGCCATCCACACTTTTTGGAGGGACGAATACAGGGACCTGGTGCAACGGATGCCACAAGGTCCCCAAACAACCCTCCGCAGGTTTTGAATTCAGAGTTGTCCTTCTCCTAGACCAGTTGCCATCCAAGGCTATAGAACCCAGTCTGTCCTGCTATTTACCCATAGTTGGAGGGAGAAGAAGAGGATTCACACCTTTCCCAAGGGTATTAGCACGTAAGCGAATGTAATGGATTCGACTGGAATTCGAACTCGGCTCTCCGATTCCTCAATCCAAGCCGTTATCCATAAACTCCACCGTGCCTCCTAATATAAAAATATAAATAAATACTTTCACAAAAAAAAACATTCAATTTTTAATTTGCAACTTTTCAGTTGTTTTTTCTATATTATATATATATATATATATATATATATATATATATATATATTTTAAATAAAAACAGACCACTTTAAGGTTCCATATAATAAATTATTTCACCACAGCCCTTTGAGCTCTCTGGATTTTATCCTCCTTGGGTCTACCCATACGGATTACCTAGTTTTTTGTAAACTAAATATATATATATATATATATATATATATATATATATATATATATATATAATATAGAAAAAACAACTGAAAAGTTTCAAATTAAAAATTGAATGTTTTTTTTGTGAAAGTATTTATTTATATTTTTATATTAGGAGGCACGGTGGAGTAATGACGATTGCACTAGCATGAAACAGACTGTCGCCTCTATGGGCTGACTTCCATGTCCACTTTTATATTTACACACGCTCTATCTCTGATATTGAGCACTTTATCCCATAAATATAGCACACTTTAAGACAATATTTCTGCATATATATATATATATATATATAATATGTTTCTAGGATTCATTTAATACTAAAATTCATTTAATTCATTATATGATTCAGTTCATAAGAGAGGATTGCTAGGAAATTGATGCTTTGTTCCAGAGTGTACATGAGTGTCCACTCTTGACTAAAGGAGTGTGAGAATGTCGGGGACAAACAGTTTGAACATTTGAGAGATTGATATGTTTATTATAGATATGCTTGTATAATCAATACAATACGTTTTGTGCACACATTTTGTTTTTTATTACTGTATATTTTTTTACTTGGTTTCCCTCCATTCTAAGACACAAGGAGTTACGGGCTGTGGAAGAATTAGGAACAGAAACATTAATAATGAGCTGGAAGAGGAAAAAGTAATCAGGCGGTCAGTAGATGATGATTGACATTGCATTTAAAATTTTGTAGATTAAAGTTGGCTGGAAAGCATGGAGCTGAAAGGGAGTTCCACAAGCAAGAAGTGGGAGAAAAGAAACTGTTAGGATAGAATTTATGGTTACATCTAGACAGCTCAACTGTAAATTTTTGAGACCTCAACGCCAGTCTAGTACTGCGCTTAAATTCATAAAGTCTAGGTACCATAGCGAAGAGCTCATCCAATCAATTACCATGAAAGTATTTATAAAAAAAGCACAGAGAGGCAACCATATAGCAGTGACTAAAGCCAAGCCACTAGATCAGGACCAATAATATTGCTGATTCTTTGGATTTTATCAAGGAGCTCAAGGTAAATAGCAGAGGCACCAAACTGTATGTGGCAGCAATATTCTAAGCATGGATGAATTGTACCTTCTTTTGCATCCCTCTGTATATAAAAACAAACCAACAAACAAACACTTTCTGGTTGTCAGCTCTGATAAGGAAATTTAATTTATTGCTCCTATTCTCAAAAATCCCAATGCATTTTTCTTACACCCAGTTTGGTCTTTCATTCTGATTTGAGGAAATTGAGATCAACAGACATAGACAAAACATGTTGTCTACTAAGATTTTCAACTTTGTTTCATCATCCCCATTTTTTTTAATACTATTATACATCTGACAAATACAAAATATAAACAGTAAAAAAAGGCCCGAGAAATACATAAGTGGAATTTATGTGAAAGATTATATGAACATAAAAGGGATCTTTTGCAAAATAATACATTCAGTGCATTAGTTGGTCACCATAATAAGTCTGACAATAAATTGAACTTAATGAATACAGTTTAAATGAGACAGGAAAGTAATTTATTAAGGCAAAATGTATTGAAAAGGCACTAATTTTTTGGATTCTCTATGGTAAATTTACACCCAGGATCCTATAATATATCTCTTTTCCTAATGTTTTATTAGGAAAAGAGATATATTATAGGATCCTGTTATTATAACATAGAATATTTAAAGACAATAGCAATAAAATAAAAAACTAAAGTGACTGATTGCTAAATATAAAAATATTAATAAAGTATTGATTATTAATTAATTCATTTATTTATAACAAATCATTTATATTTAATTATTTCTAATAATTAAATTATTAATTATCATTGATTGATTAAAATATTAATTATTTTTTAAATGTTTTTAAACAACTCTAAAATTAATAACAGATTTTTATAAACTTATAATTAATAATGGATTTTTCAAAAACCTATAATTATTACTGGTTATTTTAAAACATTATAATTAATACTGAATGATTTTAAAAACCTATAATTAAAACTGGGCATTTTCTAAAACCTTTAATTAACACAGGATATTTTTAAAACCTTTAATTAATACTGGTTTTTGAAAACCTATAATTAATACAGGATTACTCTTTAAAAACCTATAATTAATACAGGATTACTCTTTAAAAACCTATAATTAATACTGGATTTCTTTTTAAAACCTATAATTATTACTGGACTTTTTTTTATAGACCTATAATTTAAACTGGATTTTTATAAACTTATAATTAATGCCAAATCTTTGTCGTAATTTTTAAAATTAATACCAGATTTTATGTTGGTCATTAATGGGTTAATGTTTTATATCTTTGTCTTCTTAATTTGTGGACATCATATTTTACTGGGAAAATATGGAAGTAAGGAAGATTGTGTAGCATCAGGCTTCCAAGTTGGGAAACTCTGTTTTGAAAATGAACAGTTAAAATTATGTATCTTATAATTACAAAGCTTAATCTAGTAAGGTATAAGGCCAAATAAAAAGTGGGAACTGGTATATGAAACAGAGAAGGTCAGTCTGTCTGTTTGCTTTGAAATATGAGTATTCAAACTTCTGACTTTTAGTCATTTACTAATCTTCACTACTGGGAACAAATTAGAGCAGGAAGAGTATGTAGCACCAATCTTCTATGTGGGTAGGGCATGCCTGTTAATCCTGAAAATCAGCATTTGAAATCCTGGCTTTTAACTAGACTGAAACACAGACCACTGGCAATAAATATTTAGCTAACCTTATTTCATTTGGGTGAAATTATTTTACTAACCTTATTCCAGTTGGGTGAAATTATCTAACTAACTGCATCACAATTGGGTGAAATTATTTAACTAACTTTATTTCAGTTAGGTGAAAATTTTTAATTAACCTCATTTCAATTGGGAGAAATTATTTAATTAACCTTATTTCAGTTGTGTGAAATTATTTAACTAACCTCATTTCATTTGGGTGAAATTACCTAACTGAAGTCATCTCAATTGGGTGAAATTATTTAATTAACCTCATTTCAATTAGCAAAAATATTTAACTAACCTTATTTCAATTGGGTGAAAATATTAAATTAACTTTATTTCAATTGAGTGAAAATAAGAACAATTATACTGCACCAATCTTCCTATTGTGGGTGACTTGAAAACATTTGAAATCTTAGCTTTTCATCTTGGTTCAGATACTGAACTTTGACACAACCAAATATTTCAGCTTAAAGGCAGATTTAACTTTCTACCATATTGGTCACATTTTTTATAATCGGTTCATTTTGTCTATTCCAGTTTTTTCTTTATTTCTTCATATTTTCTTATCTGCCACAACAAACTTCTTCCAGAGAGTGTGGTGTGTTTTCATTTTGTTTGAGCATTGTTTAGATCTGTATATTATCTTCCATTGTTAACAAAGAATATTGCTGTCACATATGGTCCAGTGCCCTGCTATTTATCTTGATCTCCTTGATAAAATCCAAAGAAGAATCAGCAATATTATTGGTCCTGATCTGGCAGCTCAGTCTCAGTCACTTTCCCACTGCCATAAGTTTGCCTCCCTGTCCCTTTCCTATTAATACTTTCATGATAATTGCTCGGATGAGCTCGTCATCATGGTACCTAGACTTCTTAAATTTAAGCACAGTACTAGATTGGTGTCAAGATCTAAACAATTTACAGTTGAGCTGGCTAGATGTACTCATAAATTCTATGCTAACCGTTTCTTCAGAGTCTGGGAACCAGTAATAAGGAGTGCCAGAGAAAAGCAATGATAACAAAGTTGCAATATGAGCTCTGGTAAAAACATGCAATGATAACAGCAAAAATTGCAATATGAGCACTGGTAAGAAATGGTTGCTGAAGACATTAGGTTTATAATACCCAGAAATTCATACCCAGATGTCCTCAAGGACACATGGCACAGTGGATAAAGGCGTTGGTTAGATCCAGTGACAGGACTGTGAGTTCAATACTTAGTTAAGGCAGTGGAGAACTTTCAGAGGGAAAATTAGCAGGAGATAACTGATAACTGACATCCATCAAACATGGCACGTGGAACTAGAACTGTCTACCCTAGTGATCGAAATAAAGAGTTCAGTTCGAAATTCCAACCACCTGAAGAAGGCTGGAGCGTACAACGGCCGAAACGTTGTGACAAATATGGCAACAAAGATGAGGACAATAGTCCGACTAATGTAAATACTGTAACCGTTTTGTTATCTCACACTTTTCGCTTGTTGAACTCCTTTCTGGCTCCATGCTTTCCAGCCAACTTTAATTTGCAAAACTTTAAATGCAATGTCAATTGCTATCTACTGTCCTCCTGATTACTCTTTCTTTTTCCTGCTCATTATTAATATTTCCGTTCCTAATTCTTTCACACCCTGTAACCGCATGTGTCTTATTGGCTCTACAGCCTTGCGTGAGGTGAAGTGAAATTGATTAAAAAAACAAACTTTATTATAATATATTGAAATTATGTTCTCTTTGTGACACAATAGGTCCTTGGTCAGTTGGTTCAGGCATACATGTAATGAAGCGAGTGTAAATGATTTTATTGAGGCCTGCGGTAATTTGTGTTTTATGACTATGAAATGTTAATTATTTCAAATGAAGGTAATTAATATTTGAATAAAAAATCACAGAGAGAGAAGGTAATATTTTCAATGATAATATTTTTCTGAAGCCACAGCGCTTGTCAGAATGGAAAAATATTGATTGCTTATCGATTTAGAAGCGGGGTTATATGATAAGCGATAAAGTACAAAATCGATACATGAATTTGACATGAACGGTTTTGTTTACAAATAACATGTTTAAAAGTGTACTTATGTAGTTAGTTTTGCTTAACATCCAGTTCACACTCCTCCCCAGTCTTTTGAACAGGATTAAAAGTTTATCCCTTGTTTCCTGTTTAGGACTGGGTTTCTAGTTCCTTCTAAATTCTACTTCAACTCCATACTTCTAATGCCTCTATTTTATTCACTAATTAAATCTTGACCTATTCAAGTCTAAAGTTTGTTGTTATCTTTCCTGCATAGCCCCAAGAACTTCATTTCACAGCCTTTCTTATGTAAATCCACAGTAACCTTCTACCTTGAGTGGTTCTTTGGCCTTATCTTGCATGAACATTCGTAAAAAAAACAAAAAACAATTGGGATATGTATCCTGTTTTTTGGGGGGAATTTTTAATTTTCTGTTTCTTAAACAATAGGGTATGCTAATTATTTTTCTTAACTGTTGGAAATGATTAAAAATTTTGTAGGCTTTTCATATCAAAAGGCAGCAACTCACCACCACTGCGTTAAAATGCCTTTGAACTGTAAGGACATTTTATAAAACACAGAGGCTCAAGGAACGTCCATTTCGATGTTTCCATGGTAACCAGATAGAAAGGCAATAAACCTTTAGATTAGTTTTGGTTATGATTGATCTTTTGGTGAGACTGACTTCCAGGAAAAAGGTCATTTTGTCTTTGCTTGGAATCAAAGGTCATTTTTTTTTCTTCAAGTATTCCTATATTATAAGAAGTTGTTCTTTTGTTCATTCTCTTACAAAACTCGAGCTATGTCAGCAAAGGGTCTGAAGCAAGGAGCAGTCAATATTTGATGTTCAATGGATCGCAAAGAAAAAAAGATGAAACTCTGAAAGACAAGGTAGATCAGAGTTTAAAGAATTCTTGCTTAGGTTTCTTTTACTCTTCTGATGCTGGGATAAAATATGTTTCCGATAATCTTTATTCTTTTGACCTTTCATGAAAGATAGTGCTGGTTGAAGAACAAAGATTTTTTTTTTTATTTTTGTCCCTTGCTCTTTTACTTTTTCCAAGAAAGATTATAAAACATGAAAATTGAAATTATTCACCCATGGATAGATTTTTAGTGGAAATTTCTCACATAGATTTGCAGACTATATATATAGTTAAAACAGAAAAAAAAAATACAAAAAACTTACACATTGATAATCAATATTTGACATATATATATATATATATATATATATATATATATATATATATATATATATATATGCACGATTGGTTGTGTGTGTGTTTGTGTGTGTGAGTTCGTTTTTTTTTGTTTTTTTTATCAAGGGTCGTGTCTCGTCACCGTTTTTTGTGTGTGTATATATAGCTAAATATGTCTGGGCGCTTATGTATTATAACCTGAGTGTGTTCGGATTGTTTTACGTGAGAGGTGGCCATCACAGTTGAAGTAAACTGTAAAATGTATACATTTCTGTCTGGAGCTATCAACATCCTTTTTAACATAATTTCAATGAAAAAATAAATTAAATAACATGTATTTTTTATTTTCTCCTCTGTAATTCTACAATTTTAAACTTAATAGAGATTAGATTTAGATTTCTAAAAAGGTAATTTTTTACTTTTAATTTTAATTTCAAATTTTATAAATCTTTTAATATCTATGATAACCTTGCTTCGTTGTCAAATTTTTTGAATTCCTATATACTTGTATTTTGATTGGTCATTCTAGCTTATGTAACAGTGTTTACCCTAGCAAAGGATCGCTAATTAATTTGAAACTTTTAAAACCATTTATTCTACATTCAACATCATCACTGGATAAGACACTAGAAGTGTTGAAACAAAATGGCTATTTTTGTAGTGATTTTATAACATATTTATGTTATAATATTTAAATAAATAATTATATATATATATATATATATATATATATATATATACACACACACACACACATATATATATGTATATTTAGGCAGTATATTTTAATTCAAATGTTTCATTGAATAATATATAATATAGACATATTGTGTCTACTTAATTTTATACTGATCCTTTCCAGTTGTCTAATCAGTTTCTTGATGTTGAGATGAAATTCATCAAGGAAGGCACCATAGTTTGTTTTTAACCAAGTACTTTCGACCTTTTCCAAGCACTGTTATAGTTGTTTTAGAATTTTAAATTTATCAGTTGTAGTTATGGAATTTTTTTGCAAAATAATCATTTCAATATCAGGGAGCTGAGCAGAAATTGGTAGAAATTTGAAATTTTAAAACAACCAAAACAGAGTGCATTCACACATGTCTTTAAAAACCACTCTTACAATGAAATGCATATTTTATCACAGTTAATATTTTAAATATATTTAATAAAATAAGTGATATTTTAATAAACTAGTTTATCACAATATTACTTTAATTGCTATAAATCAGACTTATCACCAATATTACTTATTATTTATTAAAATATTACTTTACATTACAGGGATATTAAAAAATATACCTGTTAAAAAAATTAGATCTTATTAAAAAAATTAGAACATTAGCTATACTATCTTTTCTATTTTATAAATTATTCATGTTTTTAATGAAATATTGATTATTATAAATAAAGATAATATTTTAATAAAAAAAGTAATATTTGTATAAAAGAGTAATATTTGAATAAAAAAGTGATATTTAAATAAAAAATGTTTGAATAAAAACTAATATTTGAATAAAAATAATTAATATATGAATAAAAAAGTAATATTTGAATAAAAAGTAATATTTGAATAAAAACGAAATATTTGAATAAAAACGAAATATATGAATAAGTAATATTTGAATAAAAAAGTGACATTTGAAGAAAAAGTAATATTTGAATAAAAAAGTAATATTTGAATAAAAAAAGTAATATTTGAATAAAAAACGAAATATATGAATAAAAAACAAGATATATGAATAAAAAAGTAATATTTGAATAAAAACTTAGAGGGAAAAAAGTATCATTTTAAATTAAAATCTTGCTTTCCTGTTGTGATTTTATTTCTACTATAAACCAAAGTGATGATTTTTCTTCCATGACCTTTTTTTTTCTAACCCGCTAAATAGTATGACAATAATTCCAGTGATAATACAGGACCAACACAAAAAAGGAAAATGATTGTGCCACTTT
>OZ038510.1:61763466-61793466 GCA_964036315.1 Acanthosepion esculentum
CATAATGAGGGAGGAGTGTTTGTAAAATCCGATGCTCACAAGACAAATTGAAGGCCGGGGGAACATAGGAAAACAATGCATAACCTACCTAGCAAGCTTGAGTAAATGAATGCCAGATCTAGGTTTAAGAGATAACGAAAAGACAAAATTTTGTTAGAAACAAAGAAAAAAAGTGCTGAACTGTCCTCCAACATGGCAGTGAATGCTGAAGAATCTCCTCACAGATGAAGAAGAGACTTGAAGCAACAGAAATGTTATTCTACAGAAGGATGCTGAGAATATCATGGACCAAACATGTAATCAACCACAAAGTTTTAGAGAAAATGGAGATTTATACTTAACATCAGGAAGAAACACTTGACATTTCTAGGACACATAATGAGAAGAGAGGGCTCAGAAAATTTGATACTCACAGGACAGAGTGAAGTGACAGAGAAAAACAATGCATAACCTACCTGGTGAATGGACGACAGATCTAGGTCTAGGAGAAATAGCAAAAAGACAAAATTTATTAAAAACTACAAAGGATTGGAAATTGTGGAGAGCCATTATCGTCCTAAAGGGATACGGCATATAGAAGAAAAGCAAAACACTTTTCATAAGTGTCTGTTTACCACAGTGTCCACGAAAATGTTTCTGGTTAGAATAGTTTTATTTATCTACTCAGGAAGTGTCAAAACTTTTTGAATATCTCTACAACTCATGCGGTCTTGTTGCAACCTGGTAACCAAGTAGAGGGCACCTTACTGCACATGCATAAACATACAGACTTCATAGAGCTGCTCAATTGAAAGTTTGGGTTTTGTGGGCTGATTTGCAGTTATATATTGTCACATTAATATAAACATTATGTTTTTAAAGGAAATTGTGGAGAGCCATGATCGTATATGTCCTGAAGGGGCACAGCACCTAAAAGAATGGGAATAAGATGCTCAATATGTTCATGAAAAGTCTTTAAAACATTCTAAGCTAATAAAGTGGAAAGCTTCTTTTTTTTTTTTTACAGACATTTGTTTTCAATTGAATTATCATCTAATTACAAGAGATATGTTAATTAACATTTGTTGGTTCTTTATACGGCCAACTTCTTAACTTCAAATGTTCATATTTTATTGAGTGACTGAATGAAAATAAATGCTGTAAATCTAATTCTGAGTTTTAATTAATTTCATTATCATTCTTAATAATGTTAAATATCACTCTAATAAAGAAATCTGTTCATTAATATGTAATATAATCAAGAAGGATAATAGGGTTAATTAAAACTTGTAGTTAGGTTTGCAGTTTTTGTGAAGAAATCTTTAAAAATCCACATGAAAGAAGATTTAGTAAGACAAACAAATTAGACAGATTTGAATTACAGCAGACACATTCTTACATCTAATAGGAGTAGATTGTTTTGCCTATTGTCCAGTTCACACTCCTCTGAGTTATTTTGAACAGGAATAAATTTTTATCCCTTGTTTCCTGTTTAAGATTGGGTTTCTGGTTCATTCCAAAGTCTGCTTCAACTCTATACTTTTAATCTCTCTGATTGAACTCTGAAATTTCATTTACTATTGTTTTCTTTTTTTTTTTCCTCAATAGGAGTAGATAGGTTTGCTTATCGTCTGGCGCTTCTTGTGATTTAATATGAAAGAAAATGAATGACTTTTAAAAAAGCCGTTAATATTTATTCTGTATCTTTTCTTTACAATTCTTAGTTCATATCGGAATCTTAGGGACTATGATTCATTTTTATGCATACACACAAATACACACACACATTTCTTTCTTTCGTTTTTGGATCTAATGAAGCCTAGAAAGGTGAAACCTGTAATCAAATCTAGTTTCAATGAAATCTAGTTTCAAATCTAGTACATATATATATATATATATATGAATAAAGATAAAAGGAAAACTTTATTCATATTGTCCTTTTACATATATATATATATATATATATATATATATATATATATATATATATATATATATATAAATATATATGATATCTCTGTTTGTTTATAAATGCAAGTTGCAATATAAAATGTATACATTTGCTTGATAAAGTCCCTCGAGGGATGAAACTGGTTTATAAAGAAAAGTTCTCCTTTTGACTTTTCGGAGCTCTGGGACTCGTGAGAAAAGGAATGGTCAATTTTACTAACAGTGTCCCAGGTAATATCAACATACAAGTTGCCCAGAAGATCACCCTACTAGGAACATCTCATATACTATGTAAAGTACTATCAATTAAATGACAATTCTCCTATAGGGCCTAAGGACCATTGTTTGGATCTGGCTTTACAGGATACAAAGCAGGAAACATAACATACACAAATGATAATAATAATGTAAATAATAATAATAATAAAATGAATATGCCCACAGACATAACAAGGTAGAAGCATATGTGCACTGGAAGATATGCAAGAAACGCAAAATCGAAACCACTGAGAGATGGTATGAGTGCCAACCAGACATAGTTACCAAAATAATGATGTAATTATCCTCTGTGACATGCCAATTCAAACTGACAAGGAAATAAAAACCAACAGCCCTGATTTCATCATAAAAGTCAAGAAATTCAGGAAGTGTATGCTTATTGACATAGCAGTACCATCTGAGAGAAACACAGCCTTGAAAATTATTGTGAAATAGTCCAAATACAAGGACCTGGAGATCGAGATTAACAGCATGTGGGGAATGAAGACTGAGACTGTACCAATAACAATTGGGAGCTCTGGGCCTTGTCAGAAAAGGAATAGACAAGTTTACTAACAGTGTCCAAGGTAACATCAACATAATAGTTGCCCAGATGGTCACCCTACTAGGAACATTCCATATACTAAGAAAAGTGCTATCAATTAAGTGACAATTCTTCTATAGGGCATAAGGACCATAATTTGGACCCAGCCTTACAGGATACAAAGCAGGAAACATAGCATACACAAATAATAATAATAATAATAATATAAATCAAATTATTTACAGGGAATGGTTTCAGTAACCACTCAGTTGCTAGCTACATGTCAGGCTGTCAATTTACTGACAAAGTGTTGTATATATTTATTGATTATTGCTTGTACAGAAGCAATGAAAAGGTTATGTTCAATCAGATGAGTGCAGTGAACCTGAGACCAACAAAACTAATTTCTCGCTCAGTAATCATGTCTCTAACTTCTTAGAATATTTCCTTAATTGGTCTTCAAATCAACAAGACACACCCAGGAGAAGCAAGCAACACTAAATTACGAGCAGAGGTCATAGGAGAGACAACACCAAGCGGGTTCACAGTGGTGCATTATTCTTCCCGATTTCTGACGAATGATGCCAATATGATAAGACTCTTACTAAACATCCGTTTAGTCTTTGATTGAAAAGAACTAATGAAGGAAGTGGAGGGAAACTGGTAGAGAAAAGATTTTAATTAATGATTTGTTGCAAAAGAAGTGATGAAAGCAAAAAGCATTTGGGTAAAGATAAGGAACAAAAGAGCGAAGGTAGAATATGGTAAATTATAATAATAAAAAAAAATCTCATTATTATTCAAAAGGGACATGTTAAAAGATAATGTCTACCTACCATAGACTTATATCTATATTTTTGTATTTTCCAAGAGTTTACAGATATGCACATATATGCATACATACATACATACATATATATATATATATATATATATGTAAAAAACTTACCTATTTCCCTACCTGATGATGATTGTATGAAACAATTGAAAGCTAGTAGTAAAAAAAGACCTGATAAAACCGGAATTTATAAACAAGGATCATACCATTCATTAACGGATTTGAGGTTAATGTATTTTATTATTAAAAATTGTTTGCAAGAGTGATTCTTGCCATATCATTAACTTCATTATCTGCTTTTCGTATGAATGATTCGCGTAATATATATATATATATATATATATATATATATATATATAAAAGTGAACATAGAATTCAACACTTAGAGGCGACAGTCTTTTTCATGCTAGTGCAATCGTCAGGCAACTAGTTGAAAACAGACTGTCGTTTCTAAGTGTTGACTTCTATGTTCACTTTTATATTTACACACACTCTATCTCTGATATTGAGCAATTTATCCCATAAATATAGCACACTTTAAGACTATATTTCTTCATATATATATATATATATATATATATATATATATATATATATATATATATATTACATAGAGTAGAGATCTAAAATTACCTCATTCAAATAGCTATTTCAGATCGAAAGGCTTACTTGTAAGTCTTATCGGCTCAGAGGGATGAAGAAATTTATTTTATTTCTTCAACCTTCTGAGTTGGTAAGCCCTACAAGTAAGTCTTGTAGGCTGAAATATTTGAATGAGGTAATTGTGGCTTTCTTCTCTATGTAATTTATATGCTTTGTTATAATCAATATACTGAGCTCTTTTCGTGGATCAGTTTTTATATTTTATATTATTAGGATTCACTAGGATTATATACCAATGGATTATTACCTATATATATATATATATATATATATATATATATATATGATAAAATATAGTTTAAAGGTATGCTATATTTATGGGTTAAAGTGCTCAATATCAGGGATAGAGTGTATGTAAATATAAAAGTGGACATTGAAGTCAACACCCAGAGGCAGCAGTGTGTCTCATGCCTATGTTCAATCATGAAACAGACTGCTGACCCCAGTGTCCACTTTTAAATTTATCCATGATCCACCCCTGACACTCAACACTCCCATCCACAAATGTAGCACACCTCAAATCTCCATTCCATCATATATATATATAGGATAAAACACAGTCCCAAGGAATGCTACATTTATGGGTCAAAGGGCCCAACAGCATGTACAGAAGAGCATATGCAAATATAAAAGTGGACACTGAAGTCAATGCCCAGAGGGGAAGTGCTAAGTGTCGGGGTGGATAAATGTAGAAGTGGATTTGGGGGTCAGCACCAAGTGGCAACAGTCTATTTAATGATTGAATGTAAGCATGAGACAGACTGCTGCCTCTGAGTATTGACTTTACTGTCCACTTTTATATATATATATAGAGAGCGAGAGGCACGGTGAAGGAAGCATGGAGAGAAGGCACGGTGGAGTAATGGATATCGGCTTGGATTGAGGAATCGGAGAGCCAAGTTCGAATTCCAGTCGAATCCATTACATTCGCTTACGTGCTAATACCCTTGGGAAAGGTGTGAATCCTCTTCTTCTCCCTCCAACTATGGGTAAATAGCAGGACAGACTGGGTTCTATAGCCTTGGATGGCAACTGGTCTAGGAGAAGGTCAACTCTGAATTCAAAACCTGCGGAGGGTCGTTTGGGGGACCTTGTGGCATTCGCTGCACCAGGTCCCTGTATTCGTCCCTCCAAAAAGTGTGGATGGCCCTGCACAAAGCCTTCACCACTATAATCAAATCTCATGTGTCGGTGTCGGGCTTTCAGTTTCTAGGAACTGATCTGCCTGACCCTCATACGTCGAATTCGACGGGAGAGTCTATCATATATATATATATATATATATATATATATATAAAGAAGTAAAGATTTTCTTGATCGTTGGTCTAAAGCATGTTGGTTCTAATGACAGTTTCTCCTGTTAGGGGGACACAATTATATATATATATATATATATATATGTGTGTGTGTGTGTGTGTGCGTGTCTGAATTTTAATTGGTATCACCCCAAGCAAGGCAGTCCAGCCACTAGCACACAAGGGGTTACAGAGTGTGAAGGACTTAGAAACAAAAACATTAGTAACGAGAAGAAAGAAAAAAGAGAAATTAGAAGGACAGTAGATAGTGATTGATATTGCATTAAAATTTTTCAGATTAAAATTGGCTGGGACGCATGGGGCCGGAAGAGAGTTCCACATGCCAGAAGTCAGAGATAAGTAACTGTCAGCATAGAAGTTGTGCCTGCATCTAGCTAGCTCAAATGTAAATTGATGAGATTGTGCACTTATATTCATACAGTCTAGGTACTATAGCGAAGAGCTCATCTGAAAAATTACCATAAAAGTATTTATAAAAAAGGCACAGAGAAGCCACCTCATGGCAATGGGCAAGTGACTGAAACTGAGCTGCCAGATCAGGACCAATTATATTGCTGATTCTTCTTTGGATTTTATCAAGGAGCTCAAGGTAAATAACAGGGACACCGAACTATATGTGGCAGCAATATTCCAAGCATGGACGCACAGTAGACTTATAGATGTTCAAGATAGATTCCAGAGAGAAAAACTGTTTCGCCTGACACAGTGAACTGACTTTCTTGGCAAGCTCACCTAGCAATCGATTCAATATAGTCTTTCCACTTCAGGTCAACTGAGAACGTTAGTCCAAGAAGATGCAATGAGTGACTTTCCTGGGGGATAGCATCAGGCATGCTGATGGAAAGCAGAGGGGGTTTTCTGAGATGATTAATAGAGAGAAATTTAGTTTTGGAGGGGTTAAAATTGAAAAGCCATCTTTTTCTCCAGTTAATGATGGTCTTGAGATCGTTTTGGACACCAGCTACCATTTTGACCCTGTCGGACTGATCGGCATTACTATCGAAGCAGGAGTAAATGGTAGTGTTGGCAATGTAGATACCAAGTTGAGACCTGATGTCATTGGGAAGGTTGTTAAAGGAGATTAGAAAAAGTGTAAGACCAAGGAGGAACATCTGCATTCGTGCAAAAGGATGTAGATGAGTGGCCATTCAAGACATCTTTCATTTTACCATTTGATAGGAATGACTGAATCAGCTCAAAAATGTAATATTAATATGTCCGGATTATTCAACCAAACATGCTTGAATGAAGATATGTTGCCTAAATATACATATATATTTTCTCTTTTAATCATATATCAAACTTGTGATCAGTTTCACTACAGTAAACAACCAATGTGTTTTATATGTTGTTTTTTAAAATGTCCCTTTTGTGTTCATATAGTCTTTTGTTTAAACTTCTTGAGGTTTATAAAATGTATTCTTTCTGGCAATTCCTGCACTTGATAGAGTAAATTACTCATTCACGTTTTGGCTTGTTGTTTTGTTTTTTATTGATTAAGTCAGTGATTGTTTTAGATGTAGTTGTGACAAACCCAACGAATCAAAAAAATATTATTCTACTCACTAACTCTGTCACATCTACAACTGAAAAGAATTTATCTAAACTCAACATAAAATTTGTTACAAATCCATATATATATATATATATATATATATATATATAGTCATCCACAGACAGACTGTTTCGCTGCATCACAGCTCATCAGTGTGGCTAGATGTCCGTTTGCCTCTAGCTAGGATCGAAACTCAACTGAATTAGTGTCAGTCGGGGATTCTACCACTAAGCCGTTGATGCACGGCAGGGATGAAGGAGAATTTAAGCGTATTTATTTTTAGATAAACACACAGTGACAGAGAGAACTCGATTCGATTTACCGAAGAGTCTTGCATTATGAGCCGTAATAGTCACTGTTTACAAACCCACACTTCCTCCCCAGAGAGCTCAACCGAAATAAATTTTTCAGGAGCCTATATATATATATATATATATAATGTACTGGGACAGCAGATCATTATTTAAACATATATTTGATAAATATAACAGACAATGAATGTCTATTATGTCTGATCATGAGCCGTTTTAATGTTTAAATGTTTGCTTTAATTTCTGGTGAAAATAAAGACAAAAATTGTCCAAGATTTGGATATTTTTTTATTAAGTTGGTCCTAAGCTTTTGACTCACATCAGCCATCTTTATGAGTTGAGTGGTTATACAGACACGAAACAGATATCCACCATCAAACAACACTTGAAAACATAATATGCAGAAATGTTAAACCCATTAATAGTAATAAACAAGTTAAGCTCATCATATATTATAAAAAATTTAAAACAATTGACCTCATCGTCTCTAATAACCCTACAACCACATAACTAAATCCTGTACAAAATCCAATGTAGTTTATTTACATGCCTATTCAGAGATTATCTCTGATGCTAACAATAAACATATATTGGTTTTACTAAACCACATGAGTGTTAAATTCCCTAGGCTTTCTTTCCTCATTATATATCCCAGAAATTTCAACTGTTTCTTTCTGATTCTAAGTATATGCATACATTTTCTTTTCTTTTTCTTTAAAACTTACTCATTGCTCACATATTCCGTCCATGGCATTCTTAGCATCTTCCTGTAGAACCATATCTCTTTTGCATCAAGCCTCCTCTTCGTCTGTGAGAAAATAATCCAGCATTCACTGCCATGTAAGAGGACTGATATTGCATAGCAGTTCAGCCCTTTTCTTTGTTTCTAGGGTTATTTATCACTTTTTTATCATCCACTTTATACTTTGCTTAGTTTCTGGAAGGCACTTTGTTATTTAGTTTCAATCCTAAAAGAAAGCTCATTGCCATTCAAATATATCTGTGATTATGCATATCAATAATAATCTGAGATGTTATTTTAGAAGTTGGGCAACTGTGGGTGACCTTGCTGATTGATAATAAAAATGCTTTTTCTCTTTATTTCTTGCAGGCGTTGCCAGGCGGTATTTAAAACAGCCGCATTTCTGGATATTTTTTAATCCTTCTGTTGCAGGCATCACTTTACACTCCTGCACACTTGGGTAAGTGTAATCTTTTTTCCTTGATCCTAGTTTCACAAAGGCATCATTTGGTAACAATAATGATAATGGTAATATTAGCTGTTTCCTTATAAGGAAACGTTTTGAATTCATTGAATTTATAAAATCTTTCTCTTAAAACAATTCTTCAGGAAAATAGGTTTCTCAAGTCCAGTAACAGTTATTGCTCTTTCCAGTACTGAAAGTGGTTTCCTTCCTAACCTTTTGTTTAAAGTTGTGTGGAATAACATACATCTTGATTATGTGATTATTTTCTCTTCAAGTTACATGTGATATCCATTTTAGTTATTGCTGTTGTTGAAAGTCCTCAAGTGATGTGGTTGCTGTTATTTGATACAGTTCCTTGTTTGTGATGGCGCTAATTCATGAGGCTCAAAGAAGGATGGTCCTCACTAAAACTTTCAGGCTTCATTCTCTCAAAGCTATTTTTAAACATTGATCCAATAAGGTAGTTGTAAGTTGTTGACAGTTTAGATATTTCTTAACAACTTTGACACCATTCATAATATCCTTATATAAGATTTTTGGGACTTATAATAAATACATTTTTATTGTCACTAGATTAATATTCAATATTAATATTTAATACTAATTTTTAATATTAATATTTAATACTAATTTTTAATATTAATATTTAATACTAATTTTTAATATTAATATTTAATACTAATTTTTAATATTAATATTTAATACTAATTTTTAATATTAATATTTAATACTAATTTTTAATATTAATATTTAATACTAATTTTTAATATTAATATTTAATACTAATTTTTAATATTAATATTTAATACTAATTTTTAATATTAATATTTAATACATACTCATATATAGTTCATTAAAGAGTGTACATATACAGGGTGCGATGGATAAATTGCCGTCTAAATTATGCAAAAAATGAAAATAACACTGACATCGCATTTTAACAGATATATTTACCAAAACTACACAAAAATATCTTGACATACTAAAGAATAAATTTATTCAATAAAATTGCCATTGGCTTCAACCACGGTCTCCAGATGACTTCGGAATCTTCTGCAAATCTTCTGGATGGTCTCCTTGTTTAAGTTGGTGAATGCTGCCATAATCCTGGCATTCATTTCGTTTTTGGTCTTACAAGGAGATTTGTTGGTCTCTCGCTCAACTGTGCCCCACACAAAATAATCAAGGGGTTGCAGTCTGGGGAGTTAGGTGTCCAGATGTAAGGGGTCATTTGGTCACAGAAATTATCTGACAGCTATTGTGTGGCATGGTGCAGAGTCCTGTTGATATAGGTAATCATTTTATTACTGCAAGTTACTGGCTACCTGAAGATTCTGTGCAAACATATGAAATTTGAAGTAGTGGCCAGTCCTTGCCCACCTGGTTATTGAATTAATATTCAAATGCTCTGTCATTTTTATGGCATACAGCACTTTTATGCCAGGAGGCTAATTTTGGGCAGACTCTATTTAGAGCTGCTTATACAAACCTTGGAATTATGTATATGTATAGCAATCCCTCTTTTTTACAAGTTTTATTAAAAACGACTGACATTTTTTTATTAATAGTGCTCTCTGACTATCGCTCAATTAGGTCTCATTTAAACAAGGAAACTTACCAAACTCTATTCACACACACAGCCACACACACACACACACACACACACACACACACATACATATATATATATATATATATATATATATATATATATAAAAACAGAGACTGATTGTTATATTTATTGACAATATTTTAAATATATTTCTAATTCAAAATGGCTGCCTTATTGCTTTCTCCACAGCCCTTTATCTCTTCTCGACAGAAGTTCATGTGACTTCTTCACCACCTATTTGCTTAAATTGTACTACGTCATATATATATACACATTTATATGTGTGTACATATATATATATATATATATATATATATATATATATATATATATATATATGTATATATATATATATATATATATGTATATATATATATATATATGTGTGTGTGTGTGTGTGTGTGTGTGTGTGTGTATACATATATATACACGTATGTAACCATGTATTTATATATATATATATATATATATATATATATATATATATATATACATATATATATATATATATATATATATATATATATATATATATATATATATATATGTAAAATCTCTTATAATAAAAATAATATATATATATATATATATATTATAATTCTTTTCTTTTTAAAAAATATGATTCCATCATAACGCAGAAATTTCTATGTTTCAAAACTGAAACTAAAATTATAAATTTAATTATAAAAATTAAACTTAAAATCCAGAGTTTCGTTCCATTGTCAATCGATGCTAGGAATAACTTTCTATTGAAAAATTATACATTATTAAGTTTCTGAAAAAATTTGATACATAAGTTGTCTAGGGAAATTAAGACCCAACCACCCCTAATCAAAAGAGATTAAATTTTCCTTAACCATAACAACTCAAAATATTAAGATTGTGCATATAAATTAAGTAAATTTCTTAGAAAGTTATTCCTTAGCATCGCTTGACAATGGAAGAAAACTTTGGACTTTAAATTTAATTTTTATAATTAAATTTACAATTTTAGTTTCAGTTTTGAAACATAGAAATTTCCATGTCACGATGGAATCATATTTTTAAAAAAGAATATAATTATAATCTCCTGCTCTACTGTTTGGTATTGAACACTGTTTTTTTTTTTAATAAAAATAATTGCTAAGAACACTGGATTATAAACCTTACTTTTAATATATATATATATATATATATATATATATATATATATATATATGATAGAAATTCCACCACGGAGTATGTGAGCGAGACAAGCTATATTGAGTCTGATTTGCTACCTCTTCGTCACCGAGGCCCGTTGAACAGTTAGTATGACGTTTGCTTGATAACCTAACTGTCCGGGTTTCAATTCTCGGTAGTGGATGCGCACTGCTGATGAGTCCCAAATATAGGACGAAACGGCCGTCCAGTGCTTTCTGCATTCTGTTGAGGTTTCTTTCCGACTCAATGAATTACTTAAATATATATATATATATATATATATATATATATATATATATATAAACACATGAGGTGCCATCTTAACCTGTTCAAGTTTAGAGTCAGCCATTATTTTCCCCTCCTATCCATATAAACTACTCCTTAATGTAACCCTCTCCCTTGAGTGGCCCATGTGCCTTGTACAGGGTGAACCTTACTGTAAAAAAAAAAAGGAGTTTGATGCAAGTGGATAGTGAAATCTGTAGATAATAACAATGCTTCAGTAAGCAATTGAGGCTCTCTCAGTATAGAGGGTGTCGTAGAAACACTAATATGCTTGAGTAATAGACTTCATAGTCTCTCTGTTCTGCCAGATACCTACTTTTGGCTGCTTTAGCCACCCACCTTGGAGAGACAACTGACTAGACTGCTCATTTACCAAAAGACTAGCCAAACATTTTGGGGGTTCTTGATTTGAAATTGTGTATATGTGTAGCAATCCCTTTTCTTGATTTGCCAATTTTCACACAAAATTTAATGGAAGTACATCATAAAGATCACAAAGCTGTTCCAACATATTACAAAATTTAGTATAATAACAGGAACAAAAATGGTAACGCTAATTATGATACTAGCCATTTCCCTACAAGGAAACATTTATTATTTGAGCAGCCTATGCTACTTTTGGTTAAAATTTATAAAACATTTCTCTTGAAACAATTTTTATGAAAAATAGGTTTCTCATATCCAGTAGCTGATATCAGTCTTTCCAGTACTGACAGGGGTTTCTATCCTAACCTTTTATTTGAAATAGTGTGGAATGTCAATATATTTTTCTTTAATAAGATATCCTGGAGGATAAATTGTGTATTTACTATCTTGACATCATTCATGATATCCTTATATAAGATTTTTGGGACTTATAATAAATAAATTTTCTTTATATCTATCTATCTATCTATCTATTTATCTATCTATCTATCTATCTATCTATCTATCTATCTATCTATCTATCTATTTATCTATCTATTTATCTATCTATCCATCTATCCTTTTTTCCATATGTCTTTATATCTGTGAAACCTTTAATGATTTTCTGAATTGTAATCAGTAGAAAGAGAAGGATTAAAGACATTGGCCAATCTTTCTTGATTTTGAAGACTTCAAGATATCTATCTATCTATCTATCTATCTATTTTAGTCTGTTCATATCTATCTATCTATCTATTTCTGTATTTCAATCTGTTCTTAGCTATCTATCTCAATCTGTTCATATCTATCTATCTATCTATCTATCTATCTATCAATCTATCCATCTATCTATCTATCTAGGGCCAATGTAAGGTCTCTTCCACCCAACAGTGAATCTATGATATGCTCCCTAACTCTGCTACATCTCAATTTTCATAGGTAGTATTCATATAAAATACAAATTTTATTGCAACCTAATTATATACAATAATAATCTATGTCAGTCTCTTCATATCTATCTATCTATCTATCTATCTATCTATCTATCTATCTATCTATCTATCTATCCTTTTTTCCATATGTCTTTATATCTGTGAAACCTTTAATGATTTTCTGAATTGTAATCAGTAGAAAGAGAAGGATTAAAGACATTGGCCAATCTTTCTTGATTTTGAATCCCAGAATACATTTCTGTCTTTATTTCTTTGTGTATATCTGCATGTGGGTGGGTCTGTCCATATGTCTGTGCCTGTATTATAGATTGAGAAAATGTAATTAGGCTTTAAGATATTTTCTTTCCCATTTCTAATCTTGTTTCATACAATTGTAATCAAGAATGATTAAACAATGCTAAAGACTTCTGCATATTTCATCATTTGGGGCTACAAAACAAATGATTGGCTGATTCTAACCTAGTCACACAGACAGTTTAATACATGTACAAAAACACACAACACACACTCAAATATATATATATATATATATATATATATATATATATATATATATATAAATGTAATTGATTTTTTATTTATTAATCTGACAGATTTTATCACTTCAAATGTTGTTGTTAGATACTCATATTTGATAGATGTTTATTTATTAAACAGCAAATCTATGTATTTTCATCTACTGGTCTGAATATTTGAGAAAATCTTATTAAAGAAAAATGGATAGAAGCTCAGAATGAGGAATCAGAGAGCCGAGTTTGAATTTCAGTCGAATCAGTTACATTCACTCACGTCCTAATACCCTTGAGAAAGGTATGAATCCTCTTCTTCTCCCCCCCAGCTATGGTTAAATAGCAGGACAAACTGGGTTGTATAGCCTTGGATGGTAACTGGTCTCCTGCAGAAAGAAATGGCAACCTACTGTGGGAAAAGATCTGCCTCGTCAGTCATGTATCTTTCGATACATGATCGCCTAAGTGTGTATCACACATGGCACATAACTGATGTGCTCGCTGGCAGGATTTCAACCAATGTCTGCCTTGGCAGAAGGAATCATATTGGCTTTAGATGGTTCAAGGACAGTTGCATACTAGACATTTGTATCCTGGACAATTGTGTACCAGACAATTGCGTCACTGAATATTTGCAGCCCTGGACATTTGTGTTCCTAGATAAATGTGTCCCTGGATAATTGTGTACCTCTGATAATTTTTTGAAGCATTTAAATGTAATTACCATAATTTTGAAAAAACGCTTAGGTAGCAATCATAAATTTTTAAAAATGGAATAAAAGGAATAAAATAAAAAAAAAATTAAAAGTTTATTTTTGTTTAAAATGCAATGACAGATTAACAGTGTTGGAATATCACTCTACACATCGCCAGTATGTTTTTGTTTCATCGTCATTTTTTTATGATAGTGGTAGCTGTAATTTTCCTTGTCCACAAATATTTTTCCACCAATGTTTGATTTTCGGAACTTAGCCATGGGTTCCAAATAAGAATATAATTTATGAAATCCAGAATCTATTAGATGTTTGTAGTACGCACTGCTGGAGTAAACTGAAATTGATAGCTTCTTTTTCTTTTGCTTTAAAAAATAAATTTTTCTCTTTTTTTATTTATGGTAACTCACTTTCTGTTTGTTTTGAGTAATTAAAGGTAATGGTGTGCAAATTTCTATATTAAACAACACTTTAAAAAAAAAAATGCTAACTTCAAAAAATTATCAGAGGTACGCTATTATCCTGGAATGCATTCGTCCAGGGACATAAATATCCAGGGATGCAATTGTCTGATACAAATGTCTGACACAACTGTCCATCCGCTACTTTAGACGAGCTCAACCACAAAACCTTCACTGATCAAGCAAAGCTGAAAAGTGCCATTAAGCAAAATGCTTCTTGTCACAGTCTCTTGAAATTTCATATCTGCTCAGTTTTGTATCCAAATATAAATAAAGCAGTTTATAAAGAAATAATGGATTTTTATTTGTCAATCTGATAGATTTTTATCACTTTAAATGTTATTTTGCTGGATGTTCATATTTAAGTAGACGCACTGTTTATTTAATAAACCGTATATTTATTTATTTTCATCTTCCGGTCTGAATATTTGAGGAATCTTATTAAAGAAAAATATGCACTCTCTCCAGCTGGAATCTTGTGTCTGCCTGGATAGAGGGAACTAATGTTATATCTAATGTTCTTTAGACCAGCTTGGCTACGAAGAACTTTGTAGACCAAAAAGTACCTTCAAGATAGATAGAGTAAATATTTCAGCTGTTAGGCTCTCTGTATTAATTAGCAACAAAAACATTCCCAAAAATGTAATGTTTACTTATATACACCTCTAGTATTAAAAGTTCCCAGATAATAAATATTTAGTCAGATTTTCAAATTTTGGGTGAGAGATGAGATGCACTTTGGGGAAGATAGTAAATTATCCATCTTAATATATATATATAAGAGTAAAGTGAAAAAAAAGAAAATCAACCATAAATGGAAAAAGGTTGTGTAATAAAATGGTTCATATTTAGTTGAATAAATATTTAATGGCATAATTTTGTTTTGTGTTTTAATTTCCCTTAAAATTCGGCATGAACTTTCCGGACAACACAATATATATATATATATATATATATATATATATATATATATATATATATATATATATATATATATATATGTATATATATATATATATATATATATATGTATATATATATATATATATATATATATATATATATATATATATATATATATATATAAAATGAAGAGGTTATAATGGTGCCAACGAGAGAAAAGTGTGTATATTAAAAAGAAGAGAGGTACCGCAAACTTTTTGGGTTGTAATGTGGGTTTTTAAAAAAAAATATTATTCTTTATTTTTCATAGTTTTACATAGTTTTACAACACGTGTTTCTGGTCTCACGGCCGTCTTCAAGTAAAGGGTGGAGATTTCCACATATTATTAAAAATAATTATTAAAATTAATTAATTTTTTTCCTTTATGTTTTTCAATGTTAAATCTTCTCTATATGAGACATTCTCTGTTTTTGCGTTGGTCATTCCAATGTCGTTCTTTAATGTCTTTCTTTCATTTATACATATACATAAATTAATTATTTTTAATAATTATTTTTAATAATATGTGGAAATCTCCACCCTTTACCTGAAGACAGTCGTGAGACCAGAAACACGTGTTGTAAAACTATGTAAAACTATGAAAAATAAAGAATAATATTTTTTTTAAAAACCCACATTACAACCAAAAAAGTTTGCGGTACCTCTCTTCTTTTTAATATACATATATATATATATATATATATAAATATATATATATATATATATTCAAACAAATATTATTAAATATTACAGACAATGAATGTCTATTATGTTCTATCATGAGCCTTTCTAAGTGTCGTATAATGGCTTTAATTTCAAAAGAAAATAAAGACAAAAACTGTCCAACATTAGGATATCTCTTCATTATATTGGTTGTCAATGTAAGCTTTCCACAAAGATGACATTCTGTTTTGTTTACATAGAATTTCCTATGTGACGATAATGGTCGCAGAATAGCAGACACAGATCCTAAATTCAATATTTGTTTGAATAATGATCTGCTGCCCCTATACACTATATATATATATATATATATATATATATATATATATATATATATATAATAACATACATGTTGCAATGCATAGGATAAACTGTTGTTTAAATTATGTAAAAATGAAAATAACACTGACATCTCATTTTTAACAGAGATATTTACAAAAATGAAACAATAATATATGGAAATACTTTAGTATTTCAATATATTTGACAACTGACCTTACTATATTGTGCAGTTGATAAAATCAAAATGAACAATGCACGTGAGCAAAATTAAAAATATAAAATGACAACAAAGTTGGGAAGTGCTTGAAACCCATACATACATATACATATATATATACATATACTTATACATATACTTATACATATACATATACATATACTTATACATATACTTATACATATTCATATACATATACATATACATATACTTATACATATACATATACTTATACGTATACTTATACATATTCATATACATATACTTATACATATACTTATACATATACATATTCATATACATATACATATACATATACTTATACATAATCATATACATATACTTATACATATGTTAATGGCTGGCCACTTGTATTCAAGGATGCCCATCTACAAGGATGGTTAGCTAATCCCTATTGCAGACATGTGACCATGTATTTAGAACATTCGCTTTCTCACCATGAAATCTGGGTTCAAATCTCACCAGGGTCAATTTGTCAGAATCAGTCTGGAGAAGGCGATCATTTTGGAAAGTGCCTGAAAATCATGCCACAAGTTGACCCAAGCCTTATGACTAAAATTGGATAGGCAGAACCCTTAGGGGCCGTCAATGGCTGTGCTAGAGTCACAAGTCATCCTGACCGAGGGTTTGAGCATGCTGGCCTTGTTCAGATTGATGATCACACTAGATAAAACATTTCTCTCTCAGAGACTGTAGCTAAGGTCTGCTCAGCATAGTTGCAGTATAAACTACAGGTGGGCTCTGTGGGTATTGACCAAACAGAACATGCACCTGTGCAAGAGTTTCAACAATCACAAACTAGACATACGTCAAAAGAATCCTCATTCCCCCATAGCTGTACACTTTAATCAATCAGGACACTCATTAGACAACTGTAAATGTATATTGATAGACTCAGGTTTTAGTACAACATACACATGAAGAAAGAAAGAGAAATACTGGATTTTAAAATTAGACACATATAAACTAGGTTTAAATAAAGACTTGGGTATTTTAAATCTGTATAAATATTTCAATAGTTAAAAAATTTCTTTTTAAACAACATCTAAAATACTATCGTTAGATTTACGTTAAAAAAATTCAAACACAGTTGCATTCCACATCATGTGACGTCTGCGTCCCACGACAGACACTACTTGTAAAAACAAACTCCCAAATACAGTTATTCAATTAATTTCTGAGGAAGGACCGAGGTGGCCTGAAATATCAAATATATAAAAACATAAATAAATACTTTTGCAAAAAAACACCCAATTTTTTTCTTTTAATTTGCAACTTTTCAGTTGTTTTAACCATATTATGTATATATATATATATATATATATATATATATATATATATATATTTAGGACTTCATCCGAGTAAAGTGATGTTCATGTTGATGTGACTACATATGTGCATGAAGGAGATGGGACACTGAGAAATTTAAACTTGATATTTTTTTTTAAATATATGTGTTAGGTATGTAGTCTAACCAGTTTCTTTTCTTTTTTTTTTCTGTTTGGTTTAAGTTTACATCACTTTTCTTATTAAATATCCCCCCACTGTGATAATAGAAAATCTACCAAGAAAGGTGATATGTTGTAAGAATTTGGGTGTCAAGATAATGTGGATGATCTAATGATTAAAGTACTTTCTATACATTTTTATCTTAGTAAATTGCTTTCTATTTTAATTAGAGTGCCATTTTTTTAGACCAAAATTAAGGTCAGTCTCATTACAATTTTAAATTCCTTAAGATTTCTCCATAAGATTTATATATAAATGTAAATCTATTTGTGAAAAAACCTGGATAGCACAATTTTCAAACAAATTGGCATCCATTGAAAAAATTTGGAAAAAAAATGAAATAACTAGGAACCTCTGAACAGGGCAAAAATAATTGTCCTGTATCTTAAATTTCTGGTACAAAGGAAAAAATCCCCAGTGGGTAATAAGTTAAAATGAAGAGTGTTCAATACACGAAGTAGAGCAAAGGTAAAATAAATAAATCCTAATAAACTAGTTACTACCTACCTAGATTTCACCACATGGGCTCATCAGGGTCAACTGGATAAGGAGGAATTTACAAGGAACAAATTTGTTGATAAAACCTAAAATTAGCATAAGACGAAAAAGACATAAAACACATAACTAAAAAAACAACAAAAAAAAGCAAACCTTTATTCTAATAACTAATAAATATACATATATATATATATATATATATATATATATATATATATATATATATATATATATATATATATGTATATATATATGTATATATATATATATATATGTATATATATATATATATATATATATATATATGTATATATATATATATATATATATATATATATATATATATATATATATATATGCACATTTCATTAAAATCAACTGACAAGGTGCTTTTATTTAGTTTTTTATATAATTTCTCGTGCGATCTAATAAAGTTTTTCTTTTCAGAGGGTAAATTATATAAAAACATATAAATTATATAAAAATTCGGACAGTTTTTATATAATTCATCCTCCGAAAAGAAAAACTTTATTAGATCGCACGAGAAATTACATAAAAAACTAAATAAAAGCACCTTGTCAGTCATTTTTAATGAAATGTGCATGAAAGAAGGATTACTGCCTAAATACACACACACACACACACACACACACATATATATATATATATATATATATATATATCAACCCTGGTAAAATTCAAATCCAGGTCTTATGGTCAGAAAGAAAGCATTCTAACCGCTCGACCATGTGTCTGAAGTAGGGATTAGTTAGCTGCCTGTGGTATCCTCAAATACAAAATGGCCAGCTATTAATATATATATATATATATATATATATATATATATATATGTGTGTGTGTGTGTGTGTGTGTGTGTGTGTGTGTGTGTTCCTTATATATATATATATATATATATATATATATATATATATATATATATATGGTGTGGCAAAAGTAATGCCCTTTTTTTTTTCTTCAAGCTGAGGTGGATAGGATTACATGGAGCAATTGAGTGGCCATCAAGATCACCAGACGTAACCCCACCAGACTTTTTCTTATGGGATGTACTGAAAGATCTTTTTATAGGTTCAGACCAAAACCATTCCTGAATTAAAACAAGTAATCCCTGATAGACTTTCTGAAATTAATGTAGAAATGTGTCATATGGTTTGTAGAAGTGTTGCTGATAGGGTTTGACATTGTATTGAACATGAAGGGAAGTATTTTGAGCCTGTTAAATACTTTGTTAATCATAACAAATCCTCTTTTGATGTGACAATACTTATAAATTTTCTTAAACTACTGTAATTTGTTTTTATTCGATACAAGTTAATAATCAAAAAAGTGTGTTACTTTTGCCACGCCCTGAATAATCAATCCGATAAATCCATGCCAGTAACACAAAAATTCTATATCACATAAACTGTAAAATCAACTACAAATACAAGAATCCTTGATAAAAAGTAACAATTGAACATCAATAAATTCTTATAAAATTTTGGAATAAACATGCTAAACAAATAAATAGAAGTCAAACAATAACAGCTGTTGCATGAAGATGATATTTGAAAATGAAGAAACTGATATAAGACACAAAACAAAACTCTTTGACCTTATTCAGAATTTTGGTGATCAAACTCTCCACTTTTTCCTATCCTTTCTGGCTCTTAAAAGTTTTGTCTTTTTGTTATCTCTTCTAAACCCTGTTCTGCCACCCATTTATACAAGATTTCTAGGTCAGTTATGTGTGGTTTTCCTCTATCCCTCTTGCCTCCAAACTGTCCTGTGAGTATCAAATTTTCCAAGCCTTCTTTCTTCATTATATGCCCTAGAAACTACTACTAACTCTTTCTGATTTTAAGTCTAAGTGTCCTTTTTGTTTGCATTTTCTTTAAAACTTTGTTGTTGTTCACATGTTCGATCTATGGTATCCTCAACATACTTCTGTAGAACCACACTTCTGTTGCTTCAAGTCTCTTCATCATCTGTGATGAGACTGTCCAGCATTCACTGCCATACAATTGTTCAGTGCTCCTTTCTTTGTTTCTAATGAAATTTTCCTGTTTCTTAATATGTTGCTTAGCTTTTGGAAGTCATCTTTTGCCATCCCAATGCGCCTTCAAATTTCAGTCTCACACTTTTCGTCCCCTGTTAAAACACTTCTCAGCTCTTTGATGACAATATATATAAAAGCTGAAAATACTTAACAGGGGAAAAAAAAAAATAAAAAATTGAACATCCTTAGATTAGAATATCACTAAGTTAAAAATTGAAAACCATCACAACCAGTGGGTTGACTAATCTCATTCAATGTCTCGAAAATTAAAGTAGTGATATTCCGTCATCATCTTGTGAACCCAGAATGTTCAGTTCACAATGAATGAGTGTTCACTCAGGAAAGCCCCATGCTTTGAATGCCTATTTGGACTTAAAGTGGATCTTGTACATATGATCTATTGCTAAAGATACTGGGAATATGGTCTTTTCCTGGTACCGCTCATGTAAGTACCTGATTCCTTCTGCTATTCCCTACCTTTACAAGAGGCTGATCAGGCTGAAAATGGAGTACTGCCTCCATATATGGGCAGGAACTGTCCAGTCTCAACACAGTCCAAAAACGTCTCAGCATCCTTGTGGGTGGCAAATTATTTTCCACCCTTCAACACCTTTCTCACAAACAAAATATTGTAAGCCTCTTGCTTCCCTATTCATACAGCCATGGAGAGTGTTCAGATGAACTACATTCCTCAGTTTCGCCAGTTCTAACCGTCACAATTAAGACCTGCCGTGCCACAAAGATTGTAGTGAATCACATTCGTTCCCTTCATAATGGTGAGAAGTAAGTTCCGCTCGAGCAGCTTCTTTCTATGAATCTCTGTTTTATGGAACAAACTCCCAAGTGGATGCTTTCTTGATTGATACAAACTTAACCTGTTCAAGTCTAGAGTCAACCATTATCTTCCCCATATATCTCAATAAACAGTTCCTCTTGCTCTGTAATCCTCTATCTATCTCAAGTGGTTCTTGAGCCTTGTGAACTTCATTTTAAAAATAGAAAAATAAAACAGTCCATCTTGGAAATGCTTTTTCTTTTGACTTTTGCTTTCTGCAAGCTCGACAACAACACTGATAATGTTGACAGCTGGCAAAAAACCAAACATCCGCATGTCAGAGGGACATTTTCAGAGAAAGACCAAATCTATTCTTTCTTTGAAAAACAAGAATAATCAATCAGCTATTTGCTTTGACAATCCTCATTTACACTTTAATAGAGTCAGCAGACATTGGGAAAGAAACTGAAAAAAAGAGGAAGTTGACAAGGGAAAAAAAAATTTCAGCGAACAACAACTTGACTTTAGGTGTGACTGGCACACACTTAAGTAACCCTTAAAAAATCTCTCAATTAGTGGATTGTTTACAAAAAATAAAAAATACAAAAATATCAAGAAAAATTATGAGTCACAGAAGTATGTACAGTGGATGTGGATACAAATCCATCTATCTATCTATCTATCTATCTATCTATCTATATATATATATATATATATATATATATATATATATATATATATATATATATATATATATTTTATATTATCTATCTATGTATTTATGTATCTATGTATTTATGTATCTATCTATCTGTCTATCTATCTATCTATCTATATATATATATACTAGCAGCATGGCCCGGCGTTGCCCGTGCTTGATTCAAAAATCGTACGACTCATACAGCAATCGCTATCACTTGACTTAAAATATTTTTGCCCTTCCTTGCCTTTAAAGGAGTGCCCTTTGCCGTGCTGATGTTGCTACATGCCTTACTTCTTGCCTATCTCACACTGCAAATTTTTTCTAAGCTCTATACTAAACATTAAATCTGTTACACAAAAAAAACTAAACAAAATGAACACAAAACGATCAGCTTTAAAAAAGGACTCGTAACTGGAAAAACGGAATGAAAAAAGAATGTTAACAACAAATACTTTTTCACACCAAACCCAGTTCTGCGGAATCAGAATCAGCGTTGAGTTTAAGCAAGCAAATGAGCCAATTGGAGTAAAGTGCCATGCAGATTTAAATTTTTCCCACTTGTGACGAATGCAGCTATCGATTTTTTTTGCATGCTAGCATGCTAGTTAACATTTGTGTCAGTCAGCTGTTGGCTCTCACGCTGGCCAATAGAATCTTCCTGCCTATTCGTGGCAGCCAGCTATAGGCTCTCACTCTGGCCAGTAGAAAATGGCTGCCAACTACATGAAAACTGCCGTAGAAGCATGAAATGCAAAGTTGGTCTTGGTCTTCCGCTAACTTGGAGTATGTGCATGTAAATTTTGGTGCAAATCCGTCAAAAATTGCGGCTGTGCATTCGTTAAACACGCACGCACACATCCTGCCTTCTATTTACACTGTACATATCTATCTGTCATTGTTCAAATCTATCTTTGTTCCTATCTGTCATTGTTCAAATCTATCTTTCTTCATTTATATCTATCTTTGTTTATATCTATCTATTCACACTATGCTTATAAATACTATGTTTCCAATATTTGGCACTTTTACCCAATATATATATATATATATATACATATATAATTCTTTATCAATCTATTTATCTATCACACACTGTTCATATCTGTCATTGTTCATATCTATCTATCTATCTATCTATCTCTCTTTGTTCATATCTACCTATCTATATTTTTTCATATCTAGTTATATGTCCACACTATCTATGCTTATAAATAGTCTGTCTTCAATATTTGCCACTCTTACCCAATATATACATATATATATATACAAATGTAAAAGAATGAAGAGTAAGATTTCAGCGTTCAAAACATTAATTTAAAACAGGGCTCAATACAAAAGTAAAGCAATAAATATTTATTTATTATGCACTGTTACATTAGAACATGCACATACCCACTACAAAACTGTACATCTTGTTTCAACGTTAAAAAATATATATTTTGTTAGCATCGTGATTTCCAACCTGATGAAATGTTAAAGAATTTTTTAACATTGAAACAAAATGTACAGTTTTGTAGTGGGTATGTGCATGTTCTAATGTAACACTGCAATATATATATATATATATATATATATATATATATATTATCCGCAGACACTGTTTTGCTGTATCACAGCTCTTCAGTGTGGCTAGACATCCAATTGCTTCAAGCTGGGATTGAAATTCAACCAATTTGACATCAGTCAGAGATTCTAACCTTAAGCTGTTGCTGCATGGCAGAGAGAAAGGGAAATTTTAGTGTCACACTGTTCGTATCTATCTATTATTGTTCATATCTATCTATTTATCATTGTTCATATCTATCTATCTGTTCACACTATTTATGCTTATAAATACTATGTCTCCAATATTTAGCACTGTTCTCCAATATATATATATATATATATATATATATATATATATTAACCCCTAACCTCACACATTTTACACTTAGCAACCTATCTCTCTAATAATATAATACATTAACTCCCCATTTTCCCTTTCAATCTGTAATAGTAGTTGCTGATTATAAGAACAATTAGGTCAGACAGGCTGATGACCCTGGCAACAGCTCCAGATAAAAGCTAAAAAATATTCTCATACATATGCAGAATCACATGATCAATTATGAACATTGAGCTGGAAATATTAGAAGAAACCAGTTGAGGCAACAAATCTTGAAGGAGTCAGACCAGCCATGAAACCATTAAGTGAATGGATTCACTGAACTGAAGAGAAGGAATACCATCCCCAACTCATAGAATAAAATCATTTGGGAACCGAGTCTTGTGTGAACAATATCCCTTTTTACTTGTGAGTGTCAGGCAAAAGAAATCACACAAGGAAGATGAATTCCAATCCAACTCAACACCTTATGATGCTTATATCAAATGCATAGGTGAATTATAATTATGATAACCACCTAAGACAGGCATGTGTGACTCACGGAGGAATAAAACTCATACAGCACCAAATCTTTCTAACTGAATAATGAATTCTACAATGCTGAATATATGAAGAAGCGAGTAAACAATCAGCTTTTGGGGTCAAAACTCATAACAAGATATTGCTGCTCAAGCAAATAACCTGAGCTGAAAGTAAAAAAAAAAAATGAAGAGAAGTATAAAACAAGAGAAAGAGAGAGAAAAGAGAAAAGTCAATAACCTATTTTATTTCAGACGAATAGCCAAAGCTAAGTGAATTTTAACTTTCCAGCTGAGACATATAATGCATACATCTTTTCATACAGAAATGTATAGCACACACGTTTCCATGCATTCCCTTGCATTAATGGTTTCATGTATCGCCATGTTATAATTAAATCTTGCTCTTTTGTACATTGGCATTTGTTGTACATTACCATTAGTTGTTTCTCCTCATTTGTGTATTTGAATGTGTAGAGAATCCTTTCCACTATGGAGTGGGAAACATGGTCATATCCTTTGATGACAAATTGTTTTTTTCCATTACCATTCATGTGGCTGTATTTAAAAATCATATCTGCCTGCTCACTATATGAATATCTTGCCATTGTTACATGGAACACTTTTCAGTTAACACACTCCTACACACATTAAATGTTGAAGACAGACTAGACACATATATACACAAATAACAAATGTAACCTAGTCTACATGGCAACACAGCATCATATACTGCAAATTTTCTTTAAACTTAATAACTCAAAAATGAAGGATTTGCATACATATGTTTATATGGACTTTAGTCCTTGTTTTGATGTGAGAAATCCATCCCAAAGTTTGTAAAAGTATTTTTGTTATACCCTGTATATATATATATATATATATATATATATATATATATATATATATATATATATCACATAAGGGAGTGAAAATCTCTTGATCCAGCAAGAAGTCCTTCAAAAAAAAGTTTGAAGCTTGAGTTTTTAGTCAGATTTTCCAAGAACTTTTCAGCACTTTCACCTCCTCCTCCTCATCATCTCTCTCCCTCCCCCCCCTCTCTCTCTCTCTCTATATATATATATATATATATATATATATATTAGGAAAATTAATGATAAGGTGGAAATTGGGCACCCAGTGAGTATCAAACTCACTACTCAGTTGTAATTGTTCTAGCGAGACAAGCTTGCTTACCATTATACCGCCTCGAGGTGCCCAAAGATGATTTTCTAAGCATAGCTTAGATGTGGCATAAAGCCAAAAGTAGGAGGCACCCAGTGAGGATCGAACTCACTACTCAGTCATAATTATTCTAGTGAGACAAGCTTGCTAACCATTACACCGCCTCCAGGTGCCCCTGCGATTTTCCAAGAGTAGTTTAGATGTGACACAAGGCCGAAAGTAGGAGGCACCCAGTGAGGATTGAACTCACTACTCAGTCATAATTGTGAGACAAGCTTGCTAACCATTTCACAACATCGAGGTGCAGATAGAATTATTATATTATGAATGATAATCTATAAAAAATATTCCCTAGAAAATTTTCCCTATTTTTTTACAAGTGGGCTATTCTATTTAAGTTGTGTCAGTTTCTGGTTGTCTTCAGATTAAGTGAGAAATCATTTAGTCTGATAGATCCTCACAAGCAATTTTAGTTTTATATTACAAGAAGACTTTAAAATTAAGAGACAGGAATAGACAGAGAAAGAAAGAGGGAGAAAAGAACAGTAAGCAACAGAGAGAGAAAAAAATGATATTAATACTTGCGATTAAAAACAGAACCACAGAAGCCATAAAGGAGGATTAATACTACCAAACAGTTCAGTTTTCTTTTATTTGTTTCTACCAACACTTTTCTGTTTCTTAGTTTCTCGTCTTACCCAGGACACTATGTCCAACAGCAAGGCCCCTGATCAGGAGGTTTTGAGGAACGTGGAACCACCTCTTAATTTCTGGTGTTCCCTGGCCCACCCTGACACGAGGTGGTAGCACCTGTTAGGGTCCCAGCTATGGGCAAATAGTTAACCCCTAAACTGAGTTCAAAACATTATGAGAGTGTAAAAATAGGTTTTAATATGTTTTTGTAAAAAATTATTACCAGAAATACATTTTTGAAAAAAAAAATATCATCAGCAATACATTTTTGGAAAAAAAATATTACCAGCAATAAAAAATTGTTGGCATTAAATAACACATTGAGGTGTTGATATGCCATAAAACAAAACAAACCAAACCAAACTTGTTTCATAATACTTGATTCAGTAACTTCCAAAACTCTTATTGTAAATAAAATTGAGTAAATTTTGTTATTGTTGAAATTAATTCAATGTAATTATTATTTATATTATTTTAGCTTGAGAAATTTATTTATGTATTATATATTTTATGTAATAGAAGTTTTTGAATTAACCATTATTTTTAATTTTAAATATTTTTATGTACTTGGTTTGGTAAAGAAGTATTTCTTTTAGGAAAAGATATATATATACAAAATCCACTAAAACAATGTATACCCACTTCGGGAAAAGAAAAACTTGTACAGATATCGTAATACTAAATTTATTCAGATATCACCAGATTAATACAAGTTACCTTTGGGCTCTAAAATCCCAAGAGATACTGAAAATGGTAGCCTTTAGCTTCCAGACATTTATTAGTAAGGTGAACTATTGCTTGAGCAATGTTACCCAAAGTTTCCAATGAGATTGCTGCACATGCATTTTTAATTTCTTGTCTAAGGGCTGCCAATGTGGTCAGTTTTCTGTGATACACAACATCCTTTAGGGTCCCCTATAAGTAAAAGTCTAAAAACTATGAAAGACAAGTTTTCCTTTCCTGAAGTGTGTATACATTTTTTTTGGCAGACTCTGTGTATATATATATATATATATTCACAGTATATGTAACTTATATTTAAGTCTTCGAAGTAATCGCCATCGGCATCCAGTATCTTCTACCAACGTGTCTCCAGCTTTTCAATGCCCTTGCGGTTGAACTCGGGGGGGGGGGGGGGGTTGACGCAAAGAAGTACGTGAGTGCTTTGCGCAAGTCTGCTTCATTGGTGAAGGATTTCCCACGAAGATGATTATCCAGGGAGTGGAAGAGGTGGTAATCGGATGGCGCAAGGTCAGGTGAATAAAGTGGATGGCACAAAGTCTCCCACCCAAGTTGCTGTACGGTATCCCTGACCACTCGCGCGACATGCGACCTGGAGTTGTCATGGAGGAAAAGCACACCTTAGTGATTCACCAGTGCTGGCTTCTTCTGGCGCAATGCCTGTTGCACACGTTTCAATTGCTGCGAGTATAGGCCTCATGTGACCATTTGGCCCGTTGGTAGCAGTTTATAATGAACCACTTGACGACCTGTCCACCAGACACAAAGCATAATCTTGCGTGGGTGCATAGGCGGTCTTGCGGTGTGAGGGACAGCATCCTGAGGAGACAACCAATCTCTGGAATGCTTGGGAGTTTAGTACAGAACCCACTTTTCATCACTGGTAAGAACTCGATTGAATAAGGATGCAGTACGGTGGCGAGAAAGCAGCGATATGCAGGCTGCCACTCGTTGTCCCTTGTGGACCTCCAACAGCATTTGTGGAACCCACTTGCTCAGTTTGTACATCTTACCTAGGCAGTGGAGGTGAAGTCTAACTGTTTCATCGGAAACGTTGAACTGTCTTACAAGTTCACCACACGTTAGACTACTGTCCTCTTCAATGGCCGCCTTCAGGACTCCGTCATTCAAGACCTGTGGTCATCCACTGCGAGGCTCATCATGGAGAGACAAATCTCCCGACTTGAATTTTCAAAACCAACGCCTTGCAGTACGTTCATCCACAGCACTATCCCCAAACGCTTGACATATGCGGCGACTTGATGCAGTTGCCGATAAGCTCACTTTGAAGTCGTAAAGCAAACAGCCCCGAATGAGATCTCTAGACACTTCCATCCTTCTCACAGCTGTCTGGCTTATAACTGATGGCCGAGCATGATGCATGTGTTTTTTATAATGTCTGATGTTCCTACTTCCGGCTGTCCGAATTTGAAAAGAATGGCTACACGCATTTCGTATATATTTCAATTTCATTCAATGACTAATCAAAAAACGGACAGAACTTTTTTGGTTACTTTGTATATATATATATTAAGCAAAATTACACCAAGCAAGGCATGTGAAAGAATTAGAAGACAGAAACATTATTAAGTAGCGAGGACAATAGAAGAGTAAATCAGGAAGACTGTAGATAACAATTGACATTGTATTTAAATTTTTGAAGTTGACTGGAAAACATGAAGCCAGGAAGAGAGTTTGACAAGCGAGGAACGTGTGAGGAAAGAAACTCATGGTTACATCCAGCCAATTCAACTGAAAATTAATGAGATCTTGTTGCCAACCTAGTACTGTGCTTAAATTCATAAAGTCTTGGTACCATAGTGAAGAGTTCATCTGAACAATTACCATGAAACTATTTATAGAAAAGGCACAGGGAAGCAACTTTACAATGATGGGAAAGTGACTGAATCTGAGATGCCAGAACAGGACCAGTAGTATTGCTGATTCTTCTTTGGATTTTATCAAGGAGGTCTAGATAAATAGCAGAAGCACCTGACCATATATGGCAGCAATATTCTAAGCCTGGGTGAATGGTAGACATTATAGATATGCCGGATAGATTTTGGAGAGAAAGATTGTCTAGCATGACAGTGAATTAACTTTCTTAGCAGCTGACCTACCAATGGATTCAATATAGTCTTTTCACTTCATGTCAGCTGATAATGTTGACACAAGGAGTTGCTGTTTAGCACATATAGAAACAAGACATGTCTGCTCATGACAGTTGCTGATGATAGACCGATAAAGGTGCTAGACATCATCTCAAGCTCACAGTGGTAGGGAGATCAGAGGAGCCTTACATTGTACCTTGAATTTCATAGAACAAATCACTGGTCTGATTGTTTTTCCTTCGGGAAATATTACAAGTAAGACTCTCTCACTTCTTGCCTTTCTACTCTGCTTGTTCTTGTCACAATTTCTCTGTTTGGGACAAATTATTGACAAATATTTATATAATTTCTTATACGACATTGAGTATAATGCATATTTGGGATTCCTTTCTTTCAGC
>OZ038510.1:61795966-61815966 GCA_964036315.1 Acanthosepion esculentum
ACATCAATGCAATTAATATTTCTTCCCTTTATGAGAAATATTTGCACAAACATTATTCTTCTGAAATATTCAATGTCCTCAAATAAAAAAGCAAGTGTAATCAATCAGAGACACTATGTCAAAATACCATGAATATTAAAAAGTTACAGCCAGGCGGGGGAATCAATAACCGATCAAGTGAACTTGACTGATTATACGAAAATGGAAAGCAGAATTTTATAACAATATGAAGAGTGTTTGGAGGTTGTATTTGAAATCACTGATTAAGAAAAAGAGCTGTACATACATTTTAGGAATATCGGCAAATACAGGTAAAGAGAATAGGTAATCAGTCAAGCTATTTATGAACAGGTGTAAATACAAGTTTATTTATGCATTTCATTTTAGGAATATAGGTAAATACAGGTAAAGAGAATAGGTAGTCATTTCTATCATTTAATACACAAGGGGTGGCAGCTCCTAAGTATATATCTATATCTATAGATCTATATATATGTATATATGTAAATTACAATTAATGAGATCCAAACAATTTACCTCATACAGATGATCGTTTCATCCATAGGAAAGTAGTTTTTCCCTTTACTTATCAATGTAAATAGATTTACTAAAATGAATAAAATCCAACGTTTCTCCACATATTTTTATCATTTTAGTAAATGTTTTTGCATTGATAAGTCCAGGGAAAAACTACTTTCCCATGGACAAAATGATCATCTGAATGAGGTAAATCGTTTGGATCTCATTAATTGTAATTCACTTATATGCTCTATAATAAAAAAAATTATATTGAGCTCACTTTTGTGGATCCGTTTTAATATTTTAATTTTTTAATTAATAGGATCTACTTGGATTACTTACCCATGGATTTTTTTACCTATATATATATATATATATATATATATATATATCTTCATCAGCAGTGACACCCACTCGCATCTGAGCATCCTTATCTTCTCTCCCTATCCTCTTTCTGGTGGCAGTGGTGGAGATTGATGTGAATCAAAAAGAGTTTAACTAGGCCATTGGCATGAATTTGATTTTGGTGGACAACTTTTTGACAGAGAGGCTCACACATTTGGACACAAGCAGCTCTCTTGATTGAGACAGGTGAGATCTGGCAAACCTGGTTGCATCGGTCTGTCAGATGCCTGGTCTGTCGAGGTCCCCTTGGTTACACCAACCCAACTGGCGCTGCACTGTTCTGCCAGTACGACTGTTGAGTGATGCTAATCAAATTATTCTACCATATTTCAGTCCGCACATATACTTTTGAGTTTCAAATAGACAGGTTTGGATGATTATTCTTTTTTGCTGAAAAATACACCTGGCACCTTCTTATTTCACACACCCCTTTTATTAAATATTTGAGGAATTCCAAGGAAGCCCTAAATTTTGGCTTTGAGGCTTACAGAAGTGTTTCAATTGAAACTCCAATAATACCTTCATCATCAGATTTTTCACTCATAGTGAGGGAGTTCCAAATCCACACAGATGCAGCCTCTGTCCACTCTTCATAATATATTTTTTCTTTTCGCAGTGCAACTGCTTCTGCATTTTAATCGGATCATTGAAGCGCACTTTCTTTGTTGCAAAGCCATTAAAAATGTGCGGAAAATCAATTTAGCACTTTCAGAATTATCTTCATTTTGAATCCTGGACTTTTTCCTATGAGGAAGAAAGTAAGTAATTTCCCAATGGTGATGATGATGATGATGATGATGAAAATTTTGTAAAGAAAACTAAACTCCTGAAGAAACTGAACATTCCTGTGAAGGGAAAAGATGAAAATACTCAGCTAAAAAAATGTAGCTAAAATCATAAAAAGGGATGCTAAATCAAACAAGGGTTAAACAATTTAAAGAAAGAGGTGGGGAAAAAAAAACCCTTATGTAACCGATGTGAACGGCTTACTTCGGGAAAAATATTACAGTCTGAGACTAAAATGGAGCTCTTTGATAGAAACAGTTTGAGACACATCTGTAAAAAAAACGTCCTTCATCTGCTACTCCCAAAATTCCATCCTGACCGTTAGACATGATGAGAAGTATAATTTGTACTTGTTATCCCTTTAGTCATATAGACATTTTACATATTATCAAAGGATTATTGGATAATGCTGTAAAACTTTTCAAACTACCAAGAATATGCATGTTTCAGCAAGGTAATGATCCCAAGCAAGATGCAGTGGTGATGTAAAAGTGGTTCCTGGAGAAGGGTTTTAGAGTCAACTTCTCAGACACCTGACCTAAATCCTATTGAAAATCTGCAGAAAGAGCTTAGAGGCATTGACTAATCTTGAATGATTTTAAGGTGATTTGACATTAAGAGTGGAGATAAAACTGGTGTTAATTCCTGAAAGAAATTTACCTTTAAATTATTCCAGATGTCTGAAAGCTATCATATCAAAAAATAGATACACTATTAATGGTTGGTTGATTTTGTTTAGTAGTATATCAGTTTCTATGGGTTATTTAATGCTGAAATATATTTTATTTTAGACAATTTTATGGTTTTTGAACACAATTGCATGCCTTCAACTACAGCTAAAATGTATTGTTGGTAAGTTATTTTTTATATAAAAATGAATTGCTGGTATTTTTACTATAAAAATGTATTTTTATACTTTCATAGTATTCCATTTTTGTTTGGGGGTTCACTATTTACCTATAGCTCAGACCCTAACAGATGTTACCACCCCAGGTCAGGGTGGACCTGGGAATAAAAGCAATTAAGATGTGGTCCCATGATCCTCAAAACCTCCAAACCCCCAATCAGAAGACTTGCTGGCAGATGTATTTGATACAGTATTAAATAACAAATACTGAACAGAAATATAGTTCTACAGAATGATGCTGAGGATACTGCAGTCCAAACATGTGAGTAATGACAAATTTTGGGAGAAAATAGAAAAAAAAAATACTTAACATCAGGTTAGAGACAGGTGAAGTTTCTGGGGCATATAATAAGGAAGGAGGACTTGGAAAATCTGATACTCACAAGACAGAGGGCAAGAGGGACAGAGGAAAGCAACAAATAATATACTTAATGAGCTTGAGTAAATGGATGGTAGAACAGGGCTTAGAAGAAATAACAGAAAGACAAAGTTTATTAAGAGATACAAGGGACAGAAAGTTGTGGAGAGGCATGATCACCTATGTCCTGAGGGGACATGGTACATGATGAAGAAGAAGAAGAAAACTTTTGACAGCTTCAGCCATTCTCAAGAACTGGACATTGTCTGTGATTGTCAAGATTTTGTCAGTTACATCCTGAAATGTTTTTGAAATCTATAATTCAAATTCAAATATGTCTACCAAATACAAGGTATGATGGATAAATTGTCATTTAAATTATGCAAAGATTAAAATAACACTGACATCTCATTTTAACAGATATATTTACCAAAATTACACAAAAATATCTTGAAATATAGAGTAAAATTTATTCAATAAAATTGCCATTGGCTTCAACCACGGCCTCCAGATAGGGTGCGATGGGTAAATTGTCATCGGAATTACACAAAAATGAAAATAACACTGACATCTCATTTTAACAGATATATTTACCAAAATTACACAAAAATATCTTGAAATATAGAGTAAATTTATTCAATAAAATCACCATTGGCTTCAATCACGGCCTCCTGATAGGGTGCGATTGATAAATTGTCATCGGAATTACACAAAAATGAAAATAACACTGACATCTCATTTTAACAGATATATTTACCAAAATTACACAAAAAATATCTTGAAATATAGAGTAAATTTATTCAATAAAATCACCATTGACTTCAACCACGGCCTCCAGATGACCTCAGAATTTCCTGCAACTCTTCTGGATGGTCTCCTTGTTTAAGTTGGTGAATGCTGCCATAATTCTTGCCTTCAGTTCATCTTTGGTGTTACAAGGAGTTTTGCTGGTCTCTTACTCAACTGTGCCCCATACATAATAATCAAGGGGGTTGCAGTCTGGGGAGTTAGGTGGTCAAATGTAAGGGGTGATGTGGTCACAGAAATGTTTGACAGCCATGACTGGATTCTCCTGCTTGTGTGGCATGATGCAGAATCCTGTCGCCAGACATCGAGTCTTCCAGCAGCCACCTTCTGGATCTCTTAAGTCTGAGGCCCTGTGGGAAGATGAATGGAGGCATAACGTCATGATCACTAGTGATCACTCCAAACACCATGATGTTTACTCGATATATCATCGCCCTCTTTCCAAATCCTCTGCTTTTTTTTTTCAGATTAACACCCAAACACTCTGAAATGTTTATATTGGAGCTTCCAATGTGAATGCTAAACAGTACAGCATGCCATTTCTCAATTTCTGGCAGAGTGAACTGCGTCATGGTGCTCTTTTTCTCACAGATGGTGCCCAGCTGACCCTACAATACTGTGCAGTTGACAAAATCAAAAACAAACAACGCACATGCGTGAAATTATAAATATAAAATGGCGACAATTTACCCATCGCACTCTGTAAATAGTGTACAATGGTTTCACAGAGCACTGGAAAAAGTATGTATCAAATATTTTAGATGTGTCATTGTTATTATTATTATTATTATTAATTTTTATTATTTTATATGCACATTAAATATTTTATAAACACTTTAAAATACCATTTCCTGTGGTGAAAGATAATTTATTTATTGTAGTTTGTTTCTTGGGTATAATAATCTTCTAAGTGCAAGTTACTTCAAGATGTTGGTGATCTCCACAATTTCCTGTGCTTTGTGGCTCTTAATAAATTATAATTATAATTATTATTAATTATTATTAATTTAGATGCATATTAACTTTTATTAAATTATATATTATTCACCAGTTCATTATATTTCCTTATGCACAAATACCCTTGGGAAATATATGAATCCACTTCTTTTCCCCACAGCTATGGGTTAATTAGTAGAACTTGTATCTGTAAAAATCATTGTTATCTCCCTAAAATTCTTACAATCTAAAAATGTTTTCTGGCTCTAAATAACTTGCAAAAGGTTGATAAACCATAAAAAACAAATCAGCCAATCGATTAATTAATCCCTGTATTTTCAGTGTTTCTCATTGTAGAATTGTAACTGATGTTTGTTGTATTTCGTACCCCTTAACATGTACATCAATAAAACCATTATTAGTCTGGAAAAGTCTTTTTGAAGGATGAAACCTGTAACATAAGAGTTTTTTTAATTTTGACATTCAATTACACACACACACACACGTGTGTGTAGTTAAGGGTGTGTAATATGTGTGGGAGAAATAGCACAGGGAACTGAGAGTGACAATGAGGAGGATAGTAAGTTATAGAGAGAAAGAGAGTAGGGCTGATAAAGAAGGAGTGAGTGACTAACTGAAAGTGAGTGAGAGAGAATGAAAGCAAGTAAGAGTGAGTGTGTGAGAGAGAGTTAAAATGAAAGAGAGTTTGAGGGGGAAGAAAGTAAAGTTAAGCACGAAGAGACAGATTCTTAAGAAAATGAATTTTTCTTCTCCTCCTCCTCTTCAGGGTTAGATATTAGCAGGAACTTAATGGACCAAGTCTGACAAGAGATGAACTAAAGCTTCAAGAATTCCCATCCATTCCCGACCTATCCCGTCATGCTATTTCTTCGAACTAATCTTAAACTAGTAAAGAATCACAGTAAAATGTACAGAAAAATAATCTGATTACCGTTATTGCTTCAAAATGAAGTTGTATCTTATTGGTAGCGTGACACGTTCTTGGTTGGGTCAGAAGAATCACTTAGCAACTTTGAAGATTTCTTTGATGGTGAAACAAAAGGAATAAACATATCAAAGATGTCTGAGAGAAAATTGGCAATTGTTTGTCTCAAATTAGCCACATCAGGTGATGGCACAGTGGTTAGTGAGCCAGGCTTTGATATTGCAACCTCCAGTTGGTTTATAGAGTTAGAACTTACTAGAGCTCTCCTAGGTCTGCTTCTTTTATTTGATCATGGCTCTCCACAAATTCCTATCCTTCGTAGCTCTAAGTAATGTTTTTTTCTTTATATCCCTCCCAAATTCTTTTCTGTTATCCATTTATTTAAGCTCATTAAGCAGGTTTCTTGATGTTTTCCTCTACTCTTGTCTTCAATATGTATTGTGAGTGTTAAATTCGCCAATATATACATACATACATATATATATATATATATGATTCCGCTACAAGACAATTGGCAAATGTTTTAAAAAAATTTTGACTAAAAAAATTTTGACCCTGAAGATGAACAATGATGTTCGAATGTACTAGGTTATCGTACAGACAATATTTATTTCGATATCATTTTCAAATAAAAAGTCTCATTAGAAAATATGAGAAAATTCAAAATAAAATATGCAGGACGATGTTGTCTTTAACATTCAACACAACATGTTTAAAATAAAAGTTGCTGCCAAATTACACATATACATATATATATATAGTGTATAGTGGCAGACATGTATTGTTAAATATAACAGACAATGAATATCTATTATGTTTTATCAGCAGCCGTTACAAGCTTCATATGTTGGCTTTAATTTTCAAGACAAAATCTGTCCAACATTTGGATATTTCTTTATTGTGTTGTTCATTGATCTAAGCTTTCAGCTCACATGAGTAGTTACTTAGACTGTACAACAGAGATGTTTACTGTCAAAGATGACATCGTGTTTTGTTTACATAGATGCTTGCTATGCAGCAATAATGGAATGGCAGACCCAGATCATAATTGTAGTTGTACATGACCACATGAGAGAAAGAAATGTTATCAACAGAAGCATGTGTTTAAATGCATTGTAATATATTATGACTGGTTTGAAATGTAATTTTGTTGAGTGTGGGTTGCTTTGTTTTAATGTAGATGGCCTCCAATATCCTACGGTTCTTTTTACAGTGTGCATGTGTGAGTATTGTTGTGTTATCAACTAATATCTGTCTAATATTATGTACATGACAATGTTTTTTCTGAGAAATGGAACTAAGATCAGAAAGGTGACAGGTGAATCTATGGGTGAGGGTGGTTGTATTAAAACCAGTGCATGTAGTGGGTCTATTATTAGTATCAGGAGTACAATTTCTGAACAGGCATGTAAATTGATACACTACATTGCTTTTTTGTAGAGGATTTATTTGTGGTTGTAGGGTTATGAGAGTATATGAAGTCAATTGTTTTAAATTTTTTATAATATATTGTTTATTATTATTAATGGGTTTAACATTTCTACCTATTATGATTTTGAGTGTTGTTTCATCATTGTTGTAATTATTAAGCATTTGGTTTCAATAGGATAAGTTAATAGTATTGTGTTTATTTTGATGTAAAAGTAACCACTCTGATGATGGCTCATGTGAGCTGAAAGCTTAGAATGATGATCAACACAATAAAGAAATATTCAAACGCTAGCAGCATGGCCCAGCGTTGCCAATGCTTGATTAAAAAATCGTACGACTCATACAGCAATTGCTATCATTTGACTTAAAATATTTTTGCTCTTCCTTGCCTTTAAAGGAGTACCCTTTGCCGTGCTGATGTTGCTACATGCCTTACTTCTTGCCTATCTCACACTGCAAATTTTTTCTAAGCTCTATACTAAACATTAAATCTGTTATGAAAAAAGAACTAAACAAAATGAACACAAAACGATCAGCTTTAAAAAAGGACTCGTAACTGGAAAAACTGAATGAAAAAAGAATGTTAACAACAAATACTTTTTCACACCAAACCCAGTTCTGCGGAATCAGAATCAGCGTTGAGTTTAAGCAAGCAAATGAGCCAATTGGAGTTTTTTTGCATTAGTTAACATTCGTGTCAGTCAGCTGTCGGCTCTCACGCTGGCCAATAGAATCTTCCTACCTATTCCTGGCAGCCAGCTATAGGCTCTCACTATAGCCAGTAGAAAATGGCCGCAAACTACATGAAAACTGCCACGAAGCATGAAAAAAATGATTATTTCCACTATCGATGGGAGTTGGGAAATGCAAAGTCAGTCTTGGCCTTCCCACTAACTTGGAGCATGCGCATGTAAATTTTTCGTGCAAATCCGTCGAAAATTGCGGCTGTGCATTCGTTACACATGCACACACATCCTGCCTTTTATAGATAGAGATTGGACAGTTTTTGTCTTTATTTTCTCCTCAAATTAAAGCCAACATACGAAGCATAGAATAGCTCCTGATCAAACATAATAGACATTCTTTGTCTGTTATATTTAACAACATATGTCTGAATATATATATATATATATATATATATATATATATATATATATATATATATATATATATAATCATTTCAAACCAAACCCTCCAATAAAAGCTACTATGATACCAAGAGTTACTGAGAGTGAAAGAAACTGAAAAGACATCAAAAGAACAGTATCCTGCACCTATTAAGGCAGGATAACAGATTTCTGATGTTTCAAAAAAGGATTACCATTGAAAAAAAGTGTTACAAATTTGGAAAAGACACAGATTCAATGACAAAAATGATTACAACTTTTAAAAATGAAAAGAAAGGGAAAAAATTGCACAAGGCAAAAATTACAAAAGTGCACCCATTTCTTCAACTGAATACTGAATAGAAATGTCTCAGCACAAAGGGGTTTCATGTTTTCAACAAGTTGTTGTCTCGATGACTTTATCTAGTCCTTTACTGTAAAGTTCAAATTCTTCTTTGGAAGACACTAGAAAGAATTTTCTGTCCTGGGGCTTGAATCTGCCTATAGCTGTTAACTCTTCTTTCTTTCCCTGTTATAATTTATGACCCATTTGGCTGGACTAGTCTTCTGGGCCTTGGAGTGTGGACACTTCAATGCCTTCTCCTCAATGATTAATTGCTTTCTGAAGCCATCTGCCAACTGCAGTCCTTTTATTTAAGAAAGGAGGTTCATACCAGGCATCATCCAGATTTTCACAAGGGCTTCAGAGCACGTCTCTCATCGGTCAGTAAATATAAAAACTTATTTTACCATAAATTCAAAAAATGAATCTGGCAACAATTCACAAAGAAATAATTTTGGCAGTTCTAATTCTAAAATAGATTTTCACACAACTGTAACAATTTCTTTTTACAAGCTATCTGGCTTAAAAATACGCTTTTCTCAAAGGTACATGTTTAAAAAAAGCAACTTAGGTGATAAAACTTTTATTTACTACACTAAAGACTAAGTTATAAAAAATCAAATTTTTATAGTATCCCTTCAGGATTTAAGTGATCATACCTCTCCACAACTTCCTATCCTTATAGCTCTTAGCAATGTTTGTACTCTTACTATTTCTCCATACCTGTTCTGCCAGCAATTTTCACAAAATTGTTATGTAAGTTACTCACTGTTTTCTTCTTCCCTTTAATACATCCTGTGTGTATCTAATTCCCCAAACTCTCTTTCCTTATCATGTGCCCCAGACATTTCTACTATTTCTTTCTGAGTATAAGTGTTCGTTTTGTTCCATTTTCCTTAAAACTTCCTCATTGCTCACATGTTTCATCTGTGATATTCTCAGTACCCTTCTATAAAACCACATCTCTGTTATCTCAGGTATTCTCTTCATCTGTGAGAAAATTCCCAGTATTCATGGCCATGTAGGAAACTCATGTCTCCTACATAAAAAAACACAAATTACATAAAATATTGCTTATTTCACCATAAATTGTCTGATGTGAATATATCTTCTTTGTCCACATTTTTTTCTGATTTTCTTTCAAATGTTTCCCGTCTTTCTCTGTCTCTTCTGACCATATCCCAAGCTATTATGGATATGATCAAACCCCAAAATATCCATAACAATAATACTGCTGAAACAGGTATATATAAAATAAACTGTTACAACTGCTCCTCACAATACATTGGAGAAACTTGAAGAAATTTAAAAAAAACTATATTCATGAACACAAAATAAATCATTTATATAATTTATCAAATGCGATAGTCATATGTAGTTATAAGTTCAACCACAATTTCTATTTAAATACCAGATTTGTTAAAAGAGAGAGTAACTTCAACAAAAAATTCTTGAGAGTGCTGCTATCAAATTTTACCAAAGTAACTACATCTATCTATCTATCTATCTATCTATCTATCTATCTATTTACTGGACTCTCCCATTGGTTTTGATGTGTGACGGACAAGCAGCTCAGTTATTAGAACCAAAACCAGACTACCTGTCTCATTTGGTTATAGTGGTGAATGCTTGTGCAAAACCAACCACATACAGCCAAATACAGAGAACACAAATACAGTATGCCACAAGGTCCCCAAACAACCTGCTGCAGGTTTTGAATTCAGAGTTGCCCTTCTCCTAGGTTGCCACCTAAGGCTATAGAATCCACTCTGCCACACTATTTAACCCATAGCTGGAACATATATACCTTTTCTCTTTATTCTTTCTGTCTTCTTTATTTTCTAAATTTTTCTTTCTTGATTAATTGTTGACGTTTACATTCTTCCTTCCTTTAGTTGCTACCTTTCATCATTCTTTTTATCCTTCTCTCTTACACTTCTTAATTTTTCTTTCTATCTTTGCTGCCTTTTGCCATTCTTGATTTCTTTCTTCGTTGTATTTATCCCATGTCTCTTTTTTCTTTGTTACCTTTGCCAGTTTTCTTTCCTTCTTCATTTTTTTCAAATCTATCTTTTTTCTTTCCTACTCAATTTTCTTCACACACACACACACACACACACACACACACACACACATACACACACACACACATACACACACACATACACACACACACACACACATACACACACACACACATACACACACACACACATACACACACATACACACACACATACACACACACACATACACACACACACACACACACACACACACACACACACACACACACACACACACACACACACACACACATATATATATATTCAAAATAAATGAGCCTTGACAACATAAGATGAAACTTGTCAGATCCTTCTTTTTTGTTCCAATCAGTTTTTGATCCAGTCAGTCAAATCGCCATTCCTGATATGAGTGTGGGTAGTTGACGTGTCTTAAGTGATATGAGGGGGTGTTATAAGTAAGACAAAGAATTCTCTTGCATGTCTACAAATGTGTTTGATTCCAGATAAATTAATCCATTTTCAATATGAGTGGAACTGAAGTTCTGAATTTTACCTGTTGTCTATGACATCAATGTTACACAACCAGTTCTCGAGATATTCAAAATCTTTGGATACTATCTGAGCAGATGAAACTATTCTAACAGGAAGTAAGACTGTTTTATGCTGAACATTTTGGTGGATGCTGCAGTAAGCAGACTCTTATAAAAATGTTTTTTATCTGTGAATTACCATATCTTCTTGGGAAAGATGGTGGAGTTGTTTTTCCATTGCCTTCTGCACATATTCAATTTTTTATTATCTGGTAATTGCCATGACCTTTTGGGAAAGATAGTGGAGTGGTTTCCCGTTGCCTTCTCCACAGATTCCTTTTCTTTATTATCTATGAACTGCTATGACCTCTTGGGAAAGATAGTGGAGTGGTTTCCCGTTGCCTTCTCCACAGATTCCTTTTCTTTATTATCTATGAACTGCTATGACCTCTTGGGAAAGATAGTGGAGTGGTTTCCCGTTGCCTTCTCCACAGATTCCTTTTCTTTATTATCTATGAACTGCTATGACCTCTTGGGAAAGATAGTGGAGTGGTTTCCCGTTGCCTTCTCCACAGATTCCTTTTCTTTATTATCTATGAACTGCTATGACCTCTTGGGAAAGATAGTGTAGTGGTTTCCCGTTGCCTTCTCCACAGATTCCTTTTCTTTATTATCTGTGAATTGCCATGACTTCTTGGGAAAGATAGTGGAGTGGTTTCCCGTTGCCTTCTCCACAGATTCCTTTTCTTTATTATCTGTCAGTTGCTATGACTTTTTGAGAAAGATAGATGAGTGGTTTCTTGTTGCCTTTTCATTATTATCTGTGAATTGACATAACTTCTTGGGAAAGATATTGAAGTGGTTTCCCATTACCTTCTCCGTGTTTTTTTTAAATCAGTCTCACCCCAAGCAAGGCAGTCCAGCCACTAGCACACAAGGGGTTACAGGGTGTGGGGGAATTAGGAACAGAAACATTAGTAATGAGGAGAAAGAGTAATGAACAATCAGGAGGACAGTAGATAGCAATCAACACTGCATTTATATTTTTGCAGATTAAAGTTGGTTGGAAAGAATGGAGCCAGGAGGGAGTTCCACAAGCAAGAAGTGTGAGATAAGAAACTGTTAGCTGTTAAATGGTGAGATCTTGCTGCCAGTCTAGTATTGAGAATAAATTCATACAGTTTAGATATGATAGCGAAACGCTCATCTGAACGATTACCATGAAAATATTCATAAAAAAGTCATAGAGGGGCAACCTTATTGTGGTGGACAAGTGATTGAAGCCAAACTGCCAGATCAGGACTAATAATATTGCTGATTATTCTTTGGATCTTATCAAGGATCTCCAGGAAAATAGTAGGGGCGCCGGACCATATATGGCAGCAATATTCTAAGCATGGACGAATGGTAGACTTATAGATATGCAAGATAGATTCTGGAGAAATACAGAATTATCTTTCTTCTTGACTGGCTGCTATTCAAGGCTTGTCCTTTCAGTCTACTCTGTAATTTAACCCAAAGCATGGGCGTGGGTGAGAATTGATGGTTGCATACCTTTCCCAGGACATGTGTGTGAAAGTGAATGCAACAAACTAGGTGCAAATTTGAATTCAGCTTGCCAGTACCACTTTCCATAATGAAAACCATTGTACTTCTTCTTCTATATGACGTGTCCCTTCAGGACGATCATGACTCTCCACATTTTCCTGTCCTTTGTAGATCTTCATAAATTTTGTCTTTATGTTATCTCACCTAAACCTTGATTTTCCATTTATTTAGGCTATCTAGGTAGGTTATGCTGTGTTTTCTTTGGTGCTACTTGACCAATCTGACCTATGAGTATCAAATTTTACAAGCTGACTTTACTCAGTATGTGCCTGAGAAATGCTCTTTCTGATGATGAGTATAAGTGTCCTTTTTGTTTCCATTTTCTCAAAAAATGTTTGTTGCTCACATGTTCGGCCCATGGTATCCTCATCATCCTTCTGTAGAACCATATTTCTGTTACTTCAAGTCTCTTCTTCATCTGTGATGAGATTGTCCAACATTCACTGCATATAAGAGGACTGATATTTAATCAAGATTCAGTATTCTTTTCTTTGTTTCTAAATACAGTCCTTAGCTTTTTGAAGGCATCTTTAAGGTGTTAATAAAGAAAAAAATTGAGAAAAATAAAAAAAAAATCTTTTTATCCTACAAACTAACCAGGTCAGTCCTAAACGCTGGATAATAAAATACAACTAACACTTCATAACAAATGGAAGTGGCAATTTTGTGCCAAGACTGCAAATATTTTAACTGGCTGCAGGAAACAAAAAGTTCCAAGTGCCTAATACCAATGAAACCTGCTAATCCTTGAAGAGAGGAAGTGCAGGGGAAATGGAGGAATTCTGGGATACATATATGACTCATGTCAAACCTTATGTCTATATTCATACACATGTACACATGTACACACACACACACATATGCACACACACATTTATACATATATTTATACATAGTTGCTCAAGCTAGAATGGAATTCAAAGTAATGTTTGCTCCTTTGGTAAGATTTTCAGAAGTGGGTCAGGTGTTTTTGTGTATATATATATATATATATATATATATATATATATATATATATATATATATATATATCTATATATATATATATATATATGTAAAAGTGGACATGGAAGTCAGCACTTAGAGGCGACAGTCTGTTTCATGCTAGTGCAATCGTCAGGCGCAGTAGTCGCCTGACGATTGCACTAGCATGAAACAGACTGTCGCCTCTAAGTGCTGACTTCCATGTCCACTTTTACATTTACACACGCACTATCTCTGATATTGAGCACTTTATCCCATAAATATAGCACACTTTAAGACTATATTTCTTCATATATATATATATATATATATATATATATATATATATATATATATATATATATATATACCGGGTGTAAGAGTAAAATTGTCCAAATCATGTTACAACATAATTATTCATCCCACAAAATGTCTAATATCTAAAACACCATAAAACTGATTGAGTGTCTTTTTTTAGGTTTTCAGATAAGACACTTAGCTATCTTGACAACATTTTTCGTAAGAATTAATGATGAACATGTCATTTTCGTTTATGATCGATTTCATCACGATCCTTGTGTTAAGCTTGGTGAGTAATTATACATTCTTATTACTCAAAGTAGAGTCTAATAGCATTATAAAAACCTCGGAGAATGCCAGTAAGATATCTTTAATCATTTCTAAGATACAACATTTCAGAGCTTATTTAATCAATTTTGCTGTTAAACCCGGTATATATATATATATATATATATATATATATATATATATATATATATATATGTGTGTGTGTGTGTGTGTGTGTGTGTGTGTGTGTGTGTGTGTGTGTGTGTGTGTGTGTGAAAATATATTGAAAAAATAGGAAAGAACCGTTAGGTTCTTTAGTATTTTTGTTTTTATTTTTAAAAAACAGTGTTCGATACACAAGTAGAACCATATAAACAGGTTTGTATTATTGCCACACCAGGATTAAATAGTTTTAAGGTTTTAAGGACAATGATCATAATTTTATTATTAAAATAGATACAAAAAATAAGTATCACGTTTAAGATTTAAGATTTATAGGCGCCTTATGGCCGACAATTCGTCAGAAAGAAAATCGTCGGCAACTCAAGACGAATTAGTTGATAAGAAATATTTTTGCCAACTAATACTAAGACATTAGCACCAAAAGCTAGAGCAGGCAATTGTGAGTGGATTTGGAAATTATTGATTTTCTTCCCAGTCAGGTAATTGTTTTCCCGAATAGGGCCAACTTATATTTCAACTCCTGGGCAGGACGTTGCACGTTAATATTGACAGACTCCAAGATGTCTAAATGTAGTCTAGTCCGTGCCCTGTGCAAGACAGAAAAGAAATCAGGAGAATAATTCGTTCTGCAAGCAGAATTTTAAAAGTGCTCACCGATCGCAGAATCATGAGTCTGCGAACGCCCGGATGTTACAGGCTCGTGTCTCCACACCTGGCCCTGGACATGCTGGGCGATCCTAACCTCCAACCTCTGGATGGTCTTGCCTACATAGTCGATCTAACATCGACATTTATATTGATATATTACCAAACTTTGTTGATTGGTAGGCAAGACATCCTTACGGCAAGAGGGAAAACCCTTCTAGTTGTAAAAATACTCCAGACCATAACGGTATTGAAACACCATTTAATTGAATTTTGTCAGCATATGTTTGACTCCCGGGACTAATCCACGGGAGCCTCACATAAACAGGACACTTAGAAGGACTATATTTCTTAACCTCATTGAACTTAACGATCTTTTGCTCAATGGTAGATGTCACAACACATTCGGAGTAACCATTCATTAATAACAGCTTGTGGAATCTTCCACGCCTGCCAGTTTTCCCTGCGCTGCGAAATGCACTCTTCCTGTTGTCATTTTCACCACCATCATACAAATATACAACGAGCCAATCTAGCTCGCTGATTGATCAGTTTCGACCAATCAAATCACCTCCACGCGACAAGTCTGTTTTCGCGCCAACTAAGTTTGAGCCATTCACATGATACAACAGATTATAAAAACCAAAACACGAGTAATTTTCGCACTCTTGGTTCTCTCTCGTTCCTCTCTTCGTCATTCATACGTCTCACCTCTGCTGCCAAAATGTGACCCTTAAAGAACTCCCGTCTTGACTAATGCAGTCAGACGTAAAATAACTTTACAACAATCACGCAAGTACAATTTCTGAACACTTACCAACTTGTCCAATACACAATTCCAAACATTCAACACATACTCATTCTTATAAACTACAGTTTAATAGTTAATCTAATTTTATGAGCTCAGGTATCTTTCCTAATCTAAGAGACGTAACCTTTCAGTTTACATGCATGTACATCAAATACTTAATAAATTCAATTGTTATGTTTCGAATCATTATTTTTGTCTTTTATTAACTGTTGTGGATGGAAGATCATTGAAAACGCACAATTTTAAGCCTTCTGATCATTCAAACCTTCTGATATCTTCTAACATCTTCACTCAATCCCAACAAGCTGTTTAATTTTCTTTAACTCAGCGTCAAGTCTGCACTCAGAACACAACATCAATGCACGATGAGTAAGGGTAATAATAAGAATAATTTTCCTGGATCTGGGTTCAAATGAATCTCAAGTTAAGTAAAGCCCAGAAAAAGTGGGTTTATAGTAAATACTGGTAAGAAAGCCCAAAGGTGTTCTTTCTACCAATACATCCAAGAAAGGGAGCTGGTTATTCTCTTCTATCTCCATTGTATATTTTAAAGAAGGATGGAGATTATTAAGGTCAGAGAAAAACTCTTCTGCTTTACTCAGAGAGGAAAAAGTCGTAAAAGTGTCATCCACATAGAGGAAGTAGCAATAAGGTATATTCTTATCAAATAATTGCTTCTCATGAAAGTGAACAAAAATGGGGACCCAGTGGACTACCCATCGATACTCCATCTATCCGTTGATACATGCAGTTGTCAAAGCTAAAGGAGAAAGACTTCGTAGCCATCCCCATTAACTCGACAAATACACTCTCAGGGAAAGGTGTAGTCTTTACAGGGCCACAATACAAAAAGTCCGCACAAATTTCTATTGTTTCATATAGTGGAACATTCGTGAACAGACTGTAGCGGACTGTGGGAGTGAAGATGTGAAGAGATATCTGTGGGTTAAGATTTCCTGCTAGCCGGTCCAGCTACATAGGAATGTTGGACTATAATTAAGTCTGAAGAAGACAAAGAAACAAACAAGACCGATATACATGGGTAAACAAATATATATTATGGGTAAACAAATATATTAATACACAAAGACATGAAAAGTTACGTAGAGTTTGTATGGGTGAAATTATGTGCGTGTGTTGTGAGTGTTCGTACGTACGTGTATTGTTCTTAGCGCGTTCCCAGAATTTGGGTAACGCTGTATCTATGAGATGTCACATATTGGAGTAAGTGGAAAAAGAACGATTTTACCTCGTCTCCGTGCGAGGTAGCGGCCCAAGGCCTGAGTCGAAGAGAGAGAGAGAGAGAGAGAGAGAGAGAGAAGGGTCAACCAGTATTTATAGCCAGGGGAGAGAGACCCCTGTTGAAGGATTAAGGAACTGAGGAGGAGCTAACTCCGACAAGACTAGTTATATCAAACGATACGAAAATTTCAGTATCAGAATTTGTTTTCAATTTGCGCATATCATCAGCAACTGAAACGAATAAGAATAGAATAAGAAGATAGGATCAAGAACTTCATTAAACATCTTGGCCACATTATGCTGGGCATGGACAAAATCTGCCTCAGGGGAACATCCTCTTTATGTATTTTCGGTAACCCATACATCCGAGGACGTTGAGTACCTACGGCATGAATATTATAAATTTCTTTAGATAGAAATTCAATCTTATGAAGTTCCAACAATCTCTTTTGTAATCTAACTTCGGTTTTTAAAGTATCGTTACAAGTGACGTCTCCAATTTTCCGAAACTTAATACTGTCATAGTAATATAAGTATCCTTCTTTCTTTTTAATTGTTTAGCCACTTGCAAATGGCTCCCTCTGTCAAGAGAACCCAAAAGAATCAACAGACGAATTAACAAAGCTGTATGCTAAGTCTTTTCAAGTGGCTAAACAATTAAGAACCAACAATTTTTAATATTTTTATCCATTTCTCAGAATCTCATGCTCGTATGATGCTACGTTGTTTATATGTTAATAAACACAAAGAAAGAAATATAAAACTCCATTTTCAGAACAATATATTAAATACAACAAATTTGACAGAGGAATAAAACTTGGTGGTATCGATCACTGAGGAACAAGTTTATAATACTTTATGTGTCTTTGTGTGTGCATGTATTTGTGCGCGTGTGTGTTTGTGTGTATGCATATTTATAAGCGTTCTTGAACTTCAAACTTATGAATGACTAAGGACATTTTTATGACTGTTTTTGTTGTAAAATAAAATCCTTACATTTACCTTGATAAAGTACATTTTATTTTTGCAAGATTTTTAAAACCGGAAATTAACTTTTGTTTATAAAGGTGTCAAAAATGGCCGTTTTGATCCATTTTAATTTAAAAAAAATCGATTCCGATCAGTATAATTTCTGTTTGAAATACGCCACAGAGTATTTTGATTATTGGAAATAGTAAATTTTAAATCCTTTAGCTTTCAATTAAAACTAAAAGGAAAGATCCCGATTTTAGACTAAAGACATTTTTACGACTGATTTTGTTGCAAAGTAAAATCCTTACATTTTCTTTGGTAAAGTCCATCAAAGGACGAAACGCGCCGGCTAAGAATAAATTTTCTTTTGTCTTAATTCATGTATTAATTATATAAATAAATTCAATAGAATTTGTGTTCACCTTTCTGGCGAGTTTCTCCCGGTGTCAAAAGCCGCCTGATAGCCGAAATTGCGTGTTATTGCGATTTTCAAAACGGAAAGTAGGAAAGGAGGCACCCAGTGAGGATTGAACTCACTACTCATTCGTAATTGTTCTAAAGAGACGAGATTGTTAACCATTACACCACGTCGAAGTGTCCCGAAATTGTGTGTTATGTTCGGAGTACTTTCGATCATCGTTGGTTGTTTTCTTGGAAAGAAGATCAAATCGAGAGATAGACAGCGTAGTAGTGTTTCTCTTGTTAACGATCGCGTGTTTGGGATGAATGTAGGTTCAAAATGGTACGAACGGAGAATAGATTTTAAAGCATCACGTTGCCAAAATGTATGTCTGAGTCAATCTATTCTCTTAATTTAATCTGTCGGTCGACCCACCTGTCTAATTGTGTAGAACTGGTAAGAGTTCTTAAATATCGTTTCTCTGTACTCCCCAAATATTTTAGTAAATCAATAATTCAATATAATAAAGATGTTTTAATTAGATTTCAACATGCACTGTAGAAAAAGATGAAACTTTAACATCTATATATGCTTTTATCAAAGTTGCACACAAATACAAAATTAGGCCGGGTATGAAAACTGATATGTGTTGCGTTTATCGGAAAAGTCCTGTTGCTTCATTAAACAAAGCAGAGGGATAAAAAAAAAGGGTAAATAGAGAATGAAAGAAGCCCATTGTCCTCTTTTTCAGCACGTGTTATGTCATGAAAAAAAAACATTTAGTTGTTTTCGCCTCTGCATTTCATCTGACAGGATTAATGAGGCATATACACGGTTCGCTGAGCAATTTCTACTCAGATTAGCGAATTGTGTCACCTCGTATGTCGAAGATGCAGGTCGTGACATGGGCAGAGATGTATTTGAATTATGCCCTATACCCTCTTCACTGCGAGCTATATCTGTCGGACGGAGCAGTGGGAAAGCAAGCGCAAAGAATGGGCCATTCTCATTAATAACGCCTTTTATTTTTTTTTATTTACATTTTACAGAATTATAGTCTAATCGCCAAGAAGAAGGGTGTTGCTCAGTTTTGCATCTTAACTTCTTGTATTCGTAAAACTCTGGAGGCTCTTGAGATTTGTGGATCTCAACAAACTGGTGTGTGTTGTGTGTATATAATTAAGTTGTCACACATGAAATAGCACACTTTATACTAGGAAATGAATAAAACGTTTCTGAAATGTAAAATAACTAATTTATTTAGTTGAAATAGGCATCATTTTGATGAATGAATGTTCTCCAACGTTGCTCTAAATCCTTGATCTCATCTTAAAAAAAAATTCTCATAGTTTGATGTGATAAACAGTTCAAATGCTTCGATTACCTTATAGAATCGTCCATATTTTCTACTCACCCCCGTAAAAAATACACTCTTCCATCAGCATCAGTTTTAACCAATCAACACCTCACATTGCAAATCTCGACTTTTTATTGGTAGAGACGACACC
>OZ038510.1:61820966-61835966 GCA_964036315.1 Acanthosepion esculentum
TTCTGCCACCACTTAATTTTAATACAATTTGATGTCCTTCCTTTTTGTACAAATAATTATTTTTATTTCATGGGTGACTTTCGCTGGATTATGCAGTTAACTTCGATTATTCCAAAATTTATTTCCAACTTATAAAAATTGTTATCGTATTAAAAAAAATCGTAGCAAATATCATATAAAAAAACGCCGACAACAATTACAGTAATAAAAAGTTCGAAATCCCAAATTTCTGTAACATGAGCTATTGAAAGTTAGAGAGTTCTGTTTCTTTAATTGAAAAAGCGTGACACAGTGACACACTGATATTCGCATTTATTATATAGATAATAAATATACATATTTTCCTCACCGGTGTGGAAAAAGTGTATATTCATTATTAATATGAATTATAGCTCTGTTATTATACAACAAGCACTATTTTATTAGTACCAGCGCTCAATGCGAAATCTTTCATCTATATTTGTCCTGACGATCGTGTTTAGCATGAAATAGACGATTGTCTCTGTGTGCTGACTTCAATGTCCACTTTAATATTTACGTAAGCCCTATCCTTGATATTGAGCACTTTAACACACACACACACACACACACACACACACACACACACATATATATATATATATATATACATATATATATATATATATATGTATATATATATATATATATATTAGATTTTTACATGCAGACAAAAATAATTACCCACTACAAAGATGCATTCTTGTTTCGATGCCTTATTGCATCTCGACTGGTTGGAACTAAAAATGGTTATGGAAAATTCTCATTGAGAAAAACAATTACCCATTACAATTACTCATCGAAACAAGAATGCATCTCTTGTAATGAGTAATTGTTTTTGTCCGTATGTAAAAATCTATAATAAATAATTATTGCTCTACTTTTGGTATTGAGCCCTCTTTTGAATTAATGCTGTGAACGTTAGAATTTATATTATTTTCGTTCTCATTACATTCGGCATTCGGATATATATATATATATATATATATATATATATATATATATATATATATATATATATATATATATTCACACACACACAAATATAGGATTGGTATAGACGGAATAAAATTCCAGTAACCAAAAACACTGTTCTTAAAAGAGTGCTCAATACAGAGTAGAGCAAATAGTACCTATTCAAAAATTATAATATAAACATATTATAACATCACTACAAAAATAGATATTTTGTTTCAACGCTTCTGATGTCCTGTCAAGTGATGGTGTTGATTGCAGAATAAAGAGTTTTAAAAAGTTCAAAACAACCAAACTTCCCTCAATAAGAGAAACTTTGCTATATAAGCTATGATGACCAATTAAAATACAAGTATATGATAATTCAAAATACTTGACAACGAACCTTAGATACAATTTATTAATGCCTTAACACTAATGTTGGACTAAATTAGAAATAATTTTGATTAATTTTTAATTTTACTATAAAGTTAAAAATAAAAATTACAAATTTTTAAATTTAACCTGCCGTTACCTTAAGTTTAAAATTATTTGAAGTAGGAACAGAGGAAAAAAAAAAAAATTTTTTTAATCGTAAAGCCAAATTTTCACTTAGAGCAAACACAAATTTAAGGAGATTCAAACATCGTAAACAACTTAGATACAACTGAAGGGATCTGAATTCAGATGATGTGGGCAGGGGAAGAAGTTTTACAAATGATAAGACAGACACAATCACATCATAATACACAAACACATAAATATATTTTTAGATATATAAACACGCAAAAACACAGACGACACAGGAAATAGAGAAATTCACGTCAAAGAAACTAATATCAGGCTCATATACATACAATTAAAAGCATATACAAGCAATCACACACATACACTAACAAAGACATAGACAGACTCACCAAGATTCAAGCTTAAAAATATTAATGAGTACAAACCAACTATTAAAAATTTTACATACACGGGTAAATATATATAAATAAAATGGGTTTAATTGATGAAAGTTAAGAAAGGTGTCGCAGTTAGCTCCCATTCATTTCCTTAACCCTTCACCAGGAGTCTCTCTCTCCCGGAAGTATAAATACTGGTTGACCTTTCGCCTCTTTCTCTCTTTCTCTGCTTACGCGCACGTGTGAGCAACTATGTCGATTTCGGACGCCGGCCGAAACCTCGCACGTGGGGCGAGGTACAAAAACTTTCTCTTAACATTTTCCCATATGTGAACTCTAATACACAACCAGCGTTTCCCACGTTCAGGGAACACGCTAAAACAAAATTCACCCGTACGGACATTTCAATTCAACACACACACAACAACTTTCCATACAGACTCTGTAACATTTTATTCATGTCTTCAATGTATTGTAACTCGTGTTTTAATTTATTTGTCATTAATATATAATTGTTTTGTACATATATATCGGTCTTGTTTGTTTCTTTGGACTCCATTAAAGTCCAACATTCTTCTGTAGCTGGACCGGCCAGCGGAAGCCATAACCTAGAGATAACTCATCTTCTCTTCTTCCATTCACACACCCCATGGTCCACTACAATGGTATAATTGAAAAACAAATATTCAGCTATGAACAAAGCAAAGAATAAAGACAATTAAACATACACATACAAATGAACAGACACAACATATACGCAAACATATAAAAAGTATAACATTTCTCCTACGTTTTTGCTGTACGGTGGGTTGAACCATATGATGTTTCTCTTTCTGTTGGCTTTTTTTGTGCTCTGTGGTGAGTTTGCCAGGAATCCACTATTTTTTTGTTTTTACTACATTACTAAAAAATCGAAAACCGAAAAGAATAAATAAAAATATATAAAATAAAAAAAAAACAAATTAAAATAAATTAATCCAAATAAATAAATAAACCAATCCCGCCAACATAACCGTTAGAATAGACTACCCACAATGCACCACTGACCCGTATATATAAATAGTCAAGAAAAAAGACAACACATATGTCCTGATGATTGCATTTAGCCTGAAACAGTCTGTCGCCTCTGAGTGTTGACTTCAATGTTCACTTTTATATATATATATATATATATATGTGTGTGTGTGTGTGTGTGTGTGTGTGTATACGCTTACACATACATATATATATACATGTACACATAGCTATAAATACAAACAAACATATCAATCCACACTCCGACATATAAAAACACGCAAATAAACCAACACTCAGGCACACATGTGCAAATACAAGTATCTAAGTGTACACCGATATAAACAGAAGTAGAAGCATACATACTAAAAAACATACAATTGGTTGGGTTTGAACTTTTTAAAACAATTTATTCTACACTCAACACCATCACCTGACCAGACACCAGAAGTGTAGAAACAAAATAGCTATTTTTGTAGTGATATCATAACATGTTTATACTATAATTTTTGAACAAATACTATATATATATATATATATATATATATATATATATATATATATTTGAATCTGTAGGTCTGATGAATTGGATTGTGATTACAATTCCAATGTAATAAATTATAACCATAGAATATTAGTGTTTAAGCCTTTTATATATATATATATATATATATATATATATATATATATATATATATTATAATAATATTTTTAGTTTTTTAAAAATATGATTCCTCCGCAACATAAGAGTTCTCATGTTTCAAAAGCGAGAGCCGAGACCCCTAACATAATTTTTTTAAGTTATGTAGAGTTAAGGTGTCTGGACCCGCTTCCTTGTCAAGCGAGAATTTGGGAATAAGCTATCTTTTGGTTAGCTAGTGTTTTATAAGTACGGTATCATTGGAACATTCGTTGCTATGGAAACGGCTAGTTTCGGCCGTTGAAGTTAGGTGGTTTAAGGGGCTAAGAATTAAGAATTAATTTTTATCTACAGGCCAGTCCCTTTCCAAAAATGCGTATCAAGTTACAATGGTGATTCTATGTCCAGAGTGGTTTTGGCTTATGCTAGTCAGACGGCGTCTTTATATATATATATATATATATATATATATATATATATATATATATATATATATATAAGAAATACACCCTACCATGCAGGGATCGAAACTATATGACCTTTTATATGGGAAACCTTCACTTAATCTAGCGTGTTTTACCGATATAATTTATATGTGTGGATATAAATATGGGACAAGCTGAAGCATTAATAAAAAATATATTTAAAAAAATCTTCTTTAAGAATTAAGGTGTGGCGGACCGTGCGGGTGAAGATGTGAAGAGATATCAGCAGGTTAAAATTTTCTGCTGGCCGGTCCAGCTACATGGGAATGTTGGACTTTAATTAAGTCCAAAGAAGACAAAGAACACAAAACAAGACCGATATACATGTGTGAACAAATTAATAACAAGTTACACAAAGACATGAACAGTTACATAGTGTTTGTTTGGAGAAATTATGTGTGTGTGTTGTGAGTGTTCATACGTACGTGTATTGTTCTTAGCGTGTTCCCAGAATTTGGGAAACGCTGTATCTGTAAGAGGTCACGTATTGGCCTAAGTGGAAAAAGAGAGATTTTACCTCGTCTCACGCGCCGTGGCGGCCCAAGGCCTAAGTAGAAAAAAAGAGAGATTTTACCTCACCTCCGCACGAGGTGGCGGCCCAAGGCCTAAGTCGAAAAGAGAGAGAGAGAGAGACGAAGGGTCAGCCAGTATTTATAGCCAGGGGAGAGAGAGACCCCTGTTGAAGGATTAAGGGACTGAGGAGGAGATAACTGCGACAAACGGCCTTAAACATTTTCCGTTAGAAATAAGAGAAAAATCCATGTTTCTGTGAATCAATGAAGACTTGTTTATTTGTAATGTCTGAACAGATATCTTTGAATTGGACAAATAAAGAATGCTATTCTACTGGGGATTAGAAAATATAATTGAATGAATTTCGTTTTGAATAGAAAAACATTTCCAATACAGAACATCAAATACATTCTGAATCTAATTACAGTTATTATTTTTTTAAAGAACAGTAGTTTTTTTCAACATAAAAGATTGTCGAATGTCGTATTTAAATAACACATTGAACAGTAAAACACCATCTGCCTTCTTTAAATGTTTCTATTTTCACTGTTGATAGTAGCCATCCAGTAAGATATAATCTCAAATTACAGACTTGAAGAACCGCTTCTTTCTGTTATACATCGATTAGTAGTTAGGCATCCCACTAACAGAGACCATTGGCTGTAGAAAATGGCAATGGTGGTAATGGTAATTTTAGCTGTTTCCCTATAAGGAAACATTTGGCACTCACTGAGGGAAAATCTTAAGGTAGGCGTTAAACAGAAATCAAAGCAAAGTCGTGTCCAATTTTAACGTCCTGGAAAAGATCATAAAAATAGAAGAGGAAGAACTATAAGAAATTTATGAACATATTTATTTATGAACACATTTATGAACATATTTATTTATGACCACATTTATGAACATATTTATTTATGAACACATTTATGAATATATTTATTTATGAACACATTTATGAACATATTTATTTACGAACACATTTATGAACATATTTATTTACGAACACATTTATGAACATATTTATTTACGAACACATTTATGAACATATTTATTTATGAACACATTTATGAACATATTTATTTATGAACACATTTATGAACATATTTATTTATGAACACATTTATGAACATATTTATTTATGAACACATCCTTAGGATGATTATAGAGCAGGTTGGTTTTTCACGTTTTTTTAGAAAATCAACATTGCACTCAATATGTAAGATGGAGTCTGATGTGATAAGTACTGACACTAAAAATTAGATTCATAGATTTTACTAATTACTGAGCTTTTAGTTTTAAATATCGTCTGAAAAAAATGTACAGTAATTTCCGCAGGTCTTTGCTTACAAACTGACTTCAAAGTTTTACTATTTCAAGAATGAATCCAAATAAAGTTGATGTTTTTTTTTTTTCATTATATACATTGAACAGAAAATTATTCAAACCAAAATTCTAATTTTGAATCACCACATGCAAAATATGAATGTTTTTTTACTCTATTCGATAAGTAAAAACTGTATAAAAAAATTGTAAAAAGATTACAAAAAAAAGGTTACTCAAGATTTGTTAAACCATTTGTTACATCATAATTAATAAAAACAAAAAATAGATAAAAGTGTATATATCACCATAATACTTCTGGGCACAAAATGTTTTAAATTTGGATTGTTTATTGAAAATCACACTAAAGCTAGTGCACTGAATAACATATGACATCATAATATAGCTAAACTGTTCAGTATAATTTCGCTTTGAAGCAAATGAAGGTCTTAATTGATTTAGTAATAATGTACCTGTGCCATGCACTAGCAAATTATTACTATTTGTAAAGCTTCAGAAAATAATAAATTTTATTAGGCCATGCTATAAGGCTTTCACTGATCATCGAAATGAAATTCCAACATTGCGATTTTGAAACTAAAACTAATCTTTAAATTCAGATCCTCAAAAAACGGTAACGATTTAAATAAAAAAAAAATTTTGTGTCATTATTTATTATGTCAAACCACAACTTTTAAATTAAGCGTAATGCCACGGTTCCAATATTAACCTGTCCTAATGAACATATGATGTCAGAATCATCTGATAAATTACAAGAAATGCTAAATGACCTAAACAGGTAAAATCTTAAGGTAGGCTTCAGAAATCAAACAAAAGTCATGTCCATTTGTTATGTTCCGGAAAAGATCATAAAAACAGAAGAGGAAGAACTGTAAGAAACACATGAACACATTGACTTAGAACAGGTTACAAAATTAGAGAAAGATCATAAAAACAGAAGAGGAAGAACTGTAAGAAACACATGAACACAATGATTTAGAACAGGTTACAAAATTAGAGCAAGATCATAAAAACAGAAGAGGAAGAACTGTAAGAAACACATGAACACATTGACTTAGAACAGGTTACAAAATTAGAGAAAGATCATGAAAATGGAATAAGACAATATATATTGATATGGAGGAAAGCATTTAAGAAAACATAATTCCAAAAGTCATGATGAAATACGCATTACCAAAAAATGCTAAAAACATAAAATGTATAATGACAGGTCTGACGTACGCGTGTGAAACATGAAAATAAACGAGATCACTTGAAAACAAACTCAAAAATGTATAAAGATCAATTGAAAAAGCAATGCTCTGTTATCGACATAGAAAGACGCCAACATGTGTAAGAAAACTGTAAGAATTTTCCCCAGTTTCGTGTATGTCTGTGTTCGACAGCGAGAGTAGAATCAACAAAACCCAAGACTCCAAACAACTGTTCAACAGCTTTTATTTCTGGTTGAAAGAGAGTGCAAAATAGCAAAATATGTTGAAAGAAAAAAGTGGGGCTTACCCGTCAACAAAGTTCTTCAGTATAGTAGTTGTTTTTGTTGAGAGAGATTTCTCCGCTAGTTCCCATTGAGGAATGAGAAATTGCTAGAGCTAGGACAGGCCTCATCTTCCACAGCAAGGGTTGTGTGTAGTTTTCCTTTAGTAGTTGTCTAGAAAGGAGATTTCTACACTAGTTCCACCCTAGCAGTGGATTACTTACTACAGGCCGCTGGCGAATCTTGTATGTTGTTAATGTTATAAAGATTACCGTTTCATTTCCAACCTTCATTTTGGTTATTCCTATTCAGTCACCTTTTCTAGGTTACAACACTAACATTTATATCTACAAAAATACTCATAAAAATGAGAAACAACAAGACACGGAAACAACAAAACAGGTATCGTTTATTTTCTGGTTGTATTGTAGTGTTGGAGACATGCGAGACGGTAATACTGAATAAAATTCCGAGTTTGGAGTCACATGTAGATCAAATATGGATTGGAATCCAACAAAGGGATAAGTTAAAGAACAATTAAAGCATATACAGTCTTTCTTGTATGCATTTCTTTTATAGATGTGTACAATGAGTGTCCAGATAATTGAGTTGGAAAACTACAAGAAGTGTCTGGAGTTTTCTTACCTCAAATTTTTGTTGAGTGCTAAAAGATAAATATTACTATTACGGCCTGAAAAGGAGATGAAATTTTCATTGATGCACATGTTAACGACCCGTCTGTGTGAACTGCTTGTCCGGTAATGAGAATGTCACATGTTTGTGTGAGTAAAGGAGAAAAGTGGGTTTGTTTCTCATTGGTTTAGAATGAGTGAATTAATGATAATTATAATTATTTTATTATAATTATTTTTTGATACTGTAACACTATAATTCATTTTTATTTATTTATATTTTATGGACACGACAAATGTTACCATTCTGAGTATGAGGTTTCAATCTCATCATGGTTAATGTGTCAAGGAGGTGATATATATAATATTGGTCTGGGGAGATGATCACAGCCTGTGGCACCATTGAGAAGTGTCCGAAAAACATACCACAGGTTTTTCCCAAGACTTTTGATTGAAATTGGGCATATGAAACTGTTTGGAATCTGTCAATGGTTGTGCTAGCATGCAGTCACAAGTCATCGTGGCTGAAGGTTCGAGTGTGCTGTACTTATTCAAACTGTTAACCATGCCAGTTTATCTGCACCCACCCAGAAAGTGTATATCACGTTTGGTCTGCATAGTTGCATTATAAACCACTGGTGGACCCTGGGGGTGTTGAACAAACACAAATGTGCCTGAGCAGGCGTCTACAGCAATGATGAGCTAGCCACCGTAGCTGACAGATACACTTGGTAATAGCATCCAGCCAATATATGCACAAATATGCGCATACTAACACACACATATACAAATCAATGCAAAGGCACACACAGTGATGCATATGCCCACATATACAAAATTTCATGTACATATATATACAGGCATAGCCCCTAATGCACACACACACACAGACACAGGCATTGTTCTGTTTAAAATACCAAATAGAAGTGCTTTATATTCTTTACAAAATATGCAGTTGTCTGATAAAATAACCAACAAAGGAGTCAGTATTTTTCTATTTGCTTGACTCATGATTAGACAGACTAGATTCATTATATAAGAGCTGTGATGCTAACAACTTCTTTTTTGACATCACAATCAAATGATTCTCTGCTTTCAAAACCTCATCTGCATCATCAAGTTTATCGTCACAGGAAGTATGTATCAGTCCTTCATCACTTGCCTAGACTTTAAGGATTGAACTTACAGAATACAATTTATGATAGTAGCCGAAGAGAGAAACTATGTGGCACGAGGCCATCATTTTGGAGCACATTGTAAGGACTGGCCTCATGAGCTACAGTTTACAAGAGTAAATATCTGCTGGAGAGAAAAAGAATTGGCTCAAGGCACTCATTTTGGAACACATTGTAAGGACTGACCTCATGAGCTACAGTTTACAAGAGTAAATGTCTGCTGGAGAGAAAAAGAATTGGCTCAAGGCAATCATTTTGGAACACATTGTAAGGACTGACCTTATGAGATCTAGTTTATAATGGGAGTGAAAAAAGTGGCACATAGCCATAATTTTGGAGCACATTGTAAAGACTGACCTTATGAGATATAGTTTATAGTAGGTATCTGCCAGAGAGAAAAGAACTGGCACAAGGCTATCATTTTGGTGCACATTGTAAAGACTGACCTCATGAGATATAGTTTGCAAGAGTAAATACTTTCTGGAGAGAAAACGAATTGGCACAAGGCAATCCTTTTGAAACACATTGTAAGGACTAAACTTATGAGATAGTGTTAAAAATATGCTGGAGTGAAAAATTGGCACAAGACCATCATTTTGGAGCACAATGTAAAGACAGACCTCATGAGATACAGTTTACAATAGTAAATATCTAGTAGAAAGAAAAAAGAATTGGAACATGGCTATCATCTTGGAACATACTGTAAAGACTGACCTTATGGCATTAGTTTATGATAGGTATCGATATAAGAAATTGGCACAAGGCCATCATTTTAGTGCACATTGTAAGGACCAACCTCAAGAAATACAGTTTACAATAATAAATATTTGCCGGAGAGAAAAAGAATTGTGACAAGGCTATCATTTTCAAATACATTGTAAAGACTGACCTTATGAGATCTAGTTTATAAGGTATATATAGGTACCTGATGGAGTGAAAAAAAATGGCAGTGGGCCATAATTTTGGAGCTCATTGTAAAGACTGACCTTATGAAATAAAGTTCATGATATAAGGTATTTGCTGGTGAGAAAAATGTGGCACAAGATCATAATTTTTGAGCACATTGTAAACACTGACCTTATAAGATACAGCTTACAATAATAAATATCTGCTGGTGAGAAAAAGAACTGGACAAGGCTACCATTTTGGAACACACTGTAAGGACTGACCTTATGCGATATAGTTTAAAATAGGTATCTGTAAAAAAATGGCACAAGGCCATCATTTTGGAGCACATTGTAAGGACTGACCTGATAGATTTGATGACAGAAGAGATGTTATAGAGAACCAAGTATAGCTCAAGGCCTTCATTTTGGAGCTCATTGTAAGAGCCGGCCTTATTAGATGCAGTTTATTAGAGACAACTGAGTTTGGAACAAGGCCATAATTTTGGAGCATCTGATGATCATTTAACTCATTATCTATAGCTTGTCAGTTTAAACAATACCAACACTCAACAGTTGCAAAATGAGAAAAGGAAGAGTGTGTCCCCCCAATCTTCCAATGGGGGAGGGCCAGTTAATCTTGGAAGTCAGTCTTCAATATCCTGACTTTGAACACCATGTCTTATTCAGGACATATATTTATATACTCTGTCAGATTTTATTATTACAAATCAAAGATTTCATAATAAAAAAATGCTAATAATTTTTCAGGATATCCTTATATTTATATTATAAATATACAATATGAATTTCACATTGTAATTTTTAAAAATGATATGTCTCTTCAGAATGTAAGCAGTCATGTGTCACCACAGAATCTGTTTTTTATTATCTGGAAATTACCATGATTTCTTGGAAAAGATGGTGTTATTGTTTCTTGTTGCCTTCTCCACAGATTCCTTTTCTTTATTATCTATGAATTACTGAGTGAGTAATGATTATCCAAATATTTTCCTATTTACCCAAAATAAATTTATTTCTCAACACTCAATCCTACTTCAGAAAATAAAGAAATATAGGCAAACATGAATAAACATGCTCACAATAAGGAGTGTGAAAAGGTTGGTTTTTCGATGACACCACTTTTTTAAGTATCTTCTCTCTTTGGCAATGTTTATTGTTTTAAAACGTGATAATTAGAATTCAGTTCAGCTATGTGCCATGCATGATACACACTTAAGCGATCATGTATCTTTCGATACATGACTGACAAGGGAGATTTTTTTCCCTGAAGTCGGTTGCAATTTCTTTCTATGGTAGACCAGTTGCCATCTAAGGCTATAGAACTTTGTCTGTCATGCTATTTACCCGTTGGTGGAGGGAGAAGAAGAGGATTAATACCTTTCCCAAGGGTATTAGCACGTAAGTGAATGTAATGGATTTGACTGGAATTCGAACTCGGTTCTCTGATTTCTCAATCTGAGCCACTATCCATTTACTCCACTATGCCTCCTATTAGAATTATTAAACCCAAACATATGATTGTTCTTGAGTATTTACAATAAAAATAATAAATGCTATTTATTTATTACAATGCTTACATTATTTAGAAAGTTTATTTGCACTATTTATTGTTGTTTAATTGGTTGGTTGATTTTGTGATGTCAATGAATACTCATTGCTACTTTTGTAATGTCAATGAATATTCGTCACTTTTGTAATGCTTGTTGTAGTAGAGACTTTGTAATCGCAGATACAAGTATAGTTACTGGTGTCAGTGTCACTCACACTAATAGTACTTGCTCGATAATACTTGCTCAAATAGTAACCACCGAATAGTGACCAGTATAAAGAAATAGTATAGTAAATAGTATAGAGAATACCGATCGGTATAGTAATAGAGGATAGAGTAGAAAGTGTGATCGTTTCGATGTCACACTAATTCCCATATATATATTTTCTTTTACTATCATGTAATCTACTTATTCAAAATGGGATCGCCTGTTTTTGCTCTCTGGTGATCTGTGTTCAAACTCCAGTGTCGGCAGTGACACTTTATTCCGATATAAAAGCTGACAAACATCAGCTAATTGCTAATCAATTCAAACTTTATAAAATAGTAAATAATAAAGATTTCTTTATAGTTAGTTCACATATTTTAATAGTTTGGTAAATGTATCTATAAATAAAAAACTGTTTTCACATGTATCTTTTATAAATTGGTAAATGATAAATATTGCATTGCATTTGCTCTAATTGTATTAGTTTTAAGAATGTTGTAAATATAAAATTATTCTTGTAAATAAACAATCTAATAAATAATGGTTTAGGGATACATGTCTTACTAATTATCCCATAGTTGGAGGGAGAAGAGACCTTTCCCCAGGTTATTTGCATGTAAGTGAATATGACGAAACCAAAGGGAATTGAAACTCGGCTCAATGATTAACAATTCTGATTCCTCATTACCCATTACATCACTCACACATTTGAGCTTACATCATCTGGTATTCAAAAATGGTCACCCATCTAGGTATTGTCTAGGCTTGATGTTTCTTAATTTCAGTTCTCGTGGGGGACGGGGTTTTCCAATGTGATGTCCCCCCCCCAAACCTTCGGTAGCCTACAGATGTTGTATATACATCCCTGTCCCAATAACGCTGATGATGTGATGGTGCCCTCTTGCTGTTTCCACTCCCTTCTTGTTCTCTTGGCCTCTTTGTGATGAGCTGAGATAGTCTCATATGTCAACAGCCATATAACTTTTGGCACATCAGATATTTGAGAGGGAAATAGAGAGAGTGTGTGTGTGTGTGTGTGTGAATGTTTGTGTTCAGTTACTGCCTATTCGTTGGTTGACATCGCCCATTATCATCTAATATTTCATCTCCCATTGATATTAGCTGCTCGTTAATATTTGCTGCAATCTACATATGAAATATGGATGAAGGATGTGGCAGGGAAGAAGAGGGCTTCAAAGCACCTGTACTTTTGTTCAGCCCTCATAAATTGCAAGCAATGATATTGGATGCAACAAACTAACACAATTACTTGGTGCATCCACACTTATTGTATAAATGAAAAAATCATTTCCCATAGTAGTATATGTATCTGTTTGTCTGTCTGACTCTCTTCATGTCTGTCTGTCTTTCTATCTGTCTGTTAGTTTGTTTATCTATCTATCTATCTATCTATCTATTTTTGTCGATCTGTCTCTTTTTGTCGATCTGTCTCTTTTTGTCCATATTTATCTCAGTTTTTCATATCTATCTATCTATCTATCTATCTATCTATTTTTGTCGATCTGTCTCTTTTTGTCGATCTGTCTCTTTTTGTCCATATTTATCTCAGTTTTTCATATCTATCTATCTATCTATCTATCTATCTATCTATTTTTGTCGATCTGTCTCTTTTTGTCGATCTGTCTCTTTTTGTCCATATTTATCTCAGTTTTTCATATCTATCTATCTATCTATCTATCTATTTTTGTCGATCTGTCTCTTTTTGTCGATCTGTCTCTTTTTGTCCATATTTATCTCAGTTTTTCATATCTATCTATCTATCTATCTATCTATTTTTGTCGATCTGTCTCTCTTTGTCCATATTTATCTCAGTTTTTCATATCTATCTATCTATCTATCTATCTATCTCTGTTAGTCTGCTCCTACCTATCTATCTATTTTAGTGTTTCTATGTCTATCTGTTCCTATCTCTCTCTCTCTATCTATCTATCTATTTATCTAGCTATCTATCTTTGTCTGCTCTTATCTATCTATCTATTTTAGTGTTTCTTTTTCTATTTGTTCCTATCACTCTAGCTATCCATATTTTTGTTCATCTGTCTATCTCTCTTTGTACATATTTATCTCAATCTTATTCTATCTATCTATCTATCTATCTATCTATCTATCTATCTATCTATCTTAGTCTGCTCCTATCTATTTTAGTGTTTCTATGTGAATCTGTTCCTATCTCTCTCTCTCTCTCTCTCTCTCTTGCTATCTATCTATCTTAGTCTGTTCCTATCTATCTATTTTAGTGTTTCTTTTTCTATTTGTCCCTATCTCTCTAGCTATCTAGCTAGCTATATTTTTTATTCATGTCTCTTTGTACATATTTATCTCAATCTTATTCTATCTATCTATCTATCTATCTATCTATCTATTAGTTTGATAAAAAGAAACAATGAAATTAAGAAAACTTGTTAAAAATTAACATTAAAATAATTCTTTAATTGACATCTGTTAGCATTTTAAGAAGCTTAAGCTAAACAGTCATAGTGTTACACTAAAATATTGCATTTACATCCAGACAATGTTTCAATTGCTTGTCAGTCAGAATTTTGACCATTTCATCAAATCTTCTCAAAGTGTAAGTTTGTATAACTAATCATCAGGATTTTTACTAAAGTAATGCATTCATAAAGAATTTGACTACTGGAAGAGCTTTTATTATAAGAATTCATTGGAAAAAAATTTAGGGTTTTAAAAGCATTTTAATATAGGAATGTTTTGAAAGCGATTTTATTATAGGAATGAATAAGAAAGGTGTTTTACTACTGAAAAGTAAAGGAAAGGTTTTTACTATAAGAATACATTTAAAAAGGATCTTACTATAACAATGCATTGGAAATAGTTTTTACTATAGAATTGCACTGGAAATGATATTTTACTGTAGAAATGTATTTTATTGTAGGAATGAATTTTTGTAGGAAGTGGTTTTACTATTGTTTTTATTATAAGGATGCATATAGAATTTTACTATAGGAATGCATTAGAAAGTGATTTTACTTTAGGAATACATTGGAAAGGCATAGATAGATAGATAGATAGATAGATAGATAGATAGATAGATAGATAGATAGATAGATATAGGAACAGATTGAGATAGGAACAGATTGAGATAGGTATGAATATTCTGAGTTAGACATGAACACACTGAGATAGGTATGAAAAGACTCAAATA
>OZ038510.1:61838466-61840966 GCA_964036315.1 Acanthosepion esculentum
CTCTCTTCAAGAATTAGCAGGTTTCACTGGCATTAGGTTCTTGGAATTCTTTGTTTCCTTCTGCCAGTTAAAATATTTGCAGTCTTGGCACAAAATTGACATTCCCCTTTGTTCTGAAGTGTTTGGTGCATTTTATTATCAGTCAGTTTGGGATTGACCTGGTCAGTTTGTAGGGTAAAAAGAATTTCTTAGATTTTTCTCTTTTTTTCTTTATTAAGATCTTAAGAGCAAAAACACTTTCCATAAGAGTTTGCAATCTATTACACCACCATGCATACTTCATAGAGTTACTCAATTGGCAGTTTGGGTATTGTGGGATCATTGCTTTTTTCATATTTTCTCATTGCTATAAACATTTTTTTTTAGAGTATTTTATTTGACATCCCTCTTTTTTAAACAATGAAATTAATATCAACTGGCCTAGATTGTGAAGTTTTACAAAAAAAAAAATTTGCCTACCAAAACCAATCCTATAGAAAAGGGGTTACCAATGGAAAAGAGGATAGAAGTTCGAATTTTGTTGGAATATATATATATATATATATATATATATATATATAGAGAGAGAGAGAGAGAGATAATATTGTTGTTGTTACTATTGTTTTTTCCCCTCAGTTTACATCTGGGCGTCATATCCTATTTCTTTCCACATTGTATTTCTTCTTCTTTAAGAAAAGGGGTTACCAATGGAAAAGATGATAGAAGTTCGATTTTTGTTGGAATGAACATTTTTCTTTAGTAGTAATTCTTGATCTAGGATATTAATTTCACTATTTAATAAAACAGGGATGTAAATCCAAATATGTAAACATGAAAAATAAAGAACCTTTTAACATTTCATATGTCTTACTCTCTTTAGTATTATTTAAACATTGAGAAAAGTCATTAACATTCTAAACTGTGTTAGAATGACACCTGTTATTGGGTCATTTTGGCTGATCCTTTCATCTATGAAGATGGCTGCAGAAAAAAAATGGATAAACCTTGATAAACTAGTCCCTTTTACTTGTTTTCACTTTCCTTACCTGGTGAGGACTGGAGATTGGGTCAGCTGAAACAGGTTAAGAACATCAAGGACATGAAGTTCAGTTGTCTGAATAAAGAGTGTGTGTCTCTATGTATAGTCAATGTCAAAATAATGAGATTAATTAGGTATTAGCAATTCTTCCTAGGATCAGAGTGTAGTATCTGACCAATCTGATAATGCTAAACACACAAATATGAATATACACACACAAATATACAGTTTCTCTGATTGAAAAAAAAAGGGATACAGGTTTGATTCCTGTTGGGACATATATTTTTCTTTAGTAGGACTTCTTGATCTAGGCCGGTTGATATTAATTTCACTGTTTAAGAAAATAAAAAACAAGGAACTTGAACACTTTTACCCACTAAAAATAATATTTATAGTATTATGAAATAAGGTTGATTTTTAAAAATCCATTTAAAATGACTGTATCACGTTTTGAGTGATTATTGCATTTACATATGGTTTGTTAGTTTCTGGGGAAACTATTTGAATGATCAAAAAGGCTTCTGAGGATGATCCAGTGAATGAAGTCCAAGCCAAATTTTGGTACCAATGCTGCAAAATTAGCCTGGAATCTATTGAAAGTGCAGAATACTCCGAAATGTTAAATTTTTTATAAAAATCATTTCACCCCAAGTAAGGAAATAAAGCCACTAAGACATAAGGTGTTACTGAGTGTCAGAGAATATGAGAAAAAGAGGAGAGAGAAACTGGAATTAAGAAAACAAAAGAAAATGAAATGAATAACACTGCTATTTATACTATTTACATTGTTTGGACTGTTGTCCCTATTTTTGTTGTCCTCATCTTTGTTGTCCTCAAAGTTATTGTCATGTTCACAATGTTTTGGCTGTTGTATGCTCCGGCTTTCTTCAGGCGATTGTAATTTCGAACTGAACCCTTTATTTCATCCACCAGGGTAAATTGTTCTAGTTCCACATGCCATGCCTTTTCCAGATATCTCAGTTTCAGTTATTTCCCTTTAGTAATTCAACTCTCCAAGTTTTGTTCACCTATGCTGTGGCCAGGTATTGAACTCACAACTCTTTGGGTCAAGTCACTGGATTACTTCAACCAATGTTTTTATCCACTGGGCCATATGTCCTGAAGAAGGTCAGAGTTTATAAAAGCCAAAACATTGTGAATATGAGACCCAGTGCTCTGATTACTATTGGCACAGTCTCAGTCTGCATTCCCCACATCCTGTTAATCTCCATCTCTACGTCCTTGTCTTTAGACAATTTCTCAATAATTTTCATGGAGGTGTTTCTCTCACATGGTACTGCTATGTCAATGAGCATAAACTTCCTGAATTTCTTGTCTTTTATGATAATATCAGGTTTGTTGGCTTTTATTTCCCTGTCAGTTTGAATTGGCATGTCCCAGAGTATAGTTACATTGTTATTTTGGGTAACTGAGTCTGGTTGATGCTCATACCATCTCTCAGTAGTTTTGATTTTGTGCTTT
>OZ038510.1:61850966-61975966 GCA_964036315.1 Acanthosepion esculentum
ATGAGATATAAAATTAGCATATGTACTGCTGGCCCTGACTATGCCATTGACCAAACTATATACCCATTTACAGACAGAACAGGGACTGGAAGGGATAGCAAGGGGACAAATATTGTTTAGGTCTACAAAGAATAGGAAATTGTGGAGAGTCATGATCACTCACATCCAGAAGTGATATATGGCATATAAAGGAAAAAGGCCACCAGGTTCAAAATTGCACTTTTTCTCAGTTTAGTTTGTAATTATTTATTCAGTTAAGTTAGCTCGGACATTCATGAGTCTATCACGCCAACCATCAAAGTCCTGCATCAAGGTTGGAAGATCATTAGGGTGGCATTCTGTGTCATAACATAGCCAGTCAATGTACGTAGTTGCTAGGTGACTAACTCATCTTGCTCCAAGTGTAGGCTTCATATCAGGGATGGTTCCATTGACCTGTGATTTAGATGGAGAAGTATACATCTCAGCATCCAAGTGTAGGCTTCATATGCTGATGGCAATTTCTCATTTTGGTTTTTTTAAATACTCTGCAGTAAAGGCAAAGCTTAACAACATCCCCAACATACAGCATAATAAAAAAGTTGTATTGTATCTTACTATGTGCCCACGTTGGATTGAAAATAGCACTAAGAGTATACCATACATTAACACCGATTCTATAGTAGCTTGAAAGAATCTCAACTTGAGGTTGTCTGGTAGATCAAATTTCCAGATTACATCCATTTTATTAGCTATTTTCAATCCTTTTCAATAGAATTTATCTCACTTCCTAGGTATAGTAAGGGGACAAATATTGCTAAGGGCTACAAAGAATTAGAAATTGTGGAGAGCCATCAGGTTCAAAATTGCAATTTTCTCAGTTTAGTTTGTAATTATTTATTCAGTCAGGTTAGCTTGGACATTCATGAATATTTCATACCAACCCTCACAGTCCTGCACCAAGGTCAGAATGTCATTAGGATGGTATTCTGTGTGATAACATAGTTGGTCAATGTAGGTGGTTGCTGGGTGACCAACTTATCTTGCTCCAGGGCTAGATACCCAGAGCAGAAGATCACTCACAAGTTCTTGTTTTTCTTACCAGCAATATCCTGCAAAATGCATTCTGCATAACACATAAAAATGGAGAAATATCAGTGATGGGTCCATAGAACTGTGATTTAGTTGGATGTTGTCTCCAAGAGATGTTAAGCATAGCTCTCAGCATCCGAGGGTAGGTTCCATCAAGCTTAGACTCAAGGGTTTTAGGTAATGTCCAAGCAGTGGCACCATACATTAAAATCAGCTTTACAGGGGTGTAAATAAAGCTCTATTTGAAGTTGTCTGGTAGGTCAGATTTCTAGATTACATCTATTTTATTCAAGACAGCATAGGCTAAGAGTCTCACTATAAGAAGAAAGAATTTGGAAAAAAATTCTCTTTCTAATGGAGATACAGATTAAATGAAAGCATAAACAAGTGGGAAAAAAATAAAAAGTAACTTTGAAGAAAAAAGAAGAAGGTTTTTTTTTTTGGTTTTTTTTTTAAACGTATCACCCCAAGCAAGGCTGGAGGCCACTATCATGCAAGGGGTTATAGAAGGGTTGGAGGAAGAGCAGATAGGAGTGGTAAAGGAGAGGATGTGGAGAAAGAGAAAGACAGTGGATCGATCAAGGCAAGGGGGTTACAGAAGATTTGGAGCGAGAGCAGATAGGAATGAAAGGTGAAAGGATGTGGAGAAGGGAAGTGGATAGATCAAGGCAACTGGAGATGTCGATTGACGTTACACTTAAATAGTTGGAGATTGTATTTGTCAGGGAAACAGTAATACGGAAGGGAGTTCCACAGGCGAGATGTGCGAGACATGAAGCTGTTGGAGTAGAAGAGACGTCTACATCTAACAGTTTCAACGGTGTAGGGGTAGGAATGGGATGCCAGCCTCGTAGGACGTTTAAATTCATGAGGCCTAGGGACAAGCGAAAGCAGCTCCTCGGAGCAATTACCGTGAAAGTATTTGTAAAAAAGACAGAGCGAGGCAACATCGCATCTGTGAGAGAGCGACTGCAGACGAGATGACAGATCAGGGCCAATCACATTGCATATCCATCTCTGGATCTTATCAAGAACCCTGAGGCAAACAGCAGGGGCTCCAGACCATATATGGCAGCAATACTCCATGCAAGGGCAAATGGTCGATGTAGTTAAAAGATCTGAATAAATAACGAAAATGGAGTAAGATGAAAGAAAAAATAAATTAATAATGGTCAGAAAGTAGAAAGCAATAAGTTACTGAAAGACAAAACAAAGTTAATGAAAGGAAGACATGAAGAAAAATTATTTGCTCATGAATTAAATATGGCTGCCACATTTGATTTGATGCTCCTACTATATATCTCATGATTCTGGACGAAATTCAGAGAAGGGCCTGTAATATTATGAGTCCTAAATTGGCATCTTGACTTCAGTTATTTCCCAATTGTCGTGATGTGTCTTCCCTTTGAATTTTCTAGAAATATTTTCATGATAATTGTTCTCGTGAACTTTCCTCCCTAGTAATTCATTTGTATGGATTTCAATGTTGTACTAGATAGTAGGAATCAGGGTGGAGTAACGGATAGCAGCTTGGATTGAGGAATCGGAAAGCCATGTTCGAATTCCAGTCAAATCTATTACATCCACTTATGTGCCAATACCCTTGAGAAAGGTATGAATCCTCTTCTTCTCCCTCCCCAGTTATGGATAAATAGCAGGACAAACCAGGTTCTATAGCTTTGGATGGCAACTGGTCTACTGCAGAAAGAAATGGCAACCTACTACAGGAAAAAATCTGTCTCGTTAATCACGTACCAAAAGATCGCCTAAGCATGTATCACGCATAGCACATAACTGAATGATTTGATTAGCAACAAGATCTCATCAATTCACAGTTGAAATGGCTAGATGTAACCGCAAGTTCTTTGCTAACAGTTTCTTTTCTTGTACTTCTAACTTGTAGAACACATTTCTGGCACCATGCTTTTCAGCCAACTCTGATCTTCAAAAATTTAAATGCAATGTCAGTTGTTATCTACTATCTTCTTGATTACTCTTGTATTGTAGAGTTAAATCCGCAGTGGAAACTGTATTTGAACTAAATTCGGTCCTAAATAGGTTCAACGTACAAAAACGTTAGGAACTTGTTATAATAAGTATTACGCAGAGTAATCGAGTTGTGGTAGCTGACTACTTTCATATTCGACTCCCGTCGACCCTCACTGACTCCTACTTATATTAGATGGGAGAGTCTATTATCTATAGACTAGGTGTGTTTCACCATAACAACTTGTATTGTTCCTGCTCCTTGATGATGTTTCTATTTTCTAATTCTTTCACACTGAGTAAATCCTTGTGTCATAGTGGCTTTACTGCCTTGCTTGTAGTGAATTTGATTAAAAATAAATAAAAATTCTGTTCCCGGTCCAAAGAGCAGCAGTAAAGTAGCTGCTATATCCATTGTCATTTTCCCACTGCTGTAAAGTTTCTTCCCTGTACCTTTTCTATAGATATTTTCATAGTAATTGTTTGGATAAGCTCTTTGCTATGGTACCTATACTTCATAAATTTAAGACGATGGTGAAATGGAGAGTGGCTTGGATTGAAGAATCAGAGAGACATGTTCAAATTCCAGTCAAATCCATTACATTCACTTATGTGCTAATACTCTTGGGAAAAGTATGAATCCTCTTCTTCTACCCCACCAGCTATGGGTAAATAACAGGACAGACCATGTTCTATAGCCTTGGATGGCAACTGGCTTACCATAGAAAGAAATGGCAACTTACTGTCAGGAAAAAAATCTGCCTTGTCAGTCATGTATCAAAAGATACATGATCGCCTAAGCATGTATCTTGTATGGAACATAACTGACTGTCTAGATTGGTAACAAGGTCTCATTGTTTCACTGTTGAAATCGCTAAATGTAGGTTCTATTCTAATAGTCCCTTTTCTCACACTTCTTACCTGTGGAACTATCTGCTTTCTTGTCACGTAAAATCTTTAATGCAACATCAATTACCATTTTCTGTCTTCCTGAAACCTGTTCTTTTAGTGTCCTTTCATCTCACTGACATTTTCTTGTTTCCTTTCACTCTTAGCTTACTTGCATCTTAGTAGCATTATCACCTTCCCTGGAGTTAAATGATTAATAAAAAATTAAAAACATGAATAATTATTGACGGAGAGACAAAAATAAAATAGAAGAAAGGCAAAAGAAAGAGAAGGAAATATTATTAATTTATTTATTTTCAATGTATTAATAATAATAATAATAATAATAATAATAGTAATGAAGATGATGATGATGAAGAAAAGACTTGTCAAAAATTAATAATGAAAGAAATAAAGACAGAAAGAAGAAAATACAGATAAAGAATAAAAAAGTAAGCTGTAAATAAAAAGCAATAAAAGTTGAGTGAAAGAAAAAGGATTAACAGAAGGAAAGTGTAAAACATAAGCAATAGAACTGGAATGAAAGAATGAAGGATTAACAGAAGGAAAGTTAAAAAGAAAAAACAATAAAACTGGAATGAAAGAATGAAGGATTAACAGAAGGAAAGTGAAAAAGAATTAAAACTGGAATGAAAGAATAAAGGATTAACAGAAGGAAAGTTAAAGCAATAAAACTGGAATGATAGAATGAAGAATTAACAGAAGGAAAGTGTAAAAGAAAAAGCAATAAAACTGGAATAAAAGAATGAATCTAAAACAGATCAATAGATTCATGAGTAGAAGTAGGAGGGAAAAAGGTCAATGTAATAAAAATATCCTCTTTTAAAATAGCATTTTTCTTTTCTTTTTTCATTTCTTTAGTCAGCCACATTGTTAGAATCTATAATGAGGCCTGCCAATTCAATCAGTGTTCTTCAAATTTCTCCAAATTGCATTTCCAGGAATGGAGAATACCTCTGAATAGCAGCTGTCATTAACCCTCTGAAAGGGAGAATGCCTATTGCCATTTTGATGGCACTGAAAGCCTGAAAGACATTTTGGTCACAAGTTGCCTTTATATTCCAAGGAAAGAGGTGAAAGAAAAAAATATCATGATATTAATAATAGGACTCTCAACTTTCAACTGAAATCATTAAAATTCAATTTCCACACTTAAGATCTGAGATATTAATCAATATATTTTAAGTATTCAGTTAATTTCCCTCATCACATTAATGACTTAAGAACAGCAGTGAAAATGTCTAATTTGGGAAAAGTCTAAAAAAAGATGAAATAGTAATTATCATTTTGTAAGATTAATCTAAAAATTAAACAGTGAAAAAACAACAAAGAAGCAAGATTATTTTACATGCATATTCCTTTTTTTTCTTGCGTTTTAAAACAAAATTTGGCAAAGTTTAACCTTCGTGCTTACAAAACAATGTTGTGATTAACTACCATGACTCCCTCAGCAATGTTTATTTACAAGATTATAAAAATATGTTAACCAGGTACAATGCAATATTTATTATTTATCATTTTATAAAGAAATAAATTTGAAAAGAAATTTTTTTATTCATAAATTTATGAAAGTCTAAATTTTCACTGAATTTATTTCTTTGGAATGCATATATTGGTAAATTGCTAATCAATTCAAATTTTATAAAATGGTAAATAATAAAAATTTCATTATAGTTGGTTCACATATTTTTATGATTTAGTAAATTTTTATAGATTTATGAATAAAGAAACTGTTTTCATATTTATTTCTTTATTAATTGATAAATGATAAATATTGCATTGTGTTAGTTGGTTTGCATTTTTAGAATGTCGTAAATATAAAATTATTCTTGTAAATAAACAATCTAATAAATAGTGTTTAATATTTTTGTTGTAAATTAACAAAGAAAATGTATAAATTCACTTTCATATGTTTAGCTTTTATTAAAATGCTAAGTATTGCTTTTTAAAACAATAATCATTGCTGTGGGAGTGAATATAGTCAAAATAATAGCAGTGTCAAGGGAAAAACCATCCTTTTGACACACCATTTTATTGCAGGCACGAAGGTTAAAGATTGTGAATAAAATATCTTTGAAATGTTCCTGTTGACGTTGTTTTGCAAATATGCTTAACTTGGTATCTCTTGGCTTGTTAATTGTTAAACATGCTTTTTTTATGATTTGATGGTAAGTTCTCAAGAGACTTTCAGTTCTTCACCAATGAATTTGGTGCTTTTTTACCCTTATACCAGTGCTTCCACTGACTAAGAGTAATAACAAGCCAAAAAGTAAGTGCTATGTGTACTTATTACTACTGTTTTGTTCACACTATATCCCACGAATGCTTTGTTCTGATTGGACGGATTGAGGCAGTACACACCTCTTACACTACACAATTCTAATTGGTTGATTTTTTTTATTCACATTTACTTACAGATACTTTGACCACAAACTTTCTATGTTCATTCATACATATTACTTACCATCTTTGTCAATTGTAACCCTTATTGTATATCAATACACATATACCTGTTTGTTTGTTTGTATATATATATATATATATATGTATAAAGTTCAAGTTGGTGGGTTCATACTCTTGGAGAGTCCACCATGTTTGTAGTGGGCCATTTCAGGAGATGACATGTTTGTCTGACAATGCATACAAATGGGCCACTACATAGTGTTTATATATATTTTTGTAATAAATTATCAAAGAACAAAAAAAATGTATAAATTCACTTTCATATGTTTAGTTTTTATTAAAATTATTACTTTTTAAAACAATAATCATTGCTGTAGGAGTGAATATAGTTAAAATAATAGCAGTGTCAAGGGAAAAACCAACCTTTTGACACACCAATTTAGTGCAGATTAATTGAAGATTAAGGTGCATATATATTATATATGTGCATGCAATATTTCAAGCCAACATACATGACAATAATTTTTTTTAAATTAACTGAAAACACTTAACACCTTTAAATATTTAAAATAAATAAATACATAAATAGTTAAACAAAATAAAATACACAGAAATAAATAATAATTACATAAAAAATGCTAAAATAAAATAAAAATTAAACAACAAAAACATCATTTACTCACTCTTGTTTACTAAGCAATAAATTACATCACTTAGCATCTTCCATAGTATTATTTTTTCTTACTCAGCAAGCTTTAAGAATATTTTAGTGAACTCAAATTCAAAATTTGAAAACTTAATATTTTACTTTTATGTTACTTTTGTATATAAATATAAGTTACGAAATAAAATTTAGATATTTTCTTTGATCAATTTCCTCAAGGGACAAACTATGTTGGTATAGAAAAGTTTTTCTACTATGTTTTCTTGTATATATATATATATATATATATATATATATATATATAAGCAAGTATAGGATTGGTGTATACAGAATAAATTCCAATAACCAACAATTACTATTCTTAAAAGAGTGCTCAATACAGAGTAGAGCAAATATAATTATTTATTCGAATATTATAACATAAATATGCTATAAAATCACTACAAAAATAGCCATTTGGTTTCAACACCTCTGGTGTCTTATCAAGTGATGATTTTGAATGTAGAATAAAGGGTTTTAAAAGGTTCAAATCAATTAACCGCCCCTTGCAAGGTTAAAGCATTAAATAGTTATTATAACCTTAGATCGTTGTCAAGTTTTTTGAATTCTCATATACTTGTATTTTGATTGGTCATTCCAGCTTATGTAACAGCATTTCCCCTTGCGAGGGGTGCTTAATTGATTTGAACCTTTTAAAACCCTTTATTCTACATTCAACATCATCACTTGATAAGACACCAGAGGTGTTGAAACAAAATGGCTATTTTTGTAGTGATTTTATAGCATATTTATGTTATAATTTTCGAATAAATAATTATATATATATATATATATATATATATATATATATATATATGAGCATATGGCCAAGTGTTTACAATGTTCACATTCTGACCATGAGACCTGGGTTCAAATCTCACCAGGGTCAATTTGTCAGGAAGGAGTTTTTCTGATGTTATCAGACTGGAGGGGTTGATCCCAGCGTGTGGCACTTTTGGAAAGTGCCTGAAAACCACACCACAAATTGGGAAGACGGAATCCTTGGGTGCAGTCAATAGCTGTGCTAGCACAAAATCACAAGTCATCATGGCCAAGGGTTTGAGTGTGCTAGCCTTGTTCAAATTGTTGATTATGCTAGATAACACGCTCTCTTCCAGAAACTGTAACTAAGATCGGCAGTATAAACCCCAGGTGGGCTCTGTGGGTGTTGGATAAACACAAATGCGCCTGAGCAAGCGTCTGCAATAGGGATTGGCTAGCCACCCTAGTAGATGGGTATCCTCGAATACGAGTGGCCAGCTATACATATATATTATATATATATATATATATACATATAACCAAATGGAAAACTATAGATAAATGTACAAGTGAGTGTTCATATGCAAGCATATATATATATATATATATATATATATATATATATATATATATATATATATATATATAAGAAAAACAGTGCTCAATATTAAATAACAGAGCTATTTAATATATTCAGAAATATGCATAATTTCATACATTGATTGCACAACTCTGAGTTTCATATGTTCTGCATTAGTAGGGTGAATTTTGGGGTTTAACACAGCATCTGTAAAATTTATTTTTATCGTGAGATATTTATTGTAGGTTATTGTTGTTAAAATATTTAAATGAACTGTAGTTTAATTTTGGATTTGAATTTAAGCCCAGATTAGTATTTAAGATTGAAAATAAGAATCAAAAATTCTAATTTGAAGAGATGCTGTTGTAATGAAAAGGAATGAATAAGAAAAAAAGGCAGGGTGGGGGGCAACTTTTTTCCATGAAAATCAATAAAGTAATTAATAATATTATTAATATTAATAAACTAAATATTGTGAGTTGTGATATCGATAATAATAAAATGTGCAGTGATAAAATAAAATTAAAATTAAAAGTACTAATATAAGATAAAAAATAGAAACATATAAATATGTAAATAAATAGAGCAAATAAATAAATAAAAATAATAAATGCAAATAAAAATAAAAATAAAAATAAATAAGTAAATAAACATGTTACTAATAGTAAGACTAAAGGTAGGAGAAAAAGACAAAAGACAAAACAATAATAATGAAAAATGGTAGAGATAAGATAATGGAAATAATAGATTAGCAAAAAAGTTAAATGGATTACAGTCTAATATTAACAATAATTATATAGTAAATGTAGCAAAAAGTAAAAATATTAATAAAAATGAATTATATCATTGCTAGTATATGTGGTTCCCAGGTTCAGCTAGACAATACTAATCTGGGTCAATGTGTTTGAGTAGAAATTTGATCTAGGTAAGCAGGTGCTCATTAACTCACTTCTTTTGTTTAAGAGATTAGGATTGTTTATATTATTCAGGATTATTAATTTCTCAGAAAGACATAGGTTACATGTTGCCTTTCTCACTGAAGGATTTCCCAGGTGACAATTGGGTTTTTATTCTCGCTTTTCAGTTTCTAGAAAAATTTAGAGAGGGCATTGCTGTTACTATATTTGGTATTGCCTAATGTAATTTCCTGGTGGTAGAAACACAATTTCCACTGGCTTTCCGTAGAGCCCACATAAAACTTAGACTCAGTGTCATATTTGATTTCAGCTTTATAAACTAACGATTAAGACATACATTTGCCATTTAATGGGCAGGGTTTTTTTTCTGCAGTTGCGATTATTAGCTGCAGGGATGTTGTTGTTTAGAAGTTTGCTGAAGTAGCTGTTTAGAAGGGAACAGTTGTGCTGTGCTATATACTGGTCAATGTTTTTAGTACAACTATATATATATATATATTTAGGCAGGATATCTTCATTGAAATGTTTTATTTATGACACAGACATATTGTGTCTACTTATTTTTGTACTGATATTTTCAGTTGTCTAATCAGTTTCTTGATGTTAAGATGAAATTCATCAAGGAAGTTGCCAATGATTTTTGTAACCCAAGTATTTTCAATTTTTTCCAAGATCATCTTCAGCAGTAACTTACAAAGACAATCTTATTGTAACTGTGATAACATCCTCATTTGCTTGTGATAGTCATCTTAACATCAAGAAATTCATTAGACAACTAGAAAGGATCAGTATAATATGTAGGTGCAATATGTCTATATTATTCAATGAAATATGTTTGAGTATATATATTCTATATATATATATATATATATATATGTAAAAACAAAAAAATTTGCAAAACTCAATGTCACTGAATATTGGCTGGCTAACAATAAACAGATTGTAACATTGATCAACAATTTGATTGACAAGAGACATCAATGCAATTAATATTTCTTCCCTATATGAGAAATATTTGCACAAACATTATTCTTCTGAAATATTCAATGTCCTCAAATAAAAAAGCAAGTGTAATCAATCAGAGACACTATGTCAAAATACCATGAATATTAAAAAGTTACTGCCAGGCGGGCGAATCAATAACCGATCAAGAGAACTTGACTGATTATACGAAAATGGAAAGTAGAATTTTATGACAATAGGAAGAGTGTTTGGAGGTCGTATTTGAAATCACTGATTAAGAAAAAGAGCTGTACATACATTTTAGGAATTATAGGTAAATGCAGGTAAAGAGAATAGGTAATCAGTTAAGCTATTTATGAACAGGTGTAAATACAAGATTATTTATGCATTTCATTTGAGGAATATAGGCACATTCAGGTAAAGGGAAGAGGTAATCAATCAAGCTATTTATGAACAGGTGTAAATACAAGTTTATTTATGCATTTCATTTGAGGAATATAGGCAAATACAGGTAAAGGGAAGAGGTAATCAATCATGCTATTTATGAACAGGTGTAAATACAAGTTTATTTATGCATTTCATTTGAGGAATATAGGCAAATACAGGTAAAGGGAAGAGGTAATCAATCATGCTATTTACGAACAGGTGTAAATACAAGTTTATTTATGCATTTCATTTGAGGAATATAGGCAAATACAGGTAAAGGGAAGAGGTAATCAATCATGCTATTTACGAACAGGTGTAAATACAAGTTTATTTATGCATTTCATTTGAGGAATATAGGCAAATACAGGTAAAGGGAAGAGGTAATCAATCATGCTATTTACGAACAGGTGTAAATACAAGTTTATTTATGCATTTCATTTGAGGAATATAGGCAAATACAGGTAAAGGGAAGAGGTAATCAATCATGCTATTTACGAACAGGTGTAAATACAAGTTTATTTATGCATTTCATTTGAGGAATATAGGCAAATACAGGTAAAGGGAAGAGGTAATCAATCATGCTATTTACGAACAGGTGTAAATACAAGTTTATTTATGCATTTCATTTGAGGAATATAGGCAAATACAGGTAAAGGGGAGAGGTAATCAATCATGCTATTTACGAACAGGTGTAAATACAAGTTTATTTATGCATTTCATTTGAGGAATATAGGCAAATACAGGTAAAGGGAAGAGGTAATCAATCATGCTATTTATGAACAGGTGTAAATACAAGTTTATTTATGCATTTCATTTTAGGAATATAGGCAAATGCAGGTAAAGGGAAGAGGTAATCAATCAAACTATTTATGAACAGGTGTAAATACAAATTTCTTTATGTATATGATCTTAGGAATACAGGATGTGATGGGTAAATTGGTGCCATTTCATATATTTAATTTTGTCCATGCATGTTTTTTTTTTTTATTTTATCAATTATACAGTATAGTAGGGTCAGTTGTGAACTGTCCCTGAGAAAAAGAGCACCATGATGCAATCAATTCTGCCATATATTTGGAATCACCATGCTGTACTGCTTGGCATTCATGCCAGAAGCTTCAATATGAACATTTCAAAGTGTTTGGGTGTCAATCTGAGGACAGTGCATTGGATTCGGAAAGAGTTGGATGATATATCCAGTCAACATCATGACGTCTGTAGTGATCACTGGTGATTGTGAAGTTATTCCTCCATTCATCTTTTCACAGGACCTCAAACTCAACACAGAGGCTTACATCAATAGCCTTGAGGAGGTAGTGCTGCCCTGGGTCAAGAGAGTGGCTGATGGAAGGTCCTATGTATGCCAACAGGAGTCTGCACCATGCCACACACACAGGAGAACTTAGTAATTGCTGTCAGTCAATTCCTGCAACCACATCACTCCTTATATCTGCTAACTTAACTCCCAGACTGCAACCCCCTTGATTATTATGTGTGGGGCATTGTTGAGCAAGAGACCAACAAAACTCCTTATAATACCAAAGATGAACTTAAGGCAAGGATTTTGGCATCAACTTAAACAAGGAGACTGTCTAGAAGATTCTGGAATTGTCTGATGGCTTTGGCTGAATCCAATGGTGATTTTATTGAATAAATTTACTCTTTAGTATTTTAAGATATCTTTCTGTAATTTTGGTAAATATATCTGTTAAAATGAGATGTCAGTGTTATTTTCATTTTTGTGTAATTTAGATGACAATTTATTCATCGCACACTGTATAGCTGAATACAAGTAAAAAGAATAGGTAATCAATCAAGGTATTTATGAACAGGTGTAAATCCAAGTTTATTTATGCATCACATAAGAAGAGCTGATCTGTAATGAACCCAACATGCACTGACTTCACCCTAACAGATACCAAAGAAAGCCTTGTATTTGTTGTCATCTCAGCATGTCAAAAGACCTAAGTGTTAAAAGGGTTGACCTAGAAGGTGACCACAATACCACCAAGTGCAGAATTGGTTCTCAGAGTATGTCGGCGTGTGCATTAACAGAAAGTGAACTCAGATAAATTTAGAATATACACACACAAGACAATCTGATGACAGGAAGATATATAAATGCCTCTCTCAGAAGAATCCCTCACAAGACAATTGACATTTGAAGAATGTTCCCAAAAACCAAATACCCTTTCTTTTTTGGTTAATACTAGTGAAGGTGTCCTGAAGTGAATAAATAATTATATTACATATGGAAAATTTATCTAACATTACTAACATTTAAGAGTAAGTTTGACCCACACTGAACACCCCATACTTTCAGCCTTGATAATGGTAATGGTGAAATCACCCAGCATGCTAAGAATATCATTAACTAAACATGTGAGCAATGATGAAGTTTTAGAGAAGTTTTAGAAAAATAAAGTATTTATTGGAAGAGTTGTAGGTTTTCAAAGAAATGCTTTTTCTTAAGTCATTTGGATGAACCAGAATTTGTCAAGACTTGGATCCGATGTTTTGCAGCCCAAGCTAGGGCTAAAAAATTGAAAGACAACCAGGCATGAAATAACTGACCTCTTTCTAGCTTTGGTTGCATGTGATGCTATAATGAAAATTCCTATTATGGCATACTTCAAACCAATTAGAGAAGCTGACTACTGATCATGTGTCATAGAACAACAGTCAGAATAGTTGGCAGGGGATAATGGTAATTGTGAAACTAGCTGTTTCAATACAAGAACCATTTTTTTAACCTTTACAGCCCAAGCAAAGCAATAAAGCCACTAAGATGTGATGGGTTACTGAGTGTGAGAGAATATGAGGAAAAACACTTTTAAGGAGAGAGAACAATAAAAGGACAAGAATTAAGAAGACATTAGATAACAGTTGATATTGCATTTAAATTTTTGAAGATCAAAGTTGATTGGAAAGCAAGAAGCAAGAAGAGAGTTGCACAAGTGAGAAGTGTGAGAAAAGAAACTAGAACTTATGGTCACATCTAGCCATTTCAATGGTAAAATTAGGAGACCTTGCTGTCAATCTAGTACAGCACTTAATTTCATAAAGTCTAGGTACCATAGAGGAAAGTTCATCAGAACAGTTAGCATGAAAGGATTTATAGAAAAGACACTGGGAAGCTATGTTATGGTGATGGGAAAATGACTGAAACCAAGATGCAATGTCAGGACTGATAACATTGCAGATTATTCTTTGGATTTTACCAAGAATAGTATAATCAAAAGTTAACATTTTGATTATATTATGTTTCACTTCTATACCATTTCCAGTTGAATTTGGGACTAATCAAAGTCATTTGGGACTAAGCAAGTTCACAATGAAATAGCCACGTTCAAAATGGAATAGTCAAATTCAAAATAGGACATAGCAGGTTCCAGATTGGGTAGTCAAATTCAAAATGTGATGTAGCAAATTCAAAATGGGATAGTCAAATTTAAATTGGGACATAGCAAATTCAAAATGAAATAGTCAAATTCAAAATGGAATAAGCAAATTTGATTTGGGACTTAGCAAGTTCAAAATGAATTAGGCAAATTCACTTTGGGACTGAGAAATTATTTTGCTAAAAAAGATTTTAAAATTAAATATTTTCATGATAAAATAATAATGTTCAACTAAACTTTACTATTGAAATGTTTTATCTTCTAGGAGCAATCAATAAATCAAGAAAATTCATGAAAGGTTTATGTTTTTTGAATGCAACTTTCAGTCCTTAAAATCTCTCACTATACCTATCTTTTTTCAAACTTTGTCTTGCATTCAGTATTTTCTTGCTGATTTTTCTTAGGACTTTCAATATTCGCCCTGTTGTCCCACAAATCATTTCATTTTGAATAACTCTCCCTTATTCTCTCTTTTTTAACATGATATACAGTCTATCCATCTCTTTCTTTCTTCTTCTCTTCTCCCAGATTGTTTAACCAATGAAAGTGCCAGAAACTCTAACTTTGACAAAAATTTATCCATTCAAGAATAGCCTCTTGTAAGGAATTGATAGTGAAATCTATGCAACACTGTGCTCCGAATTTTAATAATTTGATTTACCATCCAGTTGATGTTTTAATCAATGATATTTGTTTATTGAAACGCACAGATAAGTTCAAAACATTTTTCTATAATGAATCTGCTTAGTCCCAATTCAAACTTGCTTATTTCATTATGATTTTGCTTCGTTCCAAATCTAACTTGCTTATTTCATTTTGAATTTGCTACGTCCCATTCTGAACTTGGCTATTTCATTTTGAATTTGCTACGTCCCATTCTGAACTTGGCTATTTCATTTTGGATTTGCTACGTCCCATTCTGAACTTGGCTATTTCATTTTGAATTTGCTACGTCCCATTCTGAACTTGACTATTTCATTTCTGAATTTGCTACGTCCCATTCTGAACTTGGCTATTTCATTTTGAATTTGCTACGTCCCATTCTGAACTTGGCTATTTCATTTTGAATTTTCTATGTCCTGGAGTTATCAGTTTAATATTTTGGTCTTTTATGCAAATTATAAATTGGCAATATCAAAATTAAACAAGTACAACAATTTAAATATCTGGGAAGGCAGAAAGTGAAACACTCAAATCTGAAGGCACATTGAGACAGTGAAAGATGTCTTCCAAAAGCTAAGCAAAATATTAAGAAACAGAAAAATTTAATTAGAAACAAAGAAAAGATTATTGAACATGTTATGTAATACTGTTATGGCTGTGAATGCTGGATAATCTCCTCAAAAATAAAGAATATTGTTCTATGGATGCCGAACATACCATGGACTGTACAGGTGAGCCACGATGGAGAGAAAATATCAACGAAGAGGACACTTATACTTAACATCAGAAAGAGAGTTGAAATTTCAAGGGAACATAATGAGGAAAGATGGCTTGGAAAATTTGATACTCACAGAGCAGATTGAAAGTAAGAGAGACAGAGAAAAGCTACACATAATCTACCTAGCTTGAGTAAATGAAATGGCAGAACAAGTTTTAGGAGAAATAACAAAAAGACAAAATTTATTAAGAGCTACAAAGAACAGGAAATTGTGGAGAGCCATGTCCTGAAGGGACACAGCATATAAATGTTGTTGCAACCTATTTTATGTTCAACTTCCTTCTACTATGCTAAATTTGTTATAACTGATCCATATACTGAGATATTTGGAATTTATCAATTATATATTCTTAATTCTTATGATGGATTCAGGGTACATGCCATCACTGCCTTCATCCCAATTCCAGATCATAGTTTCCATCTTGAGTCCTATATTTTGAAATACTTGGCTGTTAAGATCATTCTTATCCCAACTGTGAATATCTGTGTCATCAGCAGAGTCTCACAACCCACTCATCATCAGCACACTGGTTTCTGGCAGGAAAACAAGTTATTTTCTAATAGTACGAGGGTCATTCAATAAATAAGGTGAATTTTTCAGTATAGGGACTTCTAATACAGATAGAAGCTTACTTTTTTTTTTTTTTTCAATGTAGTTTCCCAGCACTGTTACTCACTTTTCCTATCTGTACACAAGCTTCCGTATTCCCTCAGTGTAAAAATCTTTGAACTTTTGACTTCATCGTCACTTTTAAACTTCGTGCCTCTCGGGAACGCTTTCAAGGAACCAAACAGGTGAAAGTCTGAAGGGGCAAGGTCTGGGCTGTAAGGGGGATGAGGTAGCAGTTCCCAGCCCAGCTCGTTGATGGTCTGCACCGTTTGGGCTGCTGTATGAGGCCTTGCGTTGTCATGATGCAAGATGACTCCTTCTGACTGATGACCCCTGCGTTTGTCCCAACAGATAAGCTCAAAGTCCTTACAATGTCATCCACTGTTACCCTTCTGTCAGACTGAATGAGGTCATTAACTGATTCGATCACCTCAGGAGACCTCACTTCTGTAGGCCTCCCAGGCCTGTCTTCATCCTCAACACTGCTCTGTCCTTCTTTAAACAATTTAGCCTACTTGTATACATTTTTTTGGCTGAAACATGTGGCACCATACACAGTTGACATTCTCCTATAAATTTCAACTGGTTTGCACCCTTCAGCAACCAAAAACTTGATAACTGACTGCTGTTCAATCCTGGAGCATACTTCTTGGTCGGCCATCTTTGTTGATCACCAAAACTCTCAAAGTTTTTTTTTAATCTGCAAAAGAAATTAAATCCATGTGAAAAAGAAGTAAAACAAAAAAAAAATAAAAAAGAGTAAGCTTCTATCTGTATTAGAAGTCCTTATACTGAAAAATTCACCTTATTTATTGAATGACCCTCGTACATTAGTTTGTGCTACAGAATATTTAATAAGTGCCATGTTTTGGTATCCTTGTGTCAGAAAAGGCTGTTCTAAGTAAATAAACTACAAGTGATTACTGTATCGTTCTCAGCGTACTCAATTTTCAAATCTAAGTCAATGACCAAATATCGGAATCTTTTTGAAAGGGCTTCTTGGTATGTCCAAGAACTTTTCAGTACCTCCTCATATAAGTGCTATGATTTGGACATTAACAATTGTATGATGTTTAGGGAGCTTTTCTAGCAAACCAAGTCAAGAGTTTTGTTCTCATGTTTATATCACTGATGTGGCCTTGTGGCAGACTAGATGCTGTTAAGTGAACAAACTCTAACAGCCATGATATTTTTATTCTTTATTCTTTCATGTCTATTAACACATCACTGCTGTGGCCTTCTGAATTCATGGAAAGATGATGTGTTTTTCAAACTTTTCGAAAAAATCTATCATCAAGAAATTAATGGATTTTAAGTTTATCTGAAAAAAAAACGTATATATTTCTTTAAGAGCAATATAATAATTTAACATAATTTGCAATTATTATTTCTTTTATTTCATTTATTATATATATATTATGATTATTATATTTATTTGAAGTTATATATGTATTATTTGTTATTATTTCTTTCAACCTTTTCCACATTTACTTTTTTTTTTGTATAGTATTTATTTGTTTTTTATACAACTAAACTGAAAATCATTTGTCTTATTTTCACTTTGTTTTTGCTTACCTAAAATTATATTTATTAACTAATAGTTTAGGTGTTAATACTGTCAAAAAGGTAGTATAAATTATTTTATTATATGTTATAAATAATGACTTAATAATCTCGAAGCATCTTTGGCTCAAATCCAGATTTAAATTTTTGTTTTTTCTTTTTCCAGAATTAACATTCTTGTCAATATTTGTGATTGTTTATTTCTCAACAACTAGTTTATAATTTGTCGTACTTTGTAATATTTTTGTTTGACTAACATTTTAATTTTTAATTTAATTTTTAATTAATTTTTTTTTATTCTCTAAAACATGTAATGTATCTAACGTTTATATACGTGCATTACATTACAAAGGCTGTCAAAGCCAGAAGTAATAGGGGGACAAAATCCTACTGTATATAAAATTCTCCAAGCCTGAGAATGGGCAAATGTGGACAACTGAGACTTCATAACAAGCTGCTTTGGGCTGATGGAGCTCAAAAGCCCAGGATGGCTGGCAATCTACAGGAAGGAAAACCCTGATTTTAAATCATCACTGCCTTGCAGTCACATATCCAAACATGGAAAAGGCCATGGAAGTAAATCTAGATAGAAAGACTGCAGTGGAGCCCCAAAGGCGGTTGGCTGTCAACATTGAAAATTTCCTGCAACTGCTGCAGCTAAGCCATTCCCAAATTTAATACCCTGTATTCTTTTGAATCTTGTCGGTATGACCAAGATGGGTGCATATGTAGCCTGGGCAGTGCACAGCTTTCATATGCAATTGCCCAGGTCTGTGTCCTGGAGAGGTTTCACCACCAATGGACTGAAAAAGATATAAGATGTGAGATAAACGATTGCCTACTGCTATGAAGTTGTGCTAGACTAGCTGACATTAAGGGAATAAACTATTTCAGCCATGATATTTTTGTTTAATTTTCATTCATGTGTATCAAGACATCACTCTTGTGTCCTTGTGCCAGACTAGATGATGTTAAGCGAATAAATGATATCAACCATGATTTTTTGTTCTTTATCCATTCATGTGTATTGTCACATCACTGTGGTGGCCTTGTGCCAGACTGGATGTTGTTAAGCGAATAAGTCATATCAGCCATGATTTTTTGTTCTTTATTCATTCATGCGTATTAACACAAGCACATGTCTGTCATTGGACAAAGGTTTATTATCCAAAACCTGTCAACATGTTCAGTGAATATCTAACCAAACAATAACTGTAAATGTGCAGCATTACTGATTGATAAAAATCAATATGGACAACTCTACTCCTATCCATTCACTCCTAGAGTGTTGTTTGATCTTTATGCAAAGACTTCAGAAAGGAGTGCGGACTGTCTCAGCACACCACAAAAGAATGGGTGGGTCAGGATTTTTGTATTGGGCTGGGTGTGGCACCTGTAGCACACAGGCTAAAGATAGAACTGAAGCACCGGGTGAGGCTTCTTAAAAAAAAAAATTTAAAAGAAGATGGAATGCTTTTTAGTTCTGCTGAAATGGAAGCCTAGGTCTGAGACAGAGACAGAAATCTATTGACTGATATGCAATATATATATATATATATATATATATATATATATATATATATATGTATGACTGATATGGGATATATATATATATGACTGATATATATACACATATATATATATATATAGGATATCAGTCATACATATACACACACACACATATATATATATATATATATATATATATATATATATATAATATATTATAATAATATTTTTAGTTTTTAAAAATATGATTCCTCCGCGGAGGAATCATATTTTTAAAAACTAAAAATATTATTATAATATAAGCTCTACTTCTGTATGGAGCACTGTCCTTTTGAAAATAAAGCTAAATATTAAGGAACACCGGATTATCTAACTAACGTGTTCTTTCCTATTTCACTGCATACCTGCATACATATATATATATATATATATATATATATATATATATATATATATATATATATAATTAATAAGCAATAAAATCCAAATCTGTCTGAAACATTGAAATGGATAAATTCTGTATTAGTTTTTTGACAGATTGTTTTTTTTAGATTTTCACAATTAAATTCTACTTCCTGGCTCTCCTAAATGTATAGACACGAACTCAGTCCACACCAGGCTTAATAAGACATACGACCAATATCTTCGTCAACCAAAATAGGCTATTCCCCATATGGGGTATTTTGGGATTTTATTTTTTATTAATTATTTTGCTCTCTATTAATAGATACATCGAGCTCTTTTTTGTGGATCACTTTTAATATTTTATATTACTAGGATCCTCTTGGATTATATACCAAGAATTTTTTTACCTTTACTTTATATATATATATATATATATATATATATATTCAAACACACACACACAAATATAGGATTGGTTCATGGACAATTATTTAAATATAGCGAATAAAACCAATCCAGTTAAAGTTAACCTGTAACAAATTTTAAGAATTGGGCTAAACGATAAATGTAATAGTAGGGTTGAGTTTAATTCCCCCCCCCCAAAAAAAAACAAATAAAATACAACCGGCAATATTTAAACGATGCAACACTTAGGGAAGGGATTAAACTTAGGAATATTAAGATTACCTCCTCGGTTATCCATTGAAGCTGCTATCCACCAAAGAAAAAAAAAGAAAAAAAGCTCGTCCCCACTGCGGGCCATTTAAAAATAGTTCGCACAGCTGATTGGTTGTACAAACAGCCAATCGGATGTGCGGAATACGTGGTCTTTCTTCGTAGAATTCTTTAAAAAGGCCAGAGTAGCTGTTAGTGTTTTAAAAGTGAGGGGGAATCAGGGTTAGATCTCCCCTGATTGGGTCGATTTGGTGATGGGGAGTATGATGTTGAAAGACCCGAAACTTCCTGATGAACCAAGTCAAAACATCACTGACGACCCCCTCGGGCGCCTACTTAATAGCGTATTTTTGAATTATTGCATATCAGTCATATACATATATATATATGTTTTCCATATACAGGTCTGTTTCGCTGTATCACAGCTCATCAATGCGGTGTTAGACATCTGATTGCTTCAAGCCGATTGCATATCATTCATATATATACTGGACTCTCCCATTGATTTTGATGTATGAGGGTCAAGCTATTCAGCTCCTAAAAACCAACAGCCAGACTACCCGCACAAATCAGTCATGAAAGTTTGTACAGAACTAACCAGAATTTTGGGAAGAGCCAAATACAGAGAACTGGTGCACAATGTGCCATAAGGTCTCCAAACAACCCTCCACTGGATTTGAATTCAAGGGTTGTCCTGCTCCTAGAGTGGTTGTCACCCAAGGCTATAGAACCCAGTCTGTCCTGCTATTTACCCATAGCTGGGGGGAGAAGAAGACTCATACCTTTCCCAAGGGTATTAGCATGTAAGTGAATGCAATGGATTCAACTGGAATTTTAACTCGGCTCTCTGATTCTTCAATCCAAGTGACTATCCATTGCTCCACACTGTCATATATATATATATATATATATATATATATATATATATATATATATATATATATACACACACACACATATATGTATATTCAAAACAGGTTTGGCTAAATGATTTAAAAACATTTTTACTGTTCATTTTACTGTGTTTTTTATCATTCTATATCAATTTCAAATTCATAAGGTATTTTTCCCATGCAAGAGCAGCAACTTTTGTATTTCTTAATTTCTTATTATTTTTTATTTTCATATATATATATATATATATATATATATATATATAAGAGGTTGCTGCTACAAACATTTAAGAACTTTATTGCTATACTCATGAATTTATTTTTGGCTATAATTCTCTTATATAAAGGTCTTCTAGTATTTTAAGTTTTTGCTTATTATTATTTTAGTGCAATATAGATGTATTTTCAACTAATATCTGTTTAAACTGTGAATATGGACATCAGTGTTCCTTTAAATGCTGTAAGATTGAACTATGCTCATGCAAGTGAAATGTAAGCCTTCTTGTCAGCATTGTCATTGCAAAACCAACACACATTTTTATCAGAGATGCAATCTCCTTAAGGACATCTAAATTGATATATAATGTTGACCTTTTATAAGATACTAGTTGAGAGAGAAGAAATTTCTTTTCTTAACTAGATTGGTTGCTTTAAATTGACTATAGTATATAACCAACCTGACTTTTTTACTTGGATCAGTGGGGAATACATTAGTGTTTATTAGTCTTTTTAGATTTTTTTTCCTCCTGCTTATAGCTAGAATGCATTTGATTACAGTACAGTAATTTGATATGTTTAGAGTTATTTGATGATGTATTGTATTTATTTTTATTCATGTTTATATTCCTAATAGCTTGTCTAATTTGTTCATTGACAATGTAATTAGGAAAGTCATTATTAATGAGGGTTTGTTTAATAGTTTTTAATTCTGTGTAGAAAATCCTTTTTCTTGAAGTATTTGATTTTGCACGGTTTAAGTTTTGTAGAATACTATTTTGTAATGATTAGGACATTAACGTTTATATTTAAGAGTGCATGTGTTTATGTTAGTTGGGTTTTTATACGGAGAGCCAGTAAATGTAATATTATTACTGTCTATCAATACATCAAGAAATGAGGTTTTTTGTCCTTGTTAAATTCATACATGAACTTAAGTACAGAGTTTGTTTTTTTAAAGTTTTTTTGATTCATGTATTTCATTTTTGTCCTTGACTAAAATGAGAACAACATCTTCATATCTTAGGTAAATAGAATTTTTTTGTGGTATTAAGTACATTATTTTTTAGGTTAGTCATGTAGAAATTGCTAAATGTTTGTCCAAGAACGGAACCCACAGAGACACCATCGCATTGTTCATATATCTTATTTTGGTGGTCATAAAATGAAACTTCTGTGGTGCACATCAAGAGTATTTTTTTTTTAAATATTAGGACAAATTTTTAATGGAGGGAGAGATGGATTGTTTTAGATATTGTTTATGATTATATCCATCGTTTCTCTGAGTGGGATGTTATTGAATAAATTTTCAACATGGGATGATGCTAAAGTTTCATTATTGGGTTTTTTCTTTTTAGAATTTGGAGTAGTTCATGTGTTTACTTTATGCTGTATTTATTTGGAATGTAAGGTGTAATTAGTTGATTAAGAACTTTAGTTAGTTGGTAAACAGGGCTGAGGTTTGGGATATGATAGGTTGGAGAGGGAAGTTAGGCTTATGTATTTTTACAGTTCCATACATATAGCCTGGTTTATAGTCTTCAATTATTTTTGGAAGTTTTAAGCTATTGAGTGCTACATCATTAGCTGTGATGAGTTTGTTGATTTTTGATTTTAATTGGTTAATTTGCCAACTTTTTAAAATTTGTTATGATCATCCATTATTTGTTGCGTCTTTGAATAATTGCCAGATTTATTTAATATGATGAAGATATTGCTTTTATCTGCTTTTTTAAATATTATATTGTTGTGGTTATATAGCTCTTTAGCTGCAGTTCTTTGTTGCTTTGATAGAAGTCTGGATGTGTTTTTTCCTCTGCCATGCCTTTCTTTCATCGCCTCAGCCTTGAGTAGGTCCCGGATTTCTGGTTTTGTATTTATCATTTACTGCTCTTCAAGTTTTTGTATGCTTTACAACAGCATTTTTAATTCAGTATTTTTATCCAGTCTACTATATTTTTTCATAGAGGTGACAATAGGGTCCAAGGTTGAGTAATTCTTCTTGATGGTTTGTTAGTTCATAGTTGGAAATGTTTATAAACTTGTCATTATTATTTTGGAGGATTTATAGTTCCTTTGTACAATATACTAAGCTTCTTTTGGATGTTCAAACAGTGTTGTATTTTAGACTTGTTAGTAATTTCTGTAAGTCTATATAGGATTTCCTTGAATTGTTCAGGACTAGTAATCGATTTTAGTTTGATGCGGATTTCTTGTGCTCTTTTATTGAGAATTTTTATGTTGTCTTTTGTTATCTCAGTTTGCCTACTCACAAGGTTTGATTTTCAAAGTGTTGGAGCTGTGATGAGCTGCTGGATCATGTAGTTTAAAATTTGTGTATTTAGGCAGCATATTTTCACTCAAACAGGTTTCGTTAAATAATTTAGACACAATATGTCTGTTTGTTTTTGTTTTAATTCTTTCGAGTCCATGAATCAATTTCTTGGTAGCTGTTGATTAAGAAAAATACCAAAATTTTCTTTCAAATAATTTTTATTTTCCCAAGTACTTTCAGTCTCAGCTGAGACCATCTTTAGGAGGTTAAATTGCCTGTGTATGTGTGTATACATATTTCTGTAAATTCAAAACACGTTTACTATTCATTTTACTGTTTTATCGTTCTATACCAATTTCAAATTCACAAGGTTTTTTTTCTATGCAAGGGAGACAACTTTTGTGTTTCCTAATTTATTAATATTTTTATTTTCATATATATATATACATATATATATGAAAAACTTTGCTGCTACAAACTTTTAAGAACTTTATTGCTATGCTCATAGTTGACTTTATTTATTTTGGGCTTTAATTTTCTTATATAAAGAGCTAGGATTTTTAGTTTTTACTTATTATTATTTTGGTGCAATATAGATGTATTTTCAATTAATATCTATCTAAACTGTGAATGTGGATTTGAGTGTTCCTTTAAATGCTGTAAAATTGAACTATGTTCATCCAAGTGAAATGTAAGTCTTCTCATCAACATCGTCATTGTAAAACCAACATACGTATTAATATTTTTATAAGAGATGAAATCTCCTAAAGGATATCTAAATTGATATCCAATGTTGGCCTTTTGTAAGATGCTAGTTGACAAAGAAGAATTGCTTTTGACAACTGGCATAGTATGCCTAAATTATTTAACTAAAGCTGTTTTGAATGAAAATATGCTACCTAGATACACAAATATAAATATATATATATATATATATATATATATATATATATATATATATATATATATATCACTTATCAGTTTTATATATAGATAGATAGATAGATTAAAAAAGATCTGCTTGAATTAATACTTTCTAGATGGAATTTATTTCTAAATGTTACCAGTTTTATGTTAACTTGAATTCCAAATGCTACTGGTACCACATAAACCAGTATTATCTGCTGTATGCTTGGAACATCAGTGACTCAATCGGTTCCCCCACTAGGTATTTCTGGTCAGGAGAATGGCTGGACACCCAGTGGGATTAAAAACAACCTGTCAAAGGGCTGATAAACCATCTAGTACAATTGGTTAGACTGGACTCCATAGCTATGGATGCAACCAGTGTGGTTGATGGCATACCATTGCTGGGCAGAGGGGTTCCTAGACAAAAATCAATGGTCAGGGATGAGGGTTCCCCTGATTGAATCAACAGCCATATGTCTTTGACCAAAACAAGCCTTCAGGTTGACCTGGCAAGGGATGGTCACTGTTAGAGCTACTTGCCCAAAACATGTTATGCATGAATGAATACCCCTCTGGCTTTCAATCCAGAAATGAGGAGAGAATTGGTCAGGTGCTCATCTGTGCAGCAACCCTGCAACCCCACCAGATCATAGTCATAGACTGATGGTGATGATGATTAAGTTTATTTCAATTTGTAACCAAACTACATAATATACCTCCCTACCATAATATATTTTACTGGCAGGATTATGGTCAGGGTAGATGGTAAAGGGAGTTTTGCACATTAATTGTTTTCACTGAAGCTAAAAATGATGAAAGTGTAAAAAGAAAAGTGTAACCCTATATATAAAGTAAAGTGTATATGTTTGTGCATTTGTGTTGTATAAGCAACTCCTCTGCTCCCACTGGTCTGATTTCAATGATTCATAGCTCATTCAAAAGCCCTAGAAAAGTTAGGCAGGGGGAATGATTTTCATTTAGCTCAGATTCAGGGTTGCCAGATTATGCAAGGTTAAAAATATATATTAATATATTATACTAGCCATTATCTTGCTTTCATGGTTTAAAGGGAGTAACTCTTATTTTTCTTTTCTATCCAAAATTGCAGCACACATTTTATTATAAACTAGCATAAAAACCGCCCTATCGACTGGCATTTAAGCTAGATCCTGTGGAACACACTTGGTTTGGCCATCATCACAATAGCTATGGTGAAGTAGATGTGATAGGCATCAATAAACTATGGAAGAACTCAAAATTGATTGTTGCATTTAAGTATTGAATTAATGTTTAAGCTTACCGTTTAAAAGTTCAATGATAATTCTTCTGCTGCCACTTAATTTAAAGATGATTTGATGTAGATAGATCCTTATTTTCCGTACAAACAATTATTTTTATTTCATGGATGACAGAATTAGGGACAATTTGTAAGATAAAATTAATATAGTGTAAAGATAGGAAAATAGAAATTAGTATTAGTGATATATTCAACAAGAGTTAGAGAAACATAATAGCTAATTAAGTAAAACTAATATTATGGAATCTATATGTATAAGTGCGAAATTGGAACACATTTATCCCAGGAATTCTGGGGTTAAAAAGACCCAACTATACTTTATAGTAATGTATATGATAAAGGCTCAATATCTGCATTATATACTATCTACTTCTAAGTGATATCACTCTTCAGGTTTAACTAATTTGCATATTGAGTTTAAAAAAGTATATTTCATTAATTAACTGTCCTTCATTAGTGTTCTTTTATTTGAGGATTGTTTTTATTTTCATATCAAAAATAGTTCTGTTTAGGAATATCGTCTTATATAGTGCAGAAAAGTGTTTGAAATTTGCATTTTACTTGGCCTTCAACAAGTTGGCATCTATTTGTAAAACTTTCCTTAATTATAACAAGCCAAATTATGAATGAAATATTCATTTAGAATTTTTGTTTCAGATATTTCAAGTAGTGAATATATCTTACTTTGTAAAGCAATAGCAAGTGTGCAAAGCCTGCTAGTATTTTATAAATATAACTATTTGTAGTATGTAATTCTTCATACTTTCATTTTGGTGTACACACCAATGCTGCCAAAATCTGAGTCATTACCAAAGCTAAATTCCTTCTGGGCATTCATTAGTCACTGTTTCAATCCTTGCTTTCCATTTTCTATCCATGTTGAAACTGCTAAATAACTTGTCATTTTAAAAATAATCTGGAACCTATACCGGCAGCAAACTATCTGCTTGCAGATCGAAAATGAATTCATATTAACTGATTCATTTATTCATTTTTTATGACTTGCAAGTTATTTAAAGCCAGAGAATATTTTCTGACTATAAGGACTTTTTTTTTGTTTTTACAGATAATAATGATTAATGATAATAATGTATACAAGTCTTACTAATTAACTCTATGACTTGCAGGTTATTTAAAGCCAGAGAATATTTCCAGATTGTAAGAATTTTTTTTTTTAGAGATAATAATGTTTTAGTGATACAAGTTTTACTAATTAACCCATATCTGGGAGAAGAAATGGTGGATTCCTACCTTTCCCAAAAGTATTTGCACAGCCGTGAATATAATGAATACAGCTGAAATTGAAACTCACCTCTCTGGTTAACAATTCCGAGCCATTATCTGCACATCCAAGCTTACATCACCTGGTATTCTCAACTGGTTACCCATCAAGGTACTGACCAGGCTCGATGCTGCTTAACTTCAGTGATTGTACAAGAACCAGTGCCTCAATGTGATGTGGTTGTAAGCCTTAAAAAATGAATTCAGTAAATATACAAACATAGAAAAGGGTGTAAGACAAGGGTGTGCCTTCTCACTGGACTTATTCAACCTTTACAATAAGGCGATTCTCAGAGAACTAGAAGTCCTACCAGGATTCATTATCAGCAGCAACAATCTTAATATAAGTGGATGGCACAGTGTTTATAGCAGCCACAGAAAGAAAACAAGAACTACAGAAGGTAATGAAGGAAACAAAGAAGATGGACTAAACGTCAATTGCTAGAAGATGGAATGCATGGTCGTTAGCAAAAGGATGAACGCAAAATGCAAATTACAAATTAGGAATACTAAAATCAAAAAAGTACAAACATTTAAATATCTAGAAAGTGTTTTAATATAGGACAGAAAGTGCCTTCCAAAAGCAAAGTAAAGTATTAAGAAATAGAAAAATTTAATTAGAAACCAAAACATGAGTACAGAACTCTTATATAATATCAGTTCTTCTATATTTCCTTTCAAGAACAAAGAAAATGTATAAATTCATTTTCATATGTTTAGGTTTTATTTCAAGTCTAATCATTGCTTTTTTTTAAAAAAAAAACCCCAAAAAACTATAAACATTGCTGAAAGTGAAGGTAGTTAAAAAAGCAGTGTCATGAGAAAAACCGTCCTTTTAGCACTATGTCTTATTATGGGCCCATTTCTCCATGTTTGATGGACTTTCTTCTGGTTTCTTGATTTAGCAGAGATAAGAAAAAGATAAAATTTATTAAGACCTACAAAGTATAGGAAATTATGGAGAGCCATGATCGCCAACGTCCTGAAGTGACATGGCACATAGAAGAAGAAGGGGCTTGTGTAAATGGATGGCAGAATAGAGCTTACGAGAGTTAACAAAAAGACCAAATTTATTAATAGCTACACAGGACAGGAAGCTGTGGAGAGCCATGATCACCTCCGTCCTGAAGGGACATAGAACATAGAAGAAGAAAAACGGGCTTGAGTAAATGGATGGCAGAATAGGGTTTACGAGAGTTAACAAAATATGCAACATTTTGTAAGAGCTACAAATGACAGGAAATTGTGGAGAGCCATGATCGCCAACATCCTGAAGGGACACGGCACATAGAGCAAAGAGAAGATCATAGTGTTTCTTACACAGTTGCTACACAGGACAGGAAGCTGTGGAGAGCCATGATCACCTCCGTCCTGAAGGGACATAGAACATAGAAGAAGAAAAACGGGCTTGAGTAAATGGATGGCAGAATAGGGTTTACGAGAGTTAACAAAATATGCAACATTTTGTAAGAGCTACAAATGACAGGAAATTGTGGAGAGCCATGATCGCCAACATCCTGAAGGGACACGGCACATAGAGCAAAGAGAAGATCATAGTGTTTCTTACACAGTTGCTACACAGGACAGGAAGCTGTGGAGAGCCATGATCACCTCCGTCCTGAAGGGACATAGAACATAGAAGAAGAAAAACGGGCTTGAGTAAATGGATGGCAGAATAGGGTTTACGAGAGTTAACAAAATATGCAACATTTTGTAAGAGCTACAAATGACAGGAAATTGTGGAGAGCCATGATCGCCAACATCCTGAAGGGACACGGCACATAGAGCAAAGAGAAGATCATAGTGTTTCTTACACAGTTGCTACACAGGACAGGAAGCTGTGGAGAGCCATGATCACCTCCGTCCTGAAGGGACATAGAACATAGAAGAAGAAAAACGGGCTTGAGTAAATGGATGGCAGAATAGGGTTTACGAGAGTTAACAAAATATGCAACATTTTGTAAGAGCTACAAATGACAGGAAATTGTGGAGAGCCATGATCGCCAACATCCTGAAGGGACACGGCACATAGAGCAAAGAGAAGATCATAGTGTTTCTTACACAGTTGCTACACAGGACAGGAAGCTGTGGAGAGCCTCCGTCCTGAAGGGACATAGAACATAGAAGAAGAAAAACGGGCTTGAGTAAATGGATGGCAGAATAGGGTTTACGAGAGTTAACAAAATATGCAACATTTTGTAAGAGCTACAAATGACAGGAAATTGTGGAGAGCCATGATCGCCAACATCCTGAAGGGACACGGCACATAGAGCAAAGAGAAGATCATAGTGTTTCTTACACAGTTGCTACACAGGACAGGAAGCTGTGGAGAGCCATGATCACCTCCGTCCTGAAGGGACATAGAACATAGAAGAAGAAAAACGGGCTTGAGTAAATGGATGGCAGAATAGGGTTTACGAGAGTTAACAAAATATGCAACATTTTGTAAGAGCTACAAATGACAGGAAATTGTGGAGAGCCATGATCGCCAACATCCTGAAGGGACACGGCACATAGAGCAAAGAGAAGATCATAGTGTTTCTTACACAGTTGCTACACAGGACAGGAAGCTGTGGAGAGCCATGATCACCTCCGTCCTGAAGGGACATAGAACATAGAAGAAGAAAAACGGGCTTGAGTAAATGGATGGCAGAATAGGGTTTACGAGAGTTAACAAAATATGCAACATTTTGTAAGAGCTACAAATGACAGGAAATTGTGGAGAGCCATGATCGCCAACATCCTGAAGGGACACGGCACATAGAGCAAAGAGAAGATCATAGTGTTTCTTACACAGTTGCTACACAGGACAGGAAGCTGTGGAGAGCCATGATCACCTCCGTCCTGAAGGGACATAGAACATAGAAGAAGAAAAACGGGCTTGAGTAAATGGATGGCAGAATAGGGTTTACGAGAGTTAACAAAATATGCAACATTTTGTAAGAGCTACAAATGACAGGAAATTGTGGAGAGCCATGATCGCCAACATCCTGAAGGGACACGGCACATAGAGCAAAGAGAAGATCATAGTGTTTCTTACACAGTTGCTACACAGGACAGGAAGCTGTGGAGAGCCATGATCACCTCCGTCCTGAAGGGACATAGAACATAGAAGAAGAAAAACGGGCTTGAGTAAATGGATGGCAGAATAGGGTTTACGAGAGTTAACAAAATATGCAACATTTTGTAAGAGCTACAAATGACAGGAAATTGTGGAGAGCCATGATCGCCAACATCCTGAAGGGACACGGCACATAGAGCAAAGAGAAGATCATAGTGTTTCTTACACAGTTGCTACACAGGACAGGAAGCTGTGGAGAGCCATGATCACCTCCGTCCTGAAGGGACATAGAACATAGAAGAAGAAAAACGGGCTTGAGTAAATGGATGGCAGAATAGGGTTTACGAGAGTTAACAAAATATGCAACATTTTGTAAGAGCTACAAATGACAGGAAATTGTGGAGAGCCATGATCGCCAACATCCTGAAGGGACACGGCACATAGAGCAAAGAGAAGATCATAGTGTTTCTTACACAGTTGCTACACAGGACAGGAAGCTGTGGAGAGCCTCCGTCCTGAAGGGACATAGAACATAGAAGAAGAAAAACGGGCTTGAGTAAATGGATGGCAGAATAGGGTTTACGAGAGTTAACAAAATATGCAACATTTTGTAAGAGCTACAAATGACAGGAAATTGTGGAGAGCCATGATCGCCAACATCCTGAAGGGACACGGCACATAGAGCAAAGAGAAAATCATAGTATTTCTTACACAGTTGCATCAACCTAGAATTTCTAACATAGACAAAAGGTCTAAATAAATGTCACTTGATAATAATAACCAGTTATTCTTGAAGCAGTTGAAATTCTGATTAAAGCTGAAAGGTAATTCAGAAGGATAAGCTGAGGCCTTATATTTTTAGTCTGTTGCTGGCCTTGAGAGAGAAAATCCATTTAGATAATTAAGATAGAAAGCAAATGCCGACATGGCAGATTTTTAAAATGCCAATTTTAGAGACAATGAGAAAAAAAAAATTGGAAAAAACAGATAGACACGTTTTTGTATATAAACTGGAGATATTGTTAAAATCAATTAGAAAATTAATACTCGGTTATTTTTAGCACAGAATTATCATATTAATGAAATTAGACGCTGAACAGATTTGATCAAGAGTCATTCTTTTACTATCATCATCATCATCATCATCATCATTATTGCCATTTTTTATTATTATTTTTATTAGCTTAAACATCATCACCATCATCATTACTGCCATTTTCTATTATTATTTTTATTAGCATAATCATCATCACCTTCATCATTATTCCCATCATCATCATTGTTCATATTCTTATTCTTATCTTAATCATTATCTCTCCTTTAATCATTATGATCATCATTGCTATCACCATCATCATCATTATTGCCATCATCACTATTGCAATCATCATCATCATCATCATCATCATCATCATCATCATCATCATCATCATTGCCAACATCATCATCATCATCATTATCATTATTATTATCGCCATTATCATAACCGTCATTATTATTGTCATCATCATTACCACCACCATTATCATCATCATTGCCATCATCATCAACATTGCCATCATCATCATCATTGTGCATATTCTTATCCTTATCTTAATCATTATCACTTTTATTAGTAGACTACTTAATTTAAGTAGTGCTACTGGCACACAGTGAACGATGTTCTGTTGTTCATGGTGCTTACCTGTACCATTATGGTTAGACAAAGGTGAGAATGTAGGTTATGGTCACAGACAATGCATGAATTTTAATGCTTCCAATAAAAAAATTATCTGTGTATAGTGCAACCAGTCACCGAAAATACATAATTTTTAACCTCTTGAAAAAAATTGCCTGTGTATAGCGCAACCGCCTATTTTTTTATTCACACTATTTATATTTATTATATTCAAACTATTTTCTTCATCTTTATTGTTGTCAGCACAACATTTCAGCCATTGTGCCCTCCAGCCTTCATCAGGTGTATGTTGATCTGGGTAACTGCTGTAGCATACCTACAGACGATAATGGGTATATGTCACCATTCACATAAAATACAGTAGTAAATGTTGGTCTGCAGTTGGAGATTCATTGTGGAATTCACTTGACTCACTTCTACTACACGCTGCTGGCGAATATTATATGTGTTGTTCTTGTTCTAAGTATTATCATTCATTACCCACCTTCATTTGATTATTCTGTTCCGTAACCTTCCCTAGGTTAACAACAGTAACCTACAAGGAATTTTGAACTGAACCCTTCATTTAATCTGAGGGTAGACTGTTCTCGTTCCACTGCTCATGTCTAGTGATATCGTTTAGTTATTTGTTTTTTTTTATTTAGTTTTTGCTCACCTATTCCCGATGAGTACAAGTACAAACTGCCTGGACCAGGGATTGAACTCACAATCACCATGTCACCAAATTCACAAACCAATGTTTGAATCCATTAGGCCATTCCCTCATTTTTTTTGCGTAAAAAATTGATCATAAAAACTCACATTACACTGAAGTATATACAGTACAGTAATTTAATATATTATTATTATTTCACTTATTGGCATGAGTTCTTTGACATTGTATAACTTTCATAACCTTTTCAGCCATTGATTTTGTTAGATTTTCTTTTGTTTTGATTTTTTACATTATTCTCCACAATTTTTTTTGTTTCCTTGAGATCTTTGAGTGAATATCGTATTACATTTAATGATGGACCAGAATTTTTATACAGCTTTGATATCTGAAGAGGTTGGGGCCTATTCTATTAATTTAGCATTTTTTAAACCTTTTTAGTGATGCTAATACGGATAATGATACAAACGGGATTGTAATGATAAGAACAATAATGACAATAATAACAATAACAAATATATACTGTAAAAAAATAAAGATGTGACAGTCTTATCATGTGTAAATGCATAAGAATACATATTGATTGGTTTTACAGTATATCAACATTTTATGGGTCATTTAATGTTGAAATAAAAATATTCAGTTTCGTAAGAGAGTAAAAAGAAACTTTTCTCATCCAAATTTTTTGCTCATTTATAAATCTACCATTCGTCTGTATATTGAATACTTGTGGTGAACAGCCCCGTAGAAGCAAGCGAGCCAGAGTGGCTTGCATTTGGTGCATAGGAAAATAAGGGTCTTACCTTAACGGGGGGCACGTGATATCGGCAAGCTTGCCCCGTGAAAATGCCATTACTCTCCCGTCTAGCAGTTCCAGCAGTATATGTGGTAACGAGGGGTTTTTTTGTACAGGTTGGCATGCTTCTACCAATAGCAAGTCGTGTGCTGATTGGTCGAACTGGAGGAGGCTATTTGCCTGGGTAACCAAGAATGAAAGCGAAGAACACTGATTGGTTGGTCAGCTGCAGTGTTGGCCTGATAAAAGTGGGCTGAAGCAGTGAAAACAGGGAGAAAAAGATGGATATACGTTGTGAGGTGTGCAGAAAGCAAGAACGGCGAATTGAACCAGCGGTATCTTGATTTGTACATGTGACGTCATAACAATACAGACTTAATGGTCATCGAGTGCCACATCAGCATGGTATTCTAACAGTGATGGATTGCCTTTGCCTGGGTTTTGGATATTAATTCCAAAATAAAAACAAATTCAATAGAGGCCCAAACCCAGTTTGAGAGACTGATTAAGACACTCTTATAATAAAAACGAATAAGTAAAAGAAATCATCTTTTTCATTGATACCATGCCTGTTTAACCTGTACAGTGAAGCAATTCTGAGAAAGTTGGAAACCCTACCGTGATTTAGCATTAGCAACCACAACCTCAACAACATAAGATATACAGATGACACAGTACTGAGAGCAGGCATGGAAAAGAAACTATAAAATCTCCTACAGAAGGTAGCGGCAGAGATTGAGAAGAAGGGACTAAGCATAAACTACAAGAGGACAGAATACATGGTCATCAGTAAAAGGATGAGCCGGAAATGCAATTTGCAGGTCAAGAACACTAGAATCAAGCAGACATAGAAGTTTAAATATCTGGGAAGCGTTTTGACAGAGGATGGTAAGTGTGACACCAAGATCTGTAGATGTATTGGGATGGCCAAAGACACATTCCAAAAGCTGGGCACAGTATTGCAAGACAGGGGGATTTCTTTGGTAACAAAGAAAAGAATACTGAGCTGTTATGTGACATCTGTCCTTCTTTATGACAGTGAATGTTGGACGATTTCCTTAAGGATGACCGTCCTGGGTATGACAATAAACTGCATCAGTGTCCTGGGTAAGACGATAAACTACGTCCAACAGCAAGGCCACTGATCAGGAGGTTTTGAGGAGCGTGGAACCGCCTCTTAATTGCTGGTGTTCCCAGGTCCACCATGACCCGGAGTGGTAGCACCTGTTAGGGCCCCAGCTATGGGCAAATAGTTAACCGTGAAACTGAGATAGGTTTTAATACCAGAAATACTTTGTAAAAAATTATTACTAGAAATAAATTTTTGAAAAAAAAAATTTTTACCAGCAATATATTTTTGAAAAACAATTACCAGCAATATGTTTTTGAAAAAAAAAATATATATATTACCAGCAATACATGTTTTAAAATAATATTACCAGCTATACATTTTTGAAGAAAAAAATATCACCAGAAATAGATTTTTGACAAAACAAAATATTACCAGGAAAAAAGTTGTCGCCATTAAATAACCCATTGAGGTTGATATGCTGTAAAACCCCACAAATCAAACCTTAAGGGTGAAGAAGAGACTCAAGGCGACCGAGATGTGGTTCTACAGAAGGATGCTGAGGATTTCGGGGACCAAGTGTGTGAGCAACAATGAGGTCTTGGAGAGGATGCAAACAAGGAGGAGGCTCATGCTTAACATCAGGAAGAAGCAGCTGAAGTTTCTGGGACACATAATGAGGAAGGAGGGCTGGGAGAATCTGATACTCACAAGTCAAATAGAGGGAAAGAGAGACAAGGGAAAACAACGCGTGACATACGAGCTTGAGCAGGTGGATGACAGAACGTGGGATGGGGGAGAAAGCAGAGGGAAGGAACTTGTTGAGAGCTGCAAGGAATAGAGGGAAGTGGAGAGCCATGATCGCCTACCTCCTGAAAGGACACGGCACATAAAAAAAAAAAAAGAACGGGATCCCAAAAATGACTCAGAATGAAACATATATCTGATTTGGTGTAGGTCACGTCGACATGATGTAATGGTTAACAAGCTTGTCTTGCTAGACCAATTATGACTGAGCAGTGAGTTCAATCCTCATTGGTTTCCCTATATTTTCGGACTTGTGCCACATCTAAGCTATGCTAGGAAAATCACCATATCTGTTCTGGTGCTTATGCTGTGTATCTCAAGATTCTTGACAAAATTTAAAGAACGGTATGTAATGTAGAGAAAGACAAAAGAAATCTGTGTCACCTGGATGTAGATAATAGTACATTATTGATTGGTAATACGTTTCAATAATTATCTATACAGTCAACCTGTAATCAGCATTTTCTTGATTTAAAGTCCCCGATGTTAAATTAATTATATTTTGTTATTAATATTTTCCCACCTTGGATAAACCTAATGAAGTGTTTATGCTGAATGAAACAGGTTGCTGGAAAACATGGCATAGAATTCTTTGTATTCCTTCTTGTTCTGTCAAGCATGCTTTATTGGGCAAAAGTGTTGATTCCGTAACTATACACCTAATAACAATATTTTCCTGCCAAAGAGGCCAGTAATATTGCAGGGGAAAATGGTGGTCTTTGATGCTTTTTAATCAACAATTCCAAATTGATCGTATTTTTTCCTCTCTACTTATTTCTCTCATTCTCTTTCTCTCATTGTTCCTTTCTATCTTTATCTATCTTCATTAGTCTCCCTATATCTGTTCCTTTCTCTTCTTCTGTCTGTAACTATCTTTCTCTCTCGTTGGCTTTTTTCTTTATCTTTCTACCACTCTATTTTATTTGTTCCTCTACATCTGTTCCTCTCTTTCTGTCCGTCCTTCTCACTATTTCACTCTGTAACTATCTTTCTCTCTCATTGTTTTTTTCTCTCTCTATCTGTTTACCACTCTCTTCATTTGTTCCCGTATATCTATTCTCTCTAAATTTCTGTCAGTCCCTCTCACTATTTCTCTCTGTGACTCTCTTTCTGTTTTTCTCTTTTTCTCTTTCTAACACTTTGTCTCTTTATTTCTGTTTCTCTCTATATTTCTGTATGTCCCTCTCACTATTTCTCTCTCTCTCTCTCTCCCTCTCATGGTTCTTTTCTCTTTTTATCTGTCCATCACTCTCTTCATTTGACTCTCTTTTTCTGTTCATCTCTATATTTCTCTGTCCCATTCGCTATTTGTTTTTTCACTCTTGCTCATTATCCTTTTCTCTCTTTATCTATCATTCACTTCATGTCCGTTCCCCTCTGTATTTCTATATTTCCCTCTTGCTATTTCTCTCTGTGACTCTCTCTCTCTCTCTCTCTCTCTCTCTCATTGCCCTTTCTCTTTTTATCTCTCTCTTCACTTGTCCTTCTCATTTTGTTCCTCTGTATATTCTGTCCATCTCACTATTTCTCTCTGTTACTCTCCTCTCTGTCTCTGCCCCTTCCTCAAATATATCACTCTCTTTTTCTATTTATTCTTCTTTCTGTCTCTCTGTTGGTCTCTCTTCCTTTTTCTGTTCCTCTTTCTGTATCTCTTTCTCTTTTCTTCTCTTTGTTTGTTCCTCTTTCTCTCAGTTTTCTCTCTTTTTTCATCTATCTCTTCTTATGTCTTTTATTTATCCCTTCTTCAATTCTCTCTCTCTCTCTCTCTCTCTTTAGTTGTTGCTTTTTCTCTTTATGGATTAATCTCTCTCTCTCTCTCTCTCTCACTATTTCCCTCTCTTTCTGTTTGCGTCTTTCTCTCTTTGTTGATTTCTTGTTATTTGTACTTCTTCATCAGTCCTTGCATCTCTCCTTGTCATCTCTATTTACTTCTCTCTCTTGACTCCCTCTAGCTTACCTCTCTTTTATTTGTCCTTCTCTCTCTATTCAATCCCTCTTTCTTTTTATCTTCTCTATCATGTCTTTCTCTCTCTTTCTATTTCTCTCTTTATTCGTCCTTCTCTATTTATCCTCTTCTTTCATTTAATGTGTTAATCTGTCTCTCGTTATTTGTACCTTTCCATCTTTCTTTCTTTTTCTCTTTGTCCACTCTTTCTGTCTGTCTGTCTGTCTCTATCTATCTATTTCTCTCTTAATTTCCCATCTCTATTTGTCCCATCTTTCTCTGTTTTTCTATGTCTCACTCCCATTATTTGTACTACCTTTCTATCTGTTCTTATTTCTTCGTTCCCTCTCTATCTTCCTCACTCTCTCTTTCAATTTCTCTCTTCCCTTGTCCTTCTCTCTATACACCACTCTATCTTTCTCTTTTGTCATTTCTACTTCTCTGTCCTTTCTTCTCTTTGCCTTCTCTCTTTTCCTCATTCACTCTTTGACCGTTCTCTTTCCCCTCTCTCATGTTTCTCTCTCTTTCCATGTCTCTCTTTATTCGTCCTTCTCTCTCTGCTTATCCCCTCTTTCTGTTTATCTCTGTCTTCCTTTATTTGTACTTTTTCTTTTTGACTCCCCTCTTTCTCTTTATCCTCTCATGTGTGTCTCTCTCTCTCTCTCTTCATTTCACTCTTTGTCCTTCTTCATTTATCCCCTCTTTCCTCTTTGTCTCTCCTTGTCTCTCATTATTTGTACCTCTCTATCTGTCCTTATATTCTCTTTGTCCACTCTTTTCTCTCTCTCTCTCTTTCTATTTCGCTATCTTTTATGTCGCCCTCTCATTAATTGTACTACCTCTCTATCTGTTCTTACTTCTTTCTCTCTCGTCTCTCACCCTCTCTTTCAATTTCTCTCACTACTTGTCCCCTCTTTCCTCTTTGTCTCTCCCTGTCTCTCATTATTTGTACCTCTCTATCTGTCCTTATATTCTCTTTGTCCACTCTTTTCTCTCTCTCTCTCTTTCTATTTTGCTATCTTTTATGTCGCCCTCTCATTAATTGTACTACCTCTCTATCTGTTCTTACTTCTTTCTCTCTCGTCTCTCACCCTCTCTTTCAATTTCTCTCACTACTTGTCCTTCTCTCTCTCTCTATTTATCTCCCTCTGGCTTTTGTTATTTGTACTTCTCTCTGTCCTTTTTACTCTTTTCCTTGCATACGCTTCCATCTCTCTCTTTTTCTTTCCCCCCCACTCTCTCATGTCTCTCACTTTACATTTCTCTCTTTATTTGTCCTACCCTCTCTCTATTTATGCTCCTCTCTCTGTTTAAACAAAGATATAGGTGATTACCATTTCAGCTTCTGTTATATGTTCATTTAGCACAAATCTTAAATTCTAAACAACAGTACCGCAGCTGATGATCAAAGATATACTATATAACTCTTCATATTCCTCCACACACACCCTCAGCCCCTGCATGTCCTTTTCTTCCTCTACACACACCCTCTCACTTCCCCCACTTCCATGTCTTATAGTGTGTGGGAGGGAAAATACAGCCTGAGTTGAACTAGTCTGATTAAAGCATTGCTGGCAGTGAGGTGTGGCTGGCGTGTAAGAAAGGATTCTCAGCTGATTCTTTAGTAATGACTACACTGCGGAAACACTTTTCTGAAAACTTCACACTTTTACTCAAGTAAAATACAAGAAAGCAGATTTTTTTTTTAATTCACCCCAAGCAAGGTGATAATGCCACTAAGACGCAATGGGCTATGGGAAGAGAAAGTGAATGAGACAAGTAATGTTTACTGTTCAATCAATGAATATCAAATGTGTTTTTTTAATCAATTCACTCCAAGCAAGGTGATAATGCCACTAAGATGCAATGGGCTATGGGAAGAGAAAGTGAATGAGACAAGTAATGTTTACTGTTCAATCAATGAATATCAAATGTGTTTTTTTAATCAATTCACTCCAAGCAAGGTGATAATGCCACTAAGACGCAATGGGCTATGGGAAGAGAAAGTGAATGAGACAAGTAATGTTTACTGTTCAATCAATGAATATCAAATGTGTTTTTTTAATCAATTCACTCCAAGCAAGGTGATAATGCCACTAAGACGCAATGGGCTATGGGAAGAGAAAGTGAATGAGACAAGTAATGTTTACTGTTCAATCAATGAATATCAAATGTGTTTTTTTAATCAATTCACTCCAAGCAAGGTGATAATGCCACTAAGACGCAATGGGCTATGGGAAGAGAAAGTGAATGAGACAAGTAATGTTTACTGTTCAATCAATGAATATCAAATGTGTTTTTTTAATCAATTCGCTCCAAGCAAGGTGATAATGCCATTAGGACTACAGAAGTTGGAAGAGAATGACAAGGCTTTAGAAGGAACCAGAAACCCAATCCTAAACAGGAAACAAATAGCCATACCATTTAAACTTTCTCTTGGTGATTGTGTTTATGAGGTCTTCTAATGGGCCTGTTTTTTGCTTGATGGTATCTCACATTGCATCATGCAGATATTTAAATTTCCGCACCTGTTTCATTAAGGTACCTCTGATTTGCAATTCGCACTTTGGGCTCAACCTTGCATTCTGTCTTCCTGCAGTTGATGTTTAATCCTTTCTTCTAACTTTCCTTCATTACCTTCTGTAGGAGTTTTTGTAGCTTTTTTTCTGCACCTCCTATCAATAATGTGTAATCTGCATACCTTATGTTGCTAAGATTTTTACTTAACCATAAAGTGAATTTAAGTAAAAATGGCACAGGTGGAATAAGAGGTAAAAATGACGCAACTAATTTTGCATTATACTAACTAATCTAAATTCTGCCCCAAAAGCTTGATACCTGGAGTGAACTGCTCTCTTTCTACATTCGCCAATGCTTTCAGTAAATATTTGCCTTAATAAATTTCTTTTTTAAACAGTACCTCATTCTGAGGTCATTATCAGTTGAATCTCTGGTCAGACCTATTATGATGAACAACTAATGCACTGAATGTATTGAAAGTTCCCTATTATGTTCATATAATCATTTACTTAAAATATACTGGTGAACTGAGATAAGAAAATTAACAAATCTTATTGGCTACTTCATTTGGCTTTCGGCCAATCAAATATCCGTTTGGTCTTCATTTGCTAACTACTTTCATTTTTCTCCTTTTACAGATAACCAAAATGGATTACAGATATATTTTACAGTCTCTCCATGTGGGAATTTTTATTCTTACTTTATGGATTCTGGGATGCTCTGCTACAGAAATGGAAGAAAGTAAGTTATTTCTGCTTTGTTGTATGAATTTTCTTTTAAAAAGTAAACAATTGAATGAACTTTCTTCATAACATGAAATTTTCTTTGAGATTCTGATGGCTGATTCATTGGTTACATATTATTAAGTATTATGAACACATCAATATAATTGTTAAAAAAAAATAATACCTTTTAAAGAAAACATACTTAAAGGGAATTTTTATCATTCTTAAAATATGAATATATCTTATACTTTAAAATGAAAATTCTTTTTTTATTCCATATATATATATATATATATATATATATATATATATATATATATATATATATTTGTAAATATTATATATACATATATGTATGTGTGTGTGTGTGTGTGTGTGTGTGTGTGTGTGTGTGAAAATTTTAGATAGAGTATATCTGCAAAAGGACAATATGAATAAAGATAAAAGAAAAACTTTCCTTTTGTGTTTATTCATATAATATATATATACATACATACATACATACATACATATATATATATATATATATATATATATATATATATGAAGAAATATAGTCTTAAAGTGTGCTATATTTATGGGATAAAGTGCTCAATATCAGAGATAGTGCGTGTGTAAATATAAAAGTGAACATAGAAGTCAACACTTAGAGGCTCTAAGTGTTGACTTCTATGTTCATTTTTATATATATATATATATATATATATATATATATATATATATATATATATATACGATAAAATATAATTTGTAGGTATGCTATAGTTATGGATTAAAGTGCTCAATATCAAGAATTGAGTGCATGTAAATATAAAAGTGAAAATTTGAAGTCAACACCCAGAGGTGACAATTTGTTTCATGCAGTTGTCAGGTCATATGGCATTTAGCATGAAATAGACTGTTGCCTCTAGGTGTTGACTTCACTGTTCCCTTTTTTATATTTGCATATTCATCAGGTGATTGGTGTTAGATGTTCAGTGAACTGGGCATTTTATTCCTGCCTCGGATAAACCCAAGATTTCATAATAAGGGTAGTTGGTGAATACATACATAATAAACTCACCAACTAAAATCGCAGAGGTGAGAATACCAAATGGATACTGAGAATAAAATAAGCATAAAGTCACTGAAATTTGTAGAAAAATTGAAATAAAATAAAAGACCAGAATGCATTTAATAATGTTAAAATAATGCTCAGTTTCAGAAGAAAAATAGCTCTTTGGAGATTTTATATATATATATATATATATATATATATATATATATATATATATATATATATATATATTATATATATATATATATATATATATATTATATATATATATATATATATATATATATATATAATATATATATATATATATATATATATATATATATATATATATATATATATATATATATATATATATATATATATATATATATATATATTATATATATATATATATAAATATATATATATATATATATATATATATATATATATATATATATTTATATATATATATATATATATATATATATATATATATAATATATATATATATATATATATATATATATATATATATATATATATATATAAATATATATATATATATATATATATATATATATATATAGTGATAATATTAGTAATCAGTATGGATATTTCGAAAAGGACATAAATCCAGGGAAAGCTCTCTGCCAGAGACAGAACAATAATTATTATTATAAAAGGCATGAAGACTTAAAATTTCATGAGGTTATATTTATTTTGTTAGGGTCGTAAAAATGGCCCCAATTCATCAGACCTTCAAATCCCAAAAAGCTTTTTGGGATTTGAAAACTACAGTTTTACTGTTACCTTTTTCCCTTATACATATTGTCTTTTTCTACAGGTTAATTCTGAGAAATTTTTACTTATATATATATAGGAAAAGAATATATAAACCTTTATATATCATCAACAACAACATCAGGGAAATCCATGGTGGATTGTACATTTTATATATATATATATATATATATATATAATATATATATATATATATATATATATATATATATATATATATATAATATGTATGCGTGTATGTTTCTATAAATATATTTTGCATATATATATATTTATGCAAATAAATATATATAGAGACTTAATATAAGTAAAAGTTTTATGACTTACCAGATGGATGTCACCTTCAGCATCCTGATTCCAGAGTTTCATAGATGGACCTGTCTGTCCACTCATGAAGGGGTATCAGATGCCACAAGAATCCGGTGTGTTCGGACAACCAACAGAATGCTTGCATTTTGGTTGCCTAATGATCTCAATAGCCTGAAACTTAAGTAGTAATCCAAACTGTGTCCCTTTCTGAGGCTTGATGGCGGGAAGAATATATGCAAAATATATTTACAGAAACATGCATATATATATATATATTTATATATATATATATATATATATATATATATATGTATATAAAAAAATAAAAAAAATATATATATATATATATATATATATATATATATGTATATAAAAATATATATATATATATATATATATATATATATATATATATATATATATATATATATAAAATGTCCTGATGGACAAAGTGCGTCACACAAGAATTTTTTCCACTTTATCATGGATTTCCCTGATATTGTTGTTGTTGATGATATGTAAAGGTTTATATATTCTTTTCATATATATATATATATATATATATATATATATATATAAAAATTTCTCAGAATTAACCTATAGAAAAAGACAATATGTATAAAGGAAAAAAGACAATAGGAAAACTAGTTTTAGCCACTGCGTTTCGTCCAATGTCTAGCGTTATTTGAGAAAGTATTATGTTCTATTTGATTTATATTAAAATTTCTAATAGATCACCTTATTTGCTTATCAATAATGTCGTTAGGAAAGTCATTATTAATGAGAGTTTGTTTAATGTTTCTTAGTTCAGGGTAGAAAATTTTTTTTGTGGATGACGTAACTTTTGTATGATTTATCAATTTTTGTATAATTGCTATTTTGTAGTAGTTGGGCAATTTGCTCTTAAGCACGATTTTATGCTAGTAAGTTTTTTATATGGGGAGGTAGTGAATTTATTATTATTGGTGTCTATCAATATATCAAGGAAAGGGATTTTATTATTATTATTATTATCATTATTATTATTATTATTATTATTATTATTATTAAGTTTATATGTGAATTTAAAGACAGAGTATTTTAAAAAAATTCTTTTTGTAATTTGTGTATTTCATCAATGTTTTTACTTAGATGAGAATGTCATCAACATATCTTCGGTAGATGGAAGGTTTTTAAAAATATTAAATGTATTATTTTCATGCTTAGCCGTATAAATGTTACTAAAATTTGAACCCAGAACTGAATTCTATGGAAACACCATTACGTTGTACATACATATTGTTTTTGTGGTCAAAGAGGATGCTTGGTGGAGTAATGGATAGCGGCTCGATTTGAGGAATCAGAGAGCCGAGTTTGAATTCCAGTCAAATCTATTATATTCACTTACGTGCACATACCTTTGGGAAAGGTATGAATCCTCTTCTTCTCCCCCACCAGCTATGGGTAAATAGCAGGACAGACCAGGTTCTATAGTCTTGGATGGCAACTGGTCCACCACAGAAAGAAATGGCAACCTACTGTGTGGAAAAATCTGCCATGTCAGTCATGTATTGAAAGATACATGATCGCCTAAGCATGTATCACGCATGGCACATAACTAACTGGTCAAAGAATGGAATTTCAGTAGTGCAAATTAAAAATTGTTCCAGTAGTATTTTGGGTCTAATTTTTAATGGCTGGATCACATATTTACATCAATTGAATGATTGCCATATACCAATATGTATGGTGAGCTGGCTATGGGGACACTGTCTGATAGGCCAACCTGCACTATATTTCAAGGATGTTTGCAAAAGGGACCTGAAACTCACAGGCATGATCTTTAGTAGCTGGGAACAGCTAGCATATGATTGCAGTGGCTGGTGCCATGCTGTTCAAGGAGGAGTAATAAAAGGCGGGGAAAAAAGCAAATACAACTGTTGAACGTCAGAAGATGATGCAGGAAGCAGAAAGAGAGGAATCTCAGATATTCATTCTTCATTCCAGTTTGCATCTACAACACCTGCAGAAGACAGTGCCTTGCAAAGATTAGACTGTTAAGCCACTCCAATCTCTGCTCACAAAAGCAAACAGGGCTCTACCATTATCTTGTGAGATAAATAGATACCTTCTACTATATATATGCATCTAATGAAGGGATTTATAGAAATATTTTCACTATTAATAAGCAGGATATTATGCATAATATGTATAAATTATTATAGAATACACAGGTAAGTGGGTCGGGGTAAATATAAGTATAAACTTATATAAATATAGATGGTCACATAATAATTAGTGGCAACAAAATATTTGGAGAATTATAATTTTTCACAATTTTGGTGTATTTTCTTTTAATTATATCTTGTAAAAGGATAAAAAAAAGAATGTGTAGATGAATTTGGCTAGATTGGAAAAATGTATTCTTTCAAAAAATATTCTTTCAAAGATATTTTTTCAAAAATTTTGAAACTACTAGCATCTCTTGTTTATGCACATGTGTAGTCATGGCAACATCAACAACCTCAGTCTGATGAAGTCCTAACAGATGAAACATGTCAAAAAACTTTTTCCCAATTTTCCATACTATTTTCTCAATACTGTTTCTTGATATATAAAATTATATATTGTTATGTCATATCACACACATACACACACACACACACATATATATATATATATATATATATATATATATATATATATATATATATATAATTATTTATTTAAATATTATAACATAAATATGTTATAAAATCACTACAAAAATAGCCATTTTGTTTCAACACTTCCGGTGTCTTATCAAGTGATGATGTTGAATGTCTATATATATATATATATATATATATACAAATAAAGGGAAAGAACAGACAGATTAAGAATCTAATGTTCTTAGCATTTACTTTTTTAAAAACATGCTCAATACAAGATAGAGCGAAATATTATTGTAATATATTTGTTATGTTTTACATTGCTACACAAACATTTCTGTTTCGGAACTGTAAAAACTGTCCCTCATCAGTCAATGGTAGATAACTTATAATGATAATGATTTACTTGGGAAATCAGAAAACAAATCGGTAGTTTATTTGGGAGTTAAAAAGGACAGGGGAAACCAAAATTAAAAAAAAAACATTTATGGGCAAGTCTTGATTAATTAACCAATCAAAACACAGATCAAAACTAAAATAGAAAAATGGAAAATAAAGTCATAGGGTGTGGGTATCTGGGTTATTTCCTCAAGTCTAGATGAAATGACACTTTAGGCATGTCAACCGCTTACATACCGTTGCAAAACTAACGCTAAAATACATAGACATAGAATTATATTTTACAAAAAGTTGTTTATGAGGAGTTACAAGTTTTTTATAAATTTTTTTTTATACTTATGAACTTTCTTAAAGGGGCTTCTAATTTAAATAAAGCATTTTTTATTGATATCTTAAAAACCAATACATATTATATTGAATGAGCACTAAAAACTGGCAATATTAAAGTTGAAAAATCAAAAAATTAAATAAATATTATGTGAACCATTATATATTAATAAAATGTAATTGTAATGCATAGATTTTTTATGAAAAATTATTTTAACTATATTTTAAAGTAAACATTATAGAGTATCTACAAATTACTGTTAATTAATTTCTCTGATTTAGGAGAACTTTATTTTTAGGAAATTTTCAGTAGCATTGTCAAGTATTGAAGGCAAAAAGAAAAACTGAAGCGTTTTTTACTTCTCATCCCCCATCTCTCTCTCGCTTTCACTATCATTCTCTCTCTCTCTCTCTCTCTCTCTCTATATATATATATATATATATATATATATATAATTATTTATTTGAATATTACAACATAAATATGTTATAAAATCACGACAAAAGTAGCCATGAAACAAAATGGCTACTTTTGTCGTGATTTTATAACATATTTATGTTGTAATATTCAAATAAATAATTATATCTGCTCTACTCTGTATTGAGCACTCTTTAAAGAATATTAATTGTTGGTTATTGGATCTCACTCCGTATATACCAATCCTAAACTTGGGTATATATATATATATATATATATATATATGAAGAAATATAGTTTTAAGGTGTGCTATATGTATGGGACAAAGTGCTCAATATCAGAGATAGAGCGTATGTAAATATAAATATAAAAGTGGACATTGAAGTCAACACTCAGAGGCGACAGGCTGTTTCATGCTAGACACAATCGTCAGGCCTGTCTAATTCCCTATGTTCCGGCTGTTGTATGCTCTGGCCTCCTTCAGGTGATATATGTTGGAATTTTGAACCGAACCCTTTATTTCGTCCACCAGGGTAGATTGTTCTAGTTCCACATGCCATACCTTTTCTGGATATCTCAGTTTCAGTTATTTCCCTTTAATAACTCATGTGACTATGTGATAGAAACACCAGGCAAAAAAATTGATTTTAAAATCGGAATCCATACACCACCTTCATTTGGTCAGGTTTTGAGAACTTTTCAGCACATTCTCATATATATGTGAGTGTGTTTATCATATTTTTATTTTCTCTATTTTAACTTTTGATCTTCTTTCTTCATGTGCCATGTCCCTACAGGACATAGGCGATCATGGCTCTCCACAACTTCCTTATCAGTTTCCTCTCTTTGTTAAAGCTCCTGCGCCCCCATTCTGCCGCCCATTCCGACACGCTCATTTGGTAAATGGCTTGCTGCCTTCTCTTATTTCTCTTGCTCTCAATATGTCATGTGAGGGTTAAGTTTTCCAAGTCATCCTTCCTCATTATGCGTCCAAGGAATTTCAGCTATGTTTTCCTGATTCAGAATAGAAGTGTTCTTTCTGTTGTCATTTCTTTAAGACTTCCTTCTTGCTTACTAAATCCGTCCATGGATTTTTATTATCTTAATGTAGAACTACAGGACCATGTCCCTAAAGTTTGGGCACATAGACAGAAATGCATATTTTCAAGAAATTAAATTTTCAACAACATCTTATCGAATTGGAATATTAACAAATATCATCTTCAATATGATTTCCGTCATTTGTGATGTAAATGTTGACGCACTTTGCAAGATTCATGTGAGCTCGATGCAATGACTGCACATTGCTGTCAATTTTAGCACATCCACTCCTTATGCATCCAATCAAATGTGTTGCATCTGCGATTTTCATTGAATACATGGTGGAGTAATGGATAGTGGCTCAGACTGAGGAATCGGAGAGCTGAGTTCAAATCCCAGTCAAATCCATTACATTCATTTACGTGCTGATACTCTTGGAAAAGGTATGGATCCTCTTCTTCTCCCCCCAGCTATGGGTAAATTGCAAGACAGACCAGGTTCTATAGCCTTGGATGGCAACTACTGCAGAAAGAAATGGCAACCTACTGTGGCAAAAAAAATCTGCCTCGTCAGTCATGTATCAAAAGATACATGATCGCCTAAATGTGTATTAGGCATGGCACATAACTGATGCAACTGACTGACACCTTCTCCTTTAGAATACCCCAGAAAAAGAAGCCAGTTCTTTATTCTTTCAACAAAACTATGTTTAATTTGTGGCAGTAAAAAAAAATATAATTAATGAAATTTCCTGTGTGTCCAGACTTTAGGGACAGCCTGTACATTTCTGCTGCCTCCAGTTTTCTCCTCATCCGTGGGGAGATTGTTCAGCATTCACTGCCATTGAACTCCAAAATATAGAATTCAATAATTCAACAATATTCAGAATTTTTTTTTATTTTACCATCATTATAACAACTCCAACAGTTCTTACCGAATTTCAAGAATCTTGCCTCTTGGAGGCCAATGGGAGTTATTGATTTTGAGGTTGATTGGTAAGAGTATTGAAATCTTGCATATTAAACTTTTATTTACCACTTTGTTTATGATCGCTTTTCTTTATTCTCCTCTTTTCAACCCTCCCTCTTTTTTCTTTTCTTTTTACTTTTAAACTGATTGTTACTCTCCCTCTCTCTCTCTCTCTCTCTCTTATCACCATTTCTTCTTTGTGCTGTTTTGCTTCTAAATTAACTCCTATTCTTTCTTTGTCTCTCTTCTTCCTCCTTTTCAGCTTCTCTCTGTCTTCAACTTCTAAATTGATTCCCACTTTCTCTCTTCTTCCCTCTCTCCTATTTCTCGTTTTTATCATTGATATGACCCTCACCTTCTCTCTTCCTCGTCTGTCTCTTTGAAATTGGCTCCCACTTTTGCTCTCCCACTTCTTCAATATGAAGCAATAGCCAAGTAGATTAAAGTGTTGGTTTATGAATTTGGTGACATAATTGTGAGTTCAATCCCTGGTTCAGACTTAGACTCAGTGGAAACAGGGTGAGCAACAATTGTGCAAGATATCCCTCAACATGGACAGTGGAATAAAAACAATCTAGCCCTGTTGATTAAATAAAGGATTCATCTTGAAACTTACCTGAAGCTTACACAGATAAACAGACACCTGAAGAATGGCAAAGGTCGCAACAGTCCATAGTGATAATAACAACAAAAATGAGGATATTAGTCCAAATGTAAATAATGTCAACTCCTCATACAAGAAAATCTGATAGAAAATAACATATCTTCTTATATAATAATTGATAAGAACAACAAAGATGGGGATATTAGTCCAAATGTAAATAATGTTAAATCCTCATCCCAGAAATTCTGATAGAAAATAACGTAAATTCTTATATAATTTAAGTAAACAACATCTACTAAGTTTAACCATCCAAATGCTGTTGATAATCTATCTATCTATCTATCTATCTATCTATCTATCTATCTATCCCAGTCTGTTCATATCTATCTATCTATCTATCTATCTATCTCTCTCTATATATATATATATATATACATATACATATATATATATATATATATATATATACATATACATATATATATATATATATATATATATATATATATATATATATATATATATATTTATTTATTTTAAAAAGAAGATAAACCATAAACGTTTTTGGTTGAAATGTGGATTTTTTATTTTAAAATATATATGATACTCTATTTTCCATAATTCTGCTACTCGTGTTTCTGGTTTCATGACCTTCTTCAAGCAAAGAGTAGATATTTCCACATATTATAAAAATTAGTTTTTTGCATGGTAGTGATTCAAAGGCCTTTCTTGGAATGTTGATAAGTGTTTATATATATATTGCATATAGTTTTGTTTTTGCTACAATGTCATAGAACTTTATTATGAATTTACAATTCATATAATATATATTTTAAAATAAGAAAATCCACATTTCAACCAAAAATGTTTGCGATTTATCTTCCTTTTAAAATATACACTGTTCTCTCATTGGAACAATTATAACCTCTTCCCTATATATATATATATATATATATATATATATATATATATATATATATATAAAAGTGAACATAGAAGTCAACACTTAGAGGCGACAGTCTGTTTCATGCTAGATGCAATCATCGTGGCCCAATGATTGCATCTAGCATGAAACAGACTTTCTAAATACATAACAGAAGCACTAGACCAGATGTGACTGTCCATGAAGAAAGCATTCAAGCATGAAAGACGCAGTGTTGACCTCAGTGTCCACTTTTATATATATATATATATATATATATATATATATATAATAGAGTGCACATGTGTTTGTATACTTTCCTACATTTGTTATGTGACAATATATATATGAATAAAAAATAGACAATCAGAAAATAGTACTTAGTCCTTGCTGATGCATTTCGTCATCCGACTTTATCAAGGTAAATGATGATAAACAAAAGTGAAATGTTGTGTTGTTACATGAGATTCAAAGATTTTAAGAGACTCCCATGAAGACCTTTTTACAGGTATTATTAACTTTTCCTTTCTTTTTTTTTTTTTTGACTAAGTGTGTGTTTTAGTTTTCCATGTAGACAATGCGTTAAAGTCCTGACACACTCAGTCAAAAAAAAAAGGAAAAGTTACTAATATCTAAAAAGAGGTTTTCGCATGTTTTTTGAATCTCATATAATTATTACACAACACACACACACGCGCATGCGCGCACACACACACACACACACACACACACACACACACACACACACACACACTTATTTTGTAGAATATGACACAAGAAAAATTTTATTAGTTTTTTATATAGTTTTTCCAACATTCTTACATTTTCCGTTTGGTAGAGGTGACAAAGTGCAAAAGTTGTCCGTGTTGTCCATTGTCCGAGGTGCTCTCAGTCATTTCTTTGGTCATTTTCAAGGGGGTTTGTTTTTAGGTGTTGTTGACTTCACAAGAATTGCTGACATATTATTATTATTAATAATGAAGTCTCTCAATGACGATGACGGCATCTGCTTCACCAAATGAGAAGAATGTGATTTGAAGAACTCACTGGTTGATCACACTGTTAACATCACTAGCTGTGAAGACCAAACTAAGACAAATATTGCTATTCAAAGCTTGGACACTGAATGCCAACACCTGGTGGCAGTGGTCCATGCACCAGGCAATCATGATATTTTTGCCAGTGAAATTCCTGGTTTTGAGTCCAGCTAGTTTCAAATCTTTCAATAATCTGACAGTATTAGCATCCTCCAATCATTGCGAATGGCTGCTCATCACTGTTTTAACATTACTTTCAGTTGGTCTTTGGAACATTTTTTCTGCTCTCCAAAGTACCGCTGACCTTCCCCAGATGGGATCCTTGAAACCCTCCACATCCAGAGTATTCAATCCATCCTTGGATTGACATGTTGAGATCAAATACTGAATGTCAATATTCTCTGGTGTAACAGCAGCAGGAGCACTGATGGTTTTATCACCAACGACAACTTAGATGGATTGGTCATGTTATCAGGATGCGTGAAGAGCATGTCCCAAAGAGGATCCAATATGAAGGACTCTTGGAAGGTCCGAGCTATATTGGAGGACAAAAAAATGTTTCAAAGCTGATAGCTTAACATCTATTGATATAGGTCAAACCTGCCAGCAATATTCATACAGTATAACAAGTCAACAGCCATTATTTATTATTATAATGTATAACAGTATTATTATTATTATTATTATTATTATTATTATTATATATTATATTATATAATATATTATATATTATACTATATAATAATATTTTTATTATTATAATATTATATATTAATTACAATAATATTATTATTATTTTAATGTATAACAAGTCAACAGCCATTATTTATTATTATAATGTATAACAGTATTATTATTATTATTATAATATATTATATTATATAATATATTATATAATATATTATATTATATATTATATTATATAATAATATTTTTATTATTATATTATATATTAATTACAATAATATTATTATTTTAATGTATAACAAGTCAACAGCCATTATTTATTATTATAATGTATAACAGTATTATTATTATTATAATATATTATATTATATAATATATTATATAATATATTATATTATATATTATACTATATAATAATATTTTTATTATTATAATATTATATATTAATTACAATAATATTATTATTATTATTTAAATGTATAACAAGTCAACAGCCATTATTTATTATTATAATGTATAACAGTATTATTATTATTATTATTATTATAATATATTATATTATATAATATATTATATAATATATTATATTATATATTATATTATATAATAATATTTTTATTATTATAATATTATATATTAATTATAATAATATTATTATTATTATTTTAATGTATAACAAGTCAACCGACATTATTTATCATTATAATGGACATTCAAGCAGAAATACATTTTTCACACTTCATGATTTTTTTGGTCAACATTATCGACTAACTGAGAGTGCAATTAGAAAAATTGTTCTTAAATTCAAACAAACTGGGTCGGTGGCAAATGTGAAAACACCATTGTGTGCTCGTTTACACCATTCAGCAGAAAACATTGCTGGAGTGCACGAGAATGTGGCCACAAATCCAGACACCTCTATTCATCATCACATGCAGGAATTGAACCTCTCCACATCAGCGTTACATTGAATTTTGATAAAAGATTTGTCTCTACACACTTACAAAATTCAATTGACACAAGAACTGAAACCTGCTGACCATTTGGAGCACCGTACATTTGTCAATTGGGTGCATGAGCAAAAACAAGCCAATGAAGATTTTTCGCAAAAAATCCTCTTTAGTGATGAAGCCCATTTTCATTTCGGTGGATTCGTTAATAAGCAGAATTTTTGCATTTGGGCTGATGAAAATCCAAAGCAAATTGTTGAAAAACCACTGCATCCACAAAAGCTCACTGGTTGGTGTGCATTTTTTGCTACCGGAATCATTGGGGTGTATATTTATAATTTTGAACGTCCATTTTCGTAATAGGCTTCAATAACTTTAACACATTGTTTGATTGTTAATCTTTCCATGGTTGAAATTGTCAAAGACTTAAGTTGTTAAATCTGAAAGAAAAAGAAAAAAATCATTAGATGCTTAAACTTAATTCACATTTAAAATCAGTCCTATATAACTAAAATTGATAAATGACTGATATGAAACATCCTTAGTAGGTAAAAAATTACAGATTAGCCTTGAACTCTGTTGTTATAACATTCTTGCTCACTCCCATTGTTTATAGTAGTGCTTGGAAGGAAAGTGTGTAGAGTGTGGTCATCCAACCACACTACAGCGGTTCAATCAGTGAAAATATGGCTTGTGCAGCAATTTTAAGTTCAGCATTCCCCAGATCCAACAACCACCATATTTACCAGATCTTGCCCCTTGCGACTGTTTCTTCAAAAATCAAATCCCACTAGAAAGGAAAAATATTTCAAGACATTGAGGAAATCCAAGAAAATGTGACGAAGCAGCTACTCAATATCCCAAAAAAGAAATGGAAATGATGCTGGATAAAGTGTATGGCTTTGGAAGGGAACTTCTTTGAAGGAAATTAAATGCTGAATTGATATATGTTGTAGTTTTCTTTTTATAGCACCAGTCCCAATATATTTTGATCAGACCCTTTTATGACATTTTTAATTAAAGCACAAACAGATATATGCATATTTTAAACCAGTGGTCAGTAACCCCGGCCCCCTGGGTCACATCCAGCTCACAAAGGATTTTTGCCTGGCCTGTCAACTGAGCCATAGTAAAGAATTTACATTTTTGTTGATTGCATTAGCTTGTCTGTCGAAGTTATCTCCTCCTCATTTCCTTAATCCTTCAACAGGGGTCTCTCTCCCATGAGTATAAATACTGGTTGACCTTTCGCCTCTTTCTCTTTTCCGACTTACGCCTCTGGTGGCCATCTTGTGGAGAGATGAGGTAAAATCTCTTTTTCGACCCAGGCCTTGGGCCGCTACTTCGCACGGAGATGAGGTAAAAACATTCTTTTTCCACTTACACCAATATGTGACATCTCACACATACAGAGTTTCCCATATTCTGGGAACACGCTAAGGACAATACAAGTACGTACGGACACTCAACACAAAATACACACATAACTTTTCCATACAAACACTATGTAACTTTTCATGTCTTCGTGTATGAATATATTTGTTTACCCATAATATATATTTGTTTGCATATATGTATCGGTCTTGTTTGTTTCTTTGTCTTCTTTGGACTCCATTAAAATCCAACATTCCTATGTAGCTGGACCGACTAGCAGGAAATCTTAGCCCAGAGATATATCCTCACCTTCACACAACGGTCCTCTACAAGCTGTTATACTGTTATTCCTGCAGTAAAATAAGAAATCTTGTTTAAATAATATAACATTAACTTTGTTGTTTTTTCTTTAAACCTCCAAATCAAAGCAGCCTTCTGGATGGAGTGGTGTGAGGTCAAGACAATTTATTATAGTCCATTTGATATCATGGCCCTCCTCCAAGACATTGCATAGCTTTCTGGCCCTCTCTCTCCAAAAGGTTGCTGACCACTGTTTTAAACAATCATTTGTCAGGTGAAACTTTTTTGTTTTTTATATTTTTTTTACAAAACAGACTCCTTACCATTAAAGAAAAAATGGATATATACATTTTTAATTCATCTTCTTTATGTGCCATATCCCTCTCAGGATGTAGGCGATCATGGCTCTCCACAATTTCCTGTACTTCATAGCTCTTAATAAATTTTATCTTTTTTTTTGTTTCACTTAAACCTTGTTTCGCCATCCATTTACTCAAGCTCCCTAAGTATGCTATGCATTGTTTTTCTCTGTCCATTTTGCCTTCAATCTGTCCTGTGAATATCAGATTTTCCAAACCCTCTTTCCTCATTATGTGCCGTATAAATTTCAACTGTCTCTTCCTGACATTAAGTATAAGTTTCTTTTTAGTTCCCATTTTCTCTAAAACTTTATTGTTGCTCATATATTTGGTCCATCATATCCTCAGCATCCTTCTGTAGAACAACATTTCTGTTGCTTCAAGTCTGTTCTTAATCTTTGAGAAGATTTCCAGTATTCACTGCTATATAGAACAGACATCACATAATAGTTTCATAGTCTTTTCTTTGTTTCTAATGAAGTTTTTTCTGTTTCTTAATACAGTAGAATCCCTCATATCCAGAATCCCTCATATCCGGAGTGCCTCATATCCAGAATCCCTCATATCCGGAGTGCCTCATATCCAGAATCCCTCATATCCGGAGTGCCTCATATCCAGAAACCCTCATATACAGAGTGCCTCATATCCAGAATCCCTCATATCCGGAGTGCCTCATATCCAGAATCCCTCATATCCGGAGTGCCTCATATCCAGAATCGTGCATATCCGGAGTGCCTCATATCCAGAAACCCTCATATACAGAGTGCCTCATATCCAGAATCCCTCATATCCGGAGTGCCTCATATCCAGAATCATGCATATCCGGAGTGCCTCATATCCAGAATCCCTCACATACGGAGTGCCTCATATGCAGAATCCCTCATATCCGGAGTGCCACATATCCAGAATCCCTCATATCCGGAGTGCCTCATATCCAGAATCGTGCATATCCGGAGTGCCTCATATCCAGAATCCCTCATATCCAAAGTGCCTCATATGCAGAATCCCTCATATCCGGAGTGCCTCATATCCAGAAACCCTCATATACAGAGTGCCTCATATCCAGAATCCCTCATATCCGGAGGGCCTCATATCCAGAAACCCTCATATCCGGAGTGCATCATATCCAGAATCCCTCATATCCGGAGTGCCTCATATGCAGAATCCCTCATATCCGGAGTGCCTCATATGCAGAATCCCTCATAATCGGAGTGCCTCATATCCAGAAACCCTCATATACAGAGTGCCTCATATCCAGAATCCCTCATATCCGGAGTGCCTCATATCCAGAATCCCTCATATCCGGAGTGCCTCATATACAGAATCCCTCATATCCGGAGTGCCTCATATCCAGAATCCCTCATATCCGGAGTGCCTCATATACAGAATCCCTCATATCCGGAGTGCCTCATATCCAGAATCCCTCATATCCGAAGTGCCTCATATACAGAATCCCTCATATCCAGAGTGCCTCATGCAGAATCCCTCATATCCGGAGTGCCTCATATCCAGAAACCCTCATATACAGAGTGCCTCAAATCCAGAAACCCTCATATCCGGAGTGCGTCATATCCAGAATCCCTCATATCTGGAGTGCCTCATATCCAGAATCCCTCATATCCGGAGTGCCTCATATGCAGAATCCCTCATATTCGGAGTGCCTCATATCCAGAAACCCTCATATACAGAGTGCCTCATATCCAGAATCCCTCATATCCGGAGTGCCTCATATCCAGAATCCCTCATATCCGGAGTGCCTCAAATCCAGAATCCCTCATATCCAGGATCGTGCATATCCGGAGTGCCTCATATCCAGAATCCCTCATATCCGGAGTGCCTTAAATCCAGAATCCCTCATATCCGGAGTGCGTCATATCCAGAATCCCTCATATCTGGAGTGCCTCATATCCAGAATCCCTCATATCCGGAGTGCCTCATATCCAGAATCCCTCATATCCGGAGTGCCTCATATCCAGAATCCCTCATATCCGGAGTGCCTCATATCCAGAATCCCTCATATCCGGAGTGCCTCATATCCAGAATCCCTCATATCCGGAGTGCCTCATATCCAGAATCCCTCATATCCCGAGTGCCTCATATCCAGAATCGCTCATATCCCGAGTGCCTCATATCCAGAATCGTGCATATCCGGAGTGCCTCAAATCCAGAATCCCTCATATCCGGAGTGCCTCATATCCAGAATCCCTCATATCCGGAGTGCCTCATATCCAGAATCCCTCATATCCGGAGTGCCTCATATCCAGAATCGCTCATATCCCGAGTGCCTCATATCCAGAATCGCTCATATCCCGAGTGCCTCAAATCCAGAATCCCTCATATCCGGAGTGCCTCATATCTAGAATCGTGCATATCCGGAGTGCCTCATATCCAGAAACCCTCATATTCAGAGTGCCTCAAATCCAGAATCCCTCATATCCGGAGTGCCTCATATCCAGAATCCCTTATATCCGGAGTGCCTCATATCCAGAATCCCTCATATCCGGAGTACCTCATATCCTTATCCCTCATATACAGAGTGGCTCATATCCAGAATCCCACATATCCGGAGTGCCTCATATCCAGAATCCCTCATATCCGGAGTGCCTCATATCCAGAATCCCTCATATCCGGAGTGCCTCATATCCAGAATCCCTCATATCCGGAGTGCCTCATATCCAGAATCCCTCATATCCGGAGTACCTCATATCCTTATCCCTCATATACAGAGTGGCTCATATGCAGAATCCCTCATATCCGGAGTGGCTCATATCCAGAATCCCTCATATCCGGAGTGCCTCATATCCAGAAACCCTCATATCCGGAGTGCATCATATCCAGAATCCCTCATATCCGGAGTGCCTCATATGCAGAATCCCTCATATCCGGAGTGCCTCATATCCAGAATCCCTCATATCCAGAGTGCCTCATATCCAGAATCGTGCATATCCGGAGTGCCTCATATCCAGAATCCCTCATATCCGGAGTGCCTCAAATCCAGAAACCCTCATATCCGGAGTGCGTCATATCCAGAATCCCTCATATCTGGAGTGCCTCATATCCAGAATCCCTCATATCCAGAGTGCCTAATATGCAGAATCCCTCATATTCGGAGTGCCTCATATCCAGAAACACTCATATACAGAGTGCCTCATATCCAGAATCCCTTATATCCGGAGTGCCTCATATCCAGAATCCCTCATATCCGGAGTGCCTCATATGCAGAATCCCTCATATCCGGAGTGCCTCAAATCCAGAATCCCTCATATCCAGAATCGTGCATATCCGGAGTGCCTCATATCCAGAATCCCTCATATCCGGAGTGCCTCATATGCAGAATCCCTCATATCCGGAGTGCCTCATATCCAGAATCCCTCATATCCGGAGTGCCTCATATCCAGAAACCCTCATATCCGGAGTGCCTCATATCCAGAATCCCTCATATCCGGAGAGCCTCAAATACAGAATGCCTCATATCTGGAGTGCCTTAAATCCAGAATCCCTCATATCCGGAGTGCCTCAAATCCAGAATCCCTCCTATCCGGAGTGCCTCCTATCCAGAATCCCTCATATCCGGAGTGCCTCATATCCAGAATCCCTCATATCCGGAGTGCCTCATATCCAGAATCATGCATATCCGGAGTGCCTCATATCCAGAATCCCTCATATCCCGAGTGCCTCATATCCAGAATCGCTCATATCCCGAGTGCCTCATATCCAGAATCGTGCATATCCGGAGTGCCTCAAATCCAGAATCCCTCATATCCGGAGTGCCTCATATCCAGAATCCCTCATATCCGGAGTGCCTCATATCCAGAATCCCTCATATCCGGAGTGCCTCATATCCAGAATCGCTCATATCCCAAGTGCCTCATATCCAGAATCCCTCATATCCCGAGTGCCTCATATCCAGAATCCCTCATATCCGGAGTGCCTCATATCCAGAATCCCTCATATCCGGAGTGCCTCATATCCAGAATCCCTCATATCCGGAGTGCCTCATATCCAGAAACCCTCATATTCGGAGTGCCTCATATCCAGAATCCCTCATATCCAGAGTGCCTCAAATCCAGAATTCCTCATATCCAGAGTGTCTCAAGTCCAGAATCCCTCATATCCGGAGTGCCTCAAATCCAGAATCCCTCATATCCGGAGTGCCTCATATCCAGAGTCCCTTATATCCGGAGTGCCTCAAATCCAGAATCCCTCATATCCGGAGTGTCTCATATCCAGAATCGCGCATATCCGGAGTGTCTCATATCCAGAATCGCGCATATCTGGACATGATTTTGATGTGTATATTTTATATGTAATATATAATACAAATTTTCATTAATATTGCATAATTTATTTCTTTTTCTTTAAAATCAATTCCGTTATATTTCACTCACCATGAGCTTATTTTGTTTACTATAAAACATTGAAAATAAATGTTAAACCTGACTTCAGTTCTTTTATTTTAATCTAAATATAACCCCTCATATCTGGACTTTGTAACCAATTCCTCATATACAGAAGGCCTTCGTATTCTGGTTGTCAGGGATTCTACTGTATTAAGGTTTTCCTTTTTAAAAGTTGTTATTTATTCACTACCCACCACAGACCAATTGTATATACAGAGACTGTTTAAGACTTCATAGTGACTTGGAGGTTTTATGGTAGTTGTAGTAAGAATGGTAAGTAAGACTATGTTGTTTTGGTGTAAGGAATATTGTAGCTTGTTTGGGTCAGTGTTTGTGGCAGGTTAAATTTAAGACAAAACAGATTGATGATCAGCCATCTACATCCCCCTTTTTGGCCTTTTGCCACATTTTCTGGTTTAACAGAAGTATTATTTACTTTGATAAAGTCCTTCAGAGGACAAAGCACATTGGCTAAGATAAGTTTCCTTTTGTCTTTATTCATATACACTATTGATGAAAAATTTGGGACCACCCTGAATTGTTTCTTTAGATTCATAAAAAAGACTAATTTTGCATATTTGGATAAATAAATTCTCTTATTATGTATATGTGTATATTAAACTCATATAAAAAATTCAAACAAATTTTTCTAAAAGCATTATAAATTTATTTGCATAAGCTTTGGAAATTTTGTTACAACCTGATGCCCTTTTCTGAACTGTAGAGCAGACATTTACAAATATTTCCACTCCACTGTATGTTTTGCATACATGGAATACTTAATTCAATGAATTTTCATTAACAGAATTTATTTCTTTTTCCGTAAAATCTATTCCATTATATTTCACTCAGCATTAACTTATTTTGTTTACTATCAACCATTGAAAGTACATGTTAAACCTGATTTCAGTTCTTTTCTTTTAATCTAAATATAACTCCTCCTATCCGGACTTTGTAACCAATTCTTCATATCTGGAAGGCTTTCTTAGTCCTGTTGTCAGAGATTCTACTGTACTTTGCTTAACTTTTGGAATACATCTTTGTCTATCCCAATGTACCTTTGGATTTCAATGTCACACTTACTATCCTCTGTTAAAACACTTGCCAGATTTAAGTATCTTGTACTTGTTTGATTTTGATCTCTCTGATTTGTAATTTGCATTTTGGGTTCACCCCTTTTGCTAACAACCATACATTCCATCTTTTTGCAGCAGAAATTTACATAAATTAATAAAAGTTTAAAAAATTACAGATATTAATGATGTAAGCATGTTTTTTGTAAATAAAAAACTAGGACCAGATCACTCTGTAAAAGTCAGGGATTGATTTATCAATATTATGATAAAGACCACTCTTCTAAAATGATAAAAAATCAATTAATTTTTGAGTCTGAAAAATTCTGTGTATAGAATTATTATATTATGAATGATAATATATAAAAATTATTCCACAGAAAATGTTTCCCTATTTTTTACGAGTGGACCAGTCTATTTAAGTAGTGTCAGATATCGGGGGAAAAAAAAAATGCCCTAAATTTTTGTTGTCTTCAGATTAAGTGAGAAATCATTTAGTTTGACAGGTCCTCACAAGCAATTTTAGTTTTATATTACAAGAAGCCTTTAAAAGCAAGAGAGAGAAATAGACAGAGAAAGACGAAAAAAAAAAGTGAGAAAAGAAAAATGAGCGAGAGAGAGAGAGAGAGAGAGAGAGAGTAACTGATATTAATGCTTGTAATTAAAAACAGAATGACTCCCACCCCACCAACAGCTTACAATTGACACCGACCCACATGTAGTTAATCAGATGCTGCTACAAATTACTGGCAGTTCCCAAGTGGGTACCATAGTGACAAGAATATAATCAATGAGCCAATAAAAGACTTGTGATTGAGTAAAAGGACAGGCTTGACTAACCTAAATAAGGTATTTGCTGATGGAAGAATCAATCTCAAGGAAAAGTCAAATCTGTAATATCTTTTAAATCATTTGTAAAAGTTGATTTGGATTCAAAGACTACATTTCACATCACAGGGTTTCTTCTTAGGTCAAGGATTTTTTTCCGTAAATCAATTTTAATCTGCAAACTTAAAAGAGAAACTAATCAGTATTATTTAAGCAATTGAAGAGGGTTATGATAAAAAATGGAAAAATAGGATAGATTAAAACTAATTAATAAAATAATAGTAATAATGAAGAGTGTATTGACTCGGTGTGTTGGGATAAAAACCAAGGAGAATAAGATGTAATAAAACTAGTAATATAATAAAAGTAATAATGAAGAGTGTATATTTTTTTTAATCATTTCATCCCAAGTAAGGCAATAAAGTAAGTAATATGCAGGGGGTTACTGAGTGTGAAAGAATATGTGTCGTAACCTAGGGAAGGTTACTGAATAGAATAATCACATGAAGGTTTGGTTCGGTTGTTTTGTTTAACGGCATTCCAACCTTAGGGGTCATTTTATGCCGAAAATGATTTTGAGTCTGGCAACATTTGGTTTTCAAAAATGTATCGCTGGAAACATTTGGTTTTTAAAAACGTACTGCTGGAAACATTTGGTTTTCAAAAATGTATCGCTGGAAACATTTGGTTTTCAAAAATGTATCACTGGAAACATTTGGTTTTCAAAAATGTATCGCTGGAAACATTTGGTTTTCAAAAATGTATCGCTGGAAACATTTGGTTTTCAAAAATGTATCGCTGGAAACATTTGGTTTTCAAAAATGTATTGCTGTGGAAACATTTGGTTTTCAAAAATGTATTGCTGTGGAAACATTTGGTTTTCAAAAATGTATTGCTGTGGAAACATTTGGTTTTCAAAAATGTATCGCTGGAAACATTTGGTTTTCAAAAATGTATCGCTGGAAACATTTGGTTTTCAAAAATGTATCTCTGGAAACATTTGGTTTTCAAAAATGTATTGCTGGAAACATTTGGTTTTCAAAAATGTATCTCTGGAAACATTTGGTTTTCAAAAATGTATTGCTGGAAACATTTGGTTTTCAAAAATGTATCGCTGGAAACATTTGGTTTTCAAAAATGTATTGCTGGAAGCATTTGGTTTTCAAAAATGTATCGCTGGAAACATTTGGTTTTCAAAAATGTATTACTGGAAACATTTAAATGTATAGCTGGCAGTATTATTTTCCAAAAATGTACAGCTGGTAATATTTTTCCAAAAACATATAGCTGGCAATATTATTTTTCCAAAGACGTACAGTTGGTAATATCGTTTTTCAAAAACTCACTGCTGGCAACATTATTCCTTCGAAAATGTACAGCTGGTAATACTATTTTTCCAAAAACGTATAGCCGACAACATTATTTTTTCAAAAACGGCCTTTTTGTTGGACATAGTTCATCACCGTTCCCAATATGCATATGCAGTTTACCATCATACCCATGGACGCAGATGCAGTTTACCATCATACCCATGGACGCGGATGCAGTTTACCGTCATACCCATGGATGCAGATGCAGTTTACCGTCATACCCAGGACGGTCACATGAAGGTTGGTAATACTTAGGACAAGAACAACACATATAAGATTCGCCAGCGGCATGTAGTAGTCAATAGCTAGAAGTGAATCAAGTGAATTCCACAATGAATCTCCAACTGCTGGATATCTACCAACCACCCCATGCAGTCAGATGTGGCACAAGGCTGAATTTAATGTGGGGTATTCAAGCCTGTAGCCTTGGCTAAAAATTCCCTGCAGACCTTGTATAAAATGGAGTCAGGTAGCTGTTTCCCGAGACAAGGCTCTGCTCTTCGACATAGCCTTGTCTGGGGATCCTCTCTGCCCGGAGGCAGAGAGTTTGACCAGCACAGCTGGAGACGAATCTCTAACTACAGACCAACATATAGTATTTACTACTGTATTTATGTGAATGGGGACATACCCATTATCATATGTAGGTATGCTACAACAATAAGAAAAAGAAATTATTATTAAGAACAATAAAAGAACAGAAATTAATAAGGCAAAAGGTTGATTTTACATTTAAAATTTTGAATTTTTTTCACTTTAGAGGTTGTGTTAATGTATGGTGCTACTGTTTGGGCATTAACTAAAGCCCTCGAGTCTAAGCTTGATGAAACCTACATTCAGATACTGAGTGCTATACTTAACATCTTTTGGAGACAACATCCAACTAAATCACAGCTCTACAGTCCAAGGCCTGATATTTCTACAATCTTATGTGAATGCAGAATGTGCTTTGCCAAATACTGCTGGAGAGCAAAACAAGAACTTGCAAATGATCTACTGCTCTTGAGATCCTAGTCATGGCACAAGATGGGCTGGTCGTTCAATAAACCACCTATGTTGACCAGCTATGTTATGACACAGATAACCTCCCAACCTTGATACAGGACTATAATGGTTGACATGGTAGACTCATGAAATTCCAAGATAGCTCAACCAAATAAAATAATAAATAATACATGCAGGAGTAGACAGGTTCTCCTATCATTCAGTTCACACCCCCTCCCTGGTCTTTTGAACAGGAGTAGAAGTTTATCCCTTGTTTCCTGTTTAGGATTGGGTTTCTGATTCCTTCTAAAATCTTGTCATTCTCTTACACTCTCTGTAGTCTTAATGGCATTATCACCTTGCAACTGATTAAAAAAAAACATTTGATATTCATTGATTGAACAGTAAACATTAGTGGGTTGAAACCTTACTGTTAAAACAGTTTTTCAGTTAAATAGCCTTCTCAAAATCACTGTTATCACTCTTTCTGGTATTGATGGGACTTTTGTTGATGGAATCACCACTTTGTTGTGAGGGGTAGACCTTTTTCAGCAAATATTTAATGTCTTCTGGTACATTTGTCCTGCAAAAAATATTTTACGGACTTATGTGAGTTTGAGTAAAAATGAAAACAAAAACACCATAGATCATGAAGACATTAACGTATATATGAACAGACTAAGATAGATAGATAGATAGATAAGACTGAGATAGATAGATATGAACAGAGTGAGATAGATAGATAGATAGATGTGAACAGAGTGAGATAGATAGATAGATATGAAAAGATTGAAATAGATAAGAAGTCATTTAGATAGAGAGATCGAAGTACATATGAACAGAGTGAGATAGATAGATAGATAGATAGATAGATAGATAGATAGATAGATAAATAGATAGATAGATAGATAGATAGATATGAACAGTGAGATAGATAGATATGAACGGAGTGAGATAGATAGATAGATAGATAGATAGATAGATAGATAGATAGATAGATAGATAGATAGATAGATAGATGTAGATAGACAGATATGAACAGTGAGATAGATAGATATGAACGGAGTGAGATAGATAGATAGATAGATAGATAGATAGATAGATAGATAGATAGATAGATAGATAGATGTAGATAGACAGATATGAACAGTGAGATAGATAGATATGAACGGAGTGAGATAGATAGATAGATAGATAGATAGATAGATGTAGATAGACAGATATGAACAGTGAGATAGATAGATATGAACGGAGTGAGATAGATAGATAGATAGATAGATAGATAGATAGATAGATAGATAGATAGATGTAGATAGACAGATATGAACAGTGAGATAGATAGATATGAACGGAGTGAGATAGATAGATAGATAGATAGATAGATAGATAGATAGATAGATAGATAGATAGATGTAGATAGACAGATATGAACAGTGAGATAGATAGATAGATAGATAGATAGATATGAATGAATTAATTAATGGTAATGACAATACTGAGGTTAGCCAATTCCCATACAGGAAATATTAAACATTTATTGACTGAATATTTAACGTTACTGTCAGTTGAAATTTGTAAAATCTTTTTACTAAAATAGTTTTCCAAGAAACTAAACATCTCAACTTTTGTAACTGTTATCACTCTTTCTAGTACTGATTCCTTCCTAACCTTTTGTTTAATGCAGTGTGGAATGTCAACACCTTTATTATATCATTATTTTCTCTTCTAGTTATATGTGCTACTCATTTTAGTTGTTGCTGCTGCTTTCCTCAGGCATTTTCCTACCAACACTAATATAGCAGTGCCAGACATGGCCCCCAACAAAAATCCTTGTGAGATGAAATGCCTGAGGAAAGCTGTGAACAAGACCAGGTAAGACGAGATCAGGAATGAGGCAATAAGAGATATGGTAGGAGCAATGCCAATTAAACAACACATTGAACGACAGAGGATCAAGTGGTTCGGACACCTCACTCATATGCCTATCAACCGACCAGCCCTACGAGCATACACCCTCAGGTACTCTGGCTGGAGAGTGAGAGGCAGACCAAGAAGATGCTGGAGTGACTCAGTGGCAGACACTCTCAGAGCCCACGAGTTATCTCTCCTCCAGGCCACTCACCTTGCTGCTGACAGTATCTCCCCGTGACACCTAACAGCACAAGTGGAAGGAAAAACAAACTAAACAAGTCTAGGGTCAATTGTTAGTGATCCTCCATATCCTTATAATCTCCACTTCTTCTTGTATCCATACCATTCACTTCATTCAGTAACCCTCTACCTTCGGTGGCTTTTGAGCCTTGTATTGGGTAAACATTAGTAAAAAAAAAAAGTGTAAAAGTAAGTACACTTAATGCCATCTGATAATAATAACTTGTTAGGCTACCCAATATAAAGTAATTTCAAGGGAGGCTGCATCTGAACTCCACCTCTGGCTAGTGATATCATGAGGTATTGCTTGGGTTCCCTGGTTTATTTATAATAATATTTCAGTCCCAAAACAATTATTGGGATTTGATGAAGGCTTTGTTGGATGCACTGTTGCTTTTTTTTTTCTCTCCCAGACAAGAATTGTATGGAATAATTATCATTATATGTAATTACAAAAGTGTTTGTCTATGTGCATATGTGTGTGTAGGTTTGTATAAACGGCCTTGATAGAATCAATTTCAGACTGATCAAACACCAACCCACCAAACCCTTTTACTCTTTGTTTCATTCACAGTCTCCCACCTGACTTCAGCTGACCCCCCCACCATTGTCAATAGCAACAGTGAGAGAAGCAGCAGCAGCTGCAGCTTCAACTGCATGTCTATGGCTGAGACAGGCCAACTCACTTCCGCTAAGATCTGAAATCTGGAGAAAAATTATCAGTATTAGCAGGGGCAGACTGTGTATGCCAAGAAAAGGTAGAAATTGAGAGAAGCCAGAGCAAAAAATGTAGAAATTAGAGAGAAAGACAATAAGTAGAAAGAAAGATATCAACAATTAGAGAGAAAAGCAGTAAGAAGTGGACAGAAAGATAAGAATTAAAGAAGAAAAAAGATGTTAAGAAGGCAATAAAATGAGAAAAGCCATAATTTGTGATATGACAAGAAAAGTGATTGACTTAAGTTTGTAATTCTAATACTTTGAGATATTGATATTAAAATGGCAATGATGACATTGGAAAGGGACCTTCTACATCGGGGAGAGAAGGAAGAAGTTAATGATTTCCCTTGGGGAAGAGTTCAACTGGTGCTGACAAAAGGTTGGTGGCTCTGATGTAATGGTGATGATGGATTTAAAGCCTATTCTCGTAGGTACATTAAGTCCAACAATTATTAATATATTTTCTCTTTATACGTTAATTTTAATAGATTCCTGTTGGAGAGTGTTTATTTTCTATTAAATTTCTCAAACATTCAGACCAGTAAATGTAATTAATACTGTTTAATTAAAAAATAGAGCATTTACTTAAATTGTATCTATTAAAAATAATGTCTAAACACTAAATATATTAATAATTGTCAGACTTTATTCATTTCATTATATATTGTCATTGTTTATGTTAAAAATACATTTTGTGAGCAGATATGATCGGTAAAGAAAAATCATCAAAGATTGTGTATTTAAAAACATTAATTTGGACTTTGCTAACCAGATGCTTCTCTGTAGCGAAATGGTATAGCACGTCAAATCAAATGATGGTTTCTGTTTCGGAATACAGGTTTGATTCCTGTTGGAGAGTGCATATTTTCTACAAAATTTTTCAAACATTCAGACCGGTAAATGTAATTAATACTGCTTACTTAAAAAACAGAGCATTTACTTAAATAAATTATATCTATTACAAGTAACATATAAGCAGAATATATATATATATATATATATATATATATATTATGTCATTCACAGACAGTACTGTTTCGCTGTATCACAGCTCCTCAGTGTGGCTAGACTTCCGAATGCCTCAAGCCAGGATTGAAACACAACTAATTTGGTGTCAGCCAGAGCTATCTTCATTCGGTAGAGTTACACAACTAAATCTAGCGTATTGTTTTTACAAAAGTAAACAAATGATATACAGGGTGAACCCCAAAAAAACGGGAATTTTTGAAGTGCGTATTGCCAGACATGAGCAAGTGGCAACACTGCGAGACAGTGACCTTGAGCAAGTAAACATTTCGCCATTTTAGTAACAAGAATGAAATTCACAGTATCCCAGCTGAGATGTTGCAGCAGTCAATGAGGAATCTCAACAGCAGATTTCAAAAATGCATTCGTACAGGAGGCCGCCATCTACAGGACGTAATTTAAAAAAAATGAAAATTCAATCATTGTTTCTTAAATGGCATGTTTTAAGGTTTCAATTACTATAAATTAAATATTTTTCTTCCATCACTCTTGGTTTTATTGGATTGTTAAAAAGTTCCCGTTTTTTGGGGTCACCCAATATATATGTGTGTGTGTGTGTGTGTGTGTATAAAAGGTGAAAATTCAAGCTGACATCTTAATTAGAATTAATAGAAGGCAGTTGATCAATACCTGAAGGTTTCTGCGGTGACATGAGTGAAAAAATGTAAAATTTCAGAATCACCAATCAAAGTTAAAATTAATAATAATTGGTTTAAATTCTTTATGTAATAAAAACGTTCAAAGTAAATGAATTAATAATTACTGACTGTGTTTCATCTTAGGTAAATTAAGCTGAACATAATTATTAATGAAAAATTAATAGGTGACAATCAGGGTCAAATTATGACCTTTTGCTAATGAAATTATGGAGACCCCCTAATACATGGCCACCCCTAACTTGCCTGGTCCCGTTTTGAATATATTTTACTCATAATATATTTTAGCGACATTTCCATAGCTTGAAGTAAACTTATTGCAAATTCTTTAAATAAACTAGAATAGCTAACTTTTCTTTGTCAATAAAATATTCTTTAAGAAATACTAACATTTTACTATTTATAGCAAACCAAATTAGTACATATTTCAAAACCACAACAACAACAAAAAATGTTTTAAATTTTCTACCCAGAATTATAACAATAAAACAGTCAAAATAAATATAAGTTTGTCATATTGATATCATTTCACTTTATAAAACTTAGAACTTATAACATCTAGGAAATTCAAATCTTTGTTTTATTAAAGCTCAGGGTCCCTATGCTGAAGTCTATACTGGCCTCAGGGATTATCTGGCCCTGGTGACAATACTTCATATAATAAAAAAAAAATTGAATCATATAAACTTGGATTTCTTTGGCAAAACTTTGTATATACCTGCACTTATATTTTGTAACGAGCTTCTGTTGCTATTACTTTATGATATAATTTCATAATGATAAAATGTGGAAATGTATAGACTAAACTTACCTATAGATAGATAGATAGATAGATAGATAGATAGATAGATAGATACTGAATAGAATGGGATAGATAGATAGATACTGAATAGAATGAGATAGATAGATAGATAGATAGATAGATAGATAGATAGATAGATAGATAGATACTAAATAGAATGAGATAGATAGATAGATAGATAGATAGATAGATAGATAGATAGATACTAAATAGAATGAGATAGATAGATAGATAGATAGATAGATAGATAGATACTGAATAGAATGAGATAGATAGATAGATAGATACTGAATAGAATGGGATAGATAGATAGATACTGAATAGAATGAGATAGATAGATAGATAGATAGATAGATACTGAATAGAATGGGATAGATAGATAGATAGATACTGAATAGAATGGGATAGATAGATAGATAGATACTGAATAGAATGGGATAGATAGATAGATAGATAGATACTAAATAGAATGAGATAGATAGATACTGAATAGAATGAGATAGATAGATAGATAGCTAGATAGATAGATACTGAATAGAATGACATAGATAGATAGATAGATAGATAGATAGATAGATAGATACTGAATAGAATGGGATAGATAGATAGATAGATACTGAATAGAATGAGATAGATAGATAGATAGATAGATACTGAATAGAATGAGATAGATAGATAGATAGATAGATAGATAGATACTGAATAGAATGAGATAGATAGATAGATAGATAGATAGATAGATAGATACTGAATAGAATGGGATAGATAGATAGATACTGAATAGAATGAGATAGATAGATAGATAGATAGATAGATACTGAATAGAATGGGATAGATAGATAGATAGATACTGAATAGAATGGGATAGATAGATAGATAGATACTGAATAGAATGGGATAGATAGATAGATAGATAGATAGATAGATAGATAGATAGATACTAAATAGAATGGGATAGATAGATACTGAATAGAATGAGATAGATAGATAGATAGCTAGATAGATAGATACTGAATAGAATGACATAGATAGATAGATAGATAGATACTGAATAGAATGAGATAGATAGATAGATAGATAGATACTGAATAGAATGAGATAGATAGATAGATAGATAGATAGATAGATACTGAATAGAATGAGATAGATAGATAGATACTGAATAGAATGAGATAGATAGATAGATAGATACTAAATAGAATGAGATAGATAGATAGATAGATAGATAGATAGATACTGAATAGAATGAGATAGATAGATAGATAGATAGATAGATAGATAGATAGATAGATAGATTTGAGTTGACCAAGATAGATTTTCCAATAACTGTAGTTTCTTGATCTTTAAGATATGAGCCATTTTGTAACACTAATCAAAAGTAAGAATACTAATTCTATACCATGCCTAGATCAACCTTTTCACCATCCCTTGATTCTGCCCAATATTTTTTACCATCTTTCAAAATTTTTCTAATGCTTGTTTGCTTCTTGGAATTCCTGTCAAGACAGAATTTTGATATTTATTCTCCAGGCTTCTTCAAATCATTATCAGTTCCCAATAGCATCTTCATCTTATGACCTGGTATTTTTATTACTACTACTACTAATACTACTACTACTACTACTACCACCACCACCACCACCACCACTACTGCTATTAGTATTTGTAAGTATTCAAAATAGAATTTGATAAAAGTAATAAAAAGATGAAGATACTAATAAAATAATGCATGGAATAGTGAGAATTCTTAATCTCTCATTTTCGGACAACTACTACCTCAACTATTACTACTACTACTACTAGTAGTAGTAAGTAATCAAAATTCTTGATAAATGGCAACAAAAAGATGAAAATACTAATTGAATGATGTGGGGAATAGTGAGAATTCTTCATGTCAGAATTTCAGACAACTACTACTACAACCACCACTACTACTACTACTATTACTACTACTACTACTAAGTAATCAAAATAGATTTTGATAAAGAAGCAGCAAAAAGATGAAGACACTAATCAAAAAATGAGTCACTCCAAACACACTGCACAACATACAAATCCATCACGGTCAAGTTTATTCACTCAATTTAGCTTTATTTTACATGAATAAAGACTGTCGTTTGCATTCCCACATATCCAATGATACTTGTATGTCATTTGGAAGCCATTGCTTTCATTAAATACAAACAAATTGGTCAAATTATCTTGCAAAATGGAAAGAAATATATCACTTGTTATTTTTATCTGGAAAATAGCCCCAGACCAAAATTTACAGAGTTATTATCAGGGCCAGTGTGTGTATTACCCCCAAACCCACTAATCAGGGAGGGCCCAAGTTTGATTGGTGGCCCGTGGCAGTTCTTTGTGACCCTCTCATCAACATTTGCTTTTTTCTACCTACATTTATATACGTTACAAATTAAACTATGAAAGGATGATAAACATTCAGATTTTGATGTCATTCCGGGCCGGGGTCTTTTTCTTTTGTCCAAATCCATATATTTCTTTCGCTCATGCTCAGTCTTGAAAAGACACGATATAAAATTCGTTATTTTTTACCCATAATGTTAAACGTGTTAAAATAATGTTTGATTTAAAATAAACATTTTGTGTTCTTCCTTTTTTTATCATTTCACCCCAAGAAAGGCAATAATGCCACTAAGACACAAAGGATTACTGGGGTGAAACCAATGCTTTAATCTGTGAAAATGAAAGAAAATGACTTCAGGAAAAGAACCAGAGACCCAATCCTGAACAGGAAGCAAGGGTTAAATCTCTACTGTTCAAATGGGGAAGGTGTGTGAACCGGGCAATAGGCAACCCTATCTACTCCTATTAATATATATAATTATAATAATTGCACAAAAATCTATTACTCATTCTTAATGATTAAAGTGCCCTCTTTGTTAATTTTATATCAATCTCTTTCAGAATTTAACTTCAAATATTATATACATGTCATCTTGAACATGACAAAAGAAGAGATACATTTATTTTTTTTGCATGAGTTGCATGATCATAATGCTTCTCAAATTGCTGCCAACACTAACAGAGTATGTGGTAAAGCATCCACTTGTGATCAGATGCTGGTTTCTGAAGTTCCACAGTGGGGATACAAGTCTTGAAGATCAAGGTGGTAGAGGACATACATGTGTAATTACCAATCAACATCTGAAAACACTAGTCAAACAAAACCTACATCAAAATGTCAAAGAAATGTCTCATGTCAGCATTTCAACAATACCGGACTATCTCAAGAAAATTGGCAAGGTGAAGAAACTCAATAAATGGGTCCCATGAACTCAATGAATATCCAACATTTTGATGTGTGTTCAATGCTGCAGCTGCAAAATTTGAATGATCTATTTCTTGATTGAATAGTGACTTGTGATGACTTCTGATAAATGGATACTTTATGACAATCATAAACAATTGACTCAATTGCTTGATCACTTCCAATTTCTATACATTTTCATGACATTTTCATGACAATACTACCTCAACTATTACTATTACTACTACTAGTAAGTAATCAAAATTTTTGATAAATGGCAACAAAAAGATGAAAATACTAATTGAATAATGTGGGGAATAGTGAGAATTCTTCATGTCAGAATTTCAGACAACTACTACTACAACCACCACCACTACTACTACTACTACTAAGTAATCAAAATAGATTTTGATAAAGAAGCAGCAAAAAGATGAAGACACTAATTATGATGCGTGTTCCTCTTTGGCACCTTCACAAATTGAAGAGTCATAATAGACTGGTAGTGAGGTCTCATCATTTTATTATTTTTTTTTTACATTGAGGTCAAACCTGTACAAGGCCTGGGAGCCAGTCAAGGTAGACAAAGAAGCATATTTTATTCTGATAGATGGAGAAGCTAATGACTAACCCTAGACTTTAACAAGTTAAGATTGTAGTGATCTGGGAAACATCCTCTTGGCAGTTAGTTCCACAGAGCAATGGCTTGTGGGAAGAAGCTAGTTGATTGGAACTTTCTTTTCACTAAAGGAATACAGAGGGAATGAGTATTGTTTGCTATAATGGCACTGGCATAGTAGGTCCTAAGCTGTGACAGTTTGAACTGGTGAAATCAAGGAATACAGTTTGTCTGAGCACTTTCCATGTAAGTTGTTGTATCCTTAAAGAAGGTTACAAACCCAGACAAAGGTGGTGCTCAAGTGAAAGGAACAACAACACGGGTGTAGATGAAAGAGAGGTTTATTATAAAAGAGAATACACTACTGAAAGACAGGGAATTGGGTAGCAAGCTAGTAATTCCTGAAGCAAAGGTATTTACCTTACCTCCCTGTGAGGCAGGATGTGGCACAAGGGCGTTTTTTTAATGTGGGGCAAAACGAGCCTGTAATCTCAGGCAAAAAATTCCTTGTAGACCCTGTAAAAAACAGGGTCAGGTAGCTGTCTACCACACCAGATGAGACTCTGCCCTTCAGCATAGCCTCGTCTGGGTTCCTCCCTGCCCGAAGGCAGAGAGTTTGACCAGTACAGCTGGAGATGGATCTCCAATTAATTGTCGAAGCAAGCTTATTTACCTTACCTCCCCGCCAGGCAAGATGTGGCTCAAAGCCGTTTTTAATGCGAGGTTAAAACTGAGCATGTGTACTCGGGCAAAAATTCCCTGTAGACCCCATACAAACAGGGTTGGGTAGCTGTCTACAACCCCAGACGAGACTCTGCCCTTCGGCACAGCCTCGTCTAAGTTTTATGCTAATAGCTTCTTCTTTTGAACTTCTCGTTTCTTGAACTCTCTCTTCTTACAATCTAAAAATATTTTCTGGCTTTAAATAACCTACAAAGGATTGATAAGCTGTAAAAAATAAATTAATCAATAAAAAAATACATTTGCAATGATTTTTCTGTAGTAAATCATCTATAAATTTCTACATTAAATCATTTATTATCCCATGTTATAGTAAACCATTTGCAATACAATTCTATATTAAATCAGTCGTAATACATTTTTCCAGTTCACACTCCTCTCCGGTCATTTGAACAGGAGTAGAGGTTTATCCCTTGTTTTCCTGTTTAGGATTGGGTTTCTGGTTCCTTCTAAAGTCTATTTCAACTCTAGATTTCTAACATCTCTTTCTAAACTCTGAAATTTTATTTACTATTTTTTAATTATTTTTTTCCTCAATAAGAGTAGCTCGGTTCACCTATTGTCCTGTTCATACTCCTCCCTGATCTTTTGGAGAAGAGTAGAGGTTTATCCTTTGTTTCCGGCTTAGGATTGGGTTTCTGGTTCCTTTTAAAGATTTTATTCTCATTCTCTTTTACTCCTAGTAGCCCTTTGCATCTTCGTGGCATTATCGTCTTGCCGAGGGTGAATTTATTTTTTTAAAAATATAAATTTCAGTAATAAATTCGGTAAAAATGGATTCCCATAGTAAATCATATATAAATCATTTGCAAAAGGATTTACCTATTAAATTCCATGGAAACATTTTTATCTGAAATTCTCCGTTAAGCATTTTCAGAGGAACAAGCAGAAGAAAATTCGGAAGAAGCTTTTTGTTTGATTTAATCAAAAACAATCTTTATTCAAAATGAAATCATTGATTTAAAGGCGACAAGGATTGTCTCCCTTGTTATTTTGCAAAGTCTGGAATTATTTAGTTTTTCGTTACCTCGGGTTGAGCGGGGAATATGGATGCGTAACGAGGTGCGGTTTTCTTTTATTAAGATTCACATTAATTAATTAGCACGTTAATTATCTAATTAATAAAAAAACAACTAAATTTCTCTCTAAATTAGGGAGAATATTATTTGTAGATTTCTATGTGCATTTTTGTATTCCGTTTTTTTTTTTTTTCTTTCTTTCCGGTGTTGCTTTGATTTTTTGATTTTTGAGGCTTTACATTTAGTTTCTTGGGTTCGTCATACTAGTAAACTTCTTTTGTTTTTACTGTATAATTTTATTTCTCCAAATCAACATTTAACTAAACATATTTACATGTACATTGCATTGGATTTTCAAACTTATAGCAAAAATTTCCAGGGGTGACAATTTGAATCAATCATCGTCTGGTTCACCTGTTCTTTTCAACAGGAATAGAGATTTTAATCCCTTGTTTCCTTTTTTTTTTTTTTTTTTTTTTTAAGCGTATCACCCCAAGCAAGGCCAGTGGCCACAATCACGCAAGGGGTTACAGAAGGGTTGGAGGAAGAGAAGATAGGAGTGGTAAAGGAAGGGATGTGGAGAAAGAGAAGGACGGAGGGTCGATCGAGGTAGGGAGGTTACGGGAGATATAGAGCGAGAGCAGATAGGAATGAAAGATGTCAGGCAGTGGATAGATCAAGGCAATTGGAGATGACGATTGACGCTACACTTAAACCGTTGGAGATTGTATTTGTCAGGGAAACAGTAATAGGGAAGGGAGTTCCATAGGCGAGATGTGCGAGACATGAAGCTATTGGAGTAGAAAAGACGTCTACACCTAACAGTTTCAACGGTGAAGGGGTGGGAACGGGATGCCAGCCTCGTAGGACGCTTAAATTCACGAGGCTTAGGGACAAGCGAAAGCAACTCCTCAGAGCAATTACCGTGGAAGTACTTGTAGAAAAGGCAGAGTGATGCAACATTGCGTCTGTGAGAGAGCGACTGCAGACGAGATGACAGATCAGGGCCAATCACATTGCATATCCGTCTCTGGATCTTATCAAGAACCCCGAGGCAACACGCAGGGGCCCCAGACCATAAATGGCAGCAATACTCCATGCAAGGTCGAATGGTAGACTTATAGACTTGGAGGATCGATTCAGGGGAGAAGAATTTCCTGGCTCGGCACAGGGAACCAACTTTTCTTGCGGTGGATGATGCAATTGACTCGATGTATTTGTTCCATCTCAGATCAGCGGACAGCGTGAGACCGAGCAGCCGCAGAGAGGAACTCTCGAGAAGTTGGTCCTCAGACATTCTGATGGGATGCAGGGATGGGTCCTTGTGGTGGTTAAGGATTGGGTTTCCTGCTCCTTAATCTAGAGAGTCTTTTTATTGTCTCCCACTCCCGGCAGCCCTTTGTGTCTTAATGTTATTATTAACTTGCTTGGAGTAAATTGATTAAAATATCCACAAATTCAGATTATATAACTTTTGTTGATATATAGTTATTATTCGTGACCAAGGATCAGTAAGAAATATAACTCGTCCCAGGAGATCTGCTCTCGCAGAGTGTACCTCCTTATTGCATTATAAAGTGATGTGGGACCATGACACATAGAATGTAAAAATGAGAAAAGCATTTTGCTATAAAAATGCAAAAATAAAAATAAACAAAATAAAATATATCTTCTTGAATTTCCTTCTTTTATTTTTCTCACTCCTTTATAATATTTTTCTTTTTTTTATTCTTTCACACTCAGTAATCTCTTGTGTCTTAGTTGCTTTATTTCCTTGCTTGGGGTGAAATGATTAAAAAAGGTCGAAATCTGTAGAGTTTTATGAGAAATCTTTTCACAAAAGTAGGCTTGAGAAAAATAGGATTTTAGTTTTCTCTGATTGGTCAAATATTTCACTCGATGAAGTTAATTTCTCACTAAGAGACACTTTGATTTAAACGGTGTGTGTTAGATTGTGGAATCTTTTAGGCATATTTGTAATGTTGTCTGTTATTGGGTATAAAAGGCAGTTTAGGTGTGTTTTAATATGGTATGTATGTAGGTATGCAATTGTGTTGGAAATAGCGTTTCTTTCCTATATTACTATTGGTTTTCATTTCACATCAGGATAATCCGAGTCAAGGAACAGATAATCAAGGAAATAATTTATCTGTTCTGAATGAAGATGGCACATAGAAACAGAAGAACAACTCTTGAAACTGAATTAAAGTACAGTGTAACCCGGATATAAGAGACCCTGATATAAGAGAAACCCGAATATAAGAGAGATTTTATCTGGTCCCAAATTAGAGCCTGTGTTAATGTATAATGTCTATTATAAATAGACCAAACACGGATATAAGAGAAACCCTGATATAAGAGAAACCCGGATATAAGAGACCCCTTCTCCGGTCCCGACAACTCTCTTATATCCGGGTTACACTGTAGATACATTTGTAAGGGTCATCATTTGTCAAACATAATTATTGCTTTGGATTTTGAAATTGGTCAACATGGGCAATATCATCATATCTCCAACATTTTCTGAACATACAGCCACCCAACGTCGAAACACCACTCCTCGTACAATCACTGAAGTTAAGCAACACAGAGCCTGGTCAGTATCTAGATGAGTGACTGATTTGGAATACCAGGTGCTGTAAGTTTGGAGGTACAGGTGGTGTAATGTATAACAGCTTGGTATTGGAAATCGGAAAGCTGAATTCCAATTCCACTTGGAGTCATTATATTCACTTAGTTGTATCCACCGACAACATAAAGAAACCCAGCTTAAAACTTTTTCCAATTTGTCATACATTTTTTCTTTCAAAAATGTTCTTGATATATAAAAATATGCTTGTTAAAAAGATTAATCCACCTCTTCTCTCCCCAGCTATAGGTTAATTGATTATATATCAGTAAATCATTATCATCTCCAAACAATTCTTATAATCTAAACAATATTCTGACTGTAAAAGGTTGATAAGCCATAAAAAATAAATCAATCAATATTTTCTAGACAGCTATAGTTTCAACAATACATGTCACAAAATTTCTCTTCAGCATTTAAGCCTATTTTTTTTTCATATTGTTTTATTATTTGAATTCTCAGGGATATTTCAATTTAAATGTGTAAGATAACAAACTATGATAACTTGAAACTTGTTTTGAAAAGTAAATTCACAAAATGAGTTGCATGGTCAGTCCGGAAATGTTACCACCGACATTCATTTTATGTCCAGATAATCAAAGTACGGCCAGGATAATCAAGGAAGTATTGTAATGAGCTATAAAGAAGCTTTATAACAAAAAGATAAACACAGCCGAGAATCTAAAATAAAAACATAATTATAACTCACTGAAAAAGGAAATGAAGTTGCTGAATGTTAACCATAACTCAGTATCTGTCTATATTTCTGAGATATATATTAACCATGACTCATCTCAAAATTTCAGGTAAACATTTAGAAGTCTTCTTTACAGATTCTACAGGCCACCCTAAGTCAGAATCCACACGATGAGCTTTAACACAGGAAGAAGGATGATGACAGCTTTTCAGCGCCAAAGAAACCTTTCCACAGTCAATGAACAAAGAACCTTGTGTGCATTGACATACAACGGCCCTTTTCAGAGCCACTAACTTTTTCCGAAAGTCTTTTCAACCCAGAATATGTGATTAAAAAATCGTTAAACCTTTATTTCCAAGAAAATATTTACCTTTCATACAGAAATACATACACATTTTAGATTTATCAAATATATGAGGAAAACCATAGGTAAACAAGCATTAAAATTAAAAAAATATAAAAATGGCTACGGAGAAGTTGGAAGGATGTAAATGAAAGTTATTTTTTATAGAAAGAGAATATGCTAACAAAGTCTAGAAACTTGTTACATGCCTTCTCTCAGACCTTGAAAAGGAAAGCTAGCAAAAGTCTGTGTTTTGTACCCACAAGTCAGGCAAGCATCTCAGAATAATATAGACATATATCTTTTTAATTTTATAATATTCCTTTCTAGTTCTCAAATTAGTGTCTTAAGGAATCAGCACATATGCTAGGCCACAAAATTCTCCTGAGCCGACCAAGCATAGAAATAAATACAATATGGGAACCAGTAATAAGGAGTGCCAGAGAAAAAGCAATGATAACAAAGTTGCAATATGAGCTCTGGTAAAAACATGCAATGATAACAGCAAAAATTGCAATATGAGCACTGGTAAAAAAGGGTTGCTGAAAACATTAGGTTTATAATACCCAGAAATCCATACCCAGATGTCCTCAAGGACACATGGCACAGTGGATAAAGGCGTTGGTTAGATCCAGTGACAGACCCAAAGAGTGTGAGTTCAATACCCGGTTAAGGCAGTGGAGAACTTTCAGAGGGAAAATTAGCAGGAGATAACTGACATCCATCAAACATGGCACGTGGAACTAGAACAGTCTACCCCAGTGATCGAAATAAAGGGTTCAGTTCGAAATTCCAACCACTTGAAGAAGGCCGGAGCGTACAACGGCCGAAACGTTGTGACAAATATGGCGACAAAGATGAGGACAATAGTCCGACTAATGTAAATACTGTAGCGTCTTGATGTTAAGTTGAAATTCAACAAGGGAGGCGCCATAGCTTTTGTTAACCCAAGTATATTCGATCTCCTCCAAGATCATCCTCATGGGCGAACTGTGAGTGTTGTGATGGTGATTTTTGTAAACATGCGTGAACACGCTGTGTTATAATTATATTAAAATTAATCGTTGTAGCTATGGTGTTTTTTTTTGTAAGCAAGTGCCCACAATATAAGGGAGATTGTTATCAGAGATGGTAAAAATGCAAGCGGCATTGAATGTTGGTCAAATATCTTTTAATATTATATTGCGGATGTTTAGACATTGCTACAACAGTTAATTTTAAAATAATTATAACAGAACATGTTCACGTGTGTTTACAAAAACCACCATCAAAACACTCAGAGTTACGTTAAGTTTGTCTTTGAAATTCACGCCTGTGGGTGATCTTGATATATATATACCCAAGTATATATATACACAAGTATATATATATATATATATATATATATATATATATATATATATATATATATATATATATATATACACCCAAGTATAGAATTGGTGTATACAGAATAAATTCCAATAACCAAAAAATACTATTCTTAAAAGAGTGCTCAATACAGAGTAGACCAAATATAATTTATTCAAAATTTATAACATAAATATGTTATAAAATCACTATCAAAATAGCCATTTTGTTTCAACACTTCTGATGTCTTATCAAGTGATGGTGTTGAATATATTTTTATAGTGATTTTATAACATATTTATGTTATAATTTTCGAATAAATTATATATATATATATATATATATATATATATATATATATATATATATATATATATATATATATAGTCATGTATATACAAGCCTGTTTCACAGCTCATCATTGTAGCTAGACATCCGATTACTTCAAGCTGGGATTGAAACCCGACCAATTTGGCATCAGTCAGAGATCCTACCCCTAAGTTATTGGTGCACAGCAGAGAAAAAGAAATTCTAACATATTATATACGGTTGTATACAAACACCAGCAGCCAGAGTGCTCAATTCGTTAATGAAGAGCGATGTGTTAATAGTGGCAATGTCTATTGTCTGGGAATTACCCTTTTCTCAATCGAGCTCAATTGAAATGACGTGAGCATATATATATATATATATATATATATATATATATATAAAGACAAAAGGAAAATGTTATTAATATTGTCCTTTTCCTTTTATCTATCTGAAATTTTGCATTCACACATACACACACACACACACACATATATGTATGTACGTATGTATGTATGTATTTCAACTGATTGACTGAGTTGAATAAAAAGGTTTTCAATTTCTAAAATGTTTTCCATTAAAGTTATTGAAGACAGCCATTTTAAGAATATTTTAAGTGATGCTTCTTATAATGACTGCATTTTTTGTCATAAACAAAAAGCTTATTTTAATTCAAGCATTATGCTTGTGCTTGGCCTCATCTGTGGGTGTAAAAGAATAGAAATTTATAAAGTTAAATCTTTGTAGATAATTTATTTAGTGTATATTCTCAATCCCATTCAAATAAATATAAATTGAATAAATGTTTTTTAAAACTAGCAGTTGAACTAACATGTCAGACTACTTGTAGAATGGATTGTTAGATAATAAATAGGAAATTTGAATAAACCATTTTGGTCAAATTTTGATTGGATTTAAAAAGATCAGTCTACAGGACACAAACAAATAGCTAATGTTAACCCTTTGAGCCCTGACCACCACTTTATTGGTGGTAGAGAAAAATGACTTAATGCCCAGTCACCGGTTGAACAGTGGTAGAGAAAAATGACTTAATGCCCAGCCACCGATTGAACAGTGGGTAAACACTTTTTGTGCATGAAGAGAGGCAACATTTGCTGGGTAGACAGGCACATAATGAAAGAATCCTGGCAATAAAGTGAAGGCATGCAATCATCCTCTCTCCTTGCTAAGTATAATGCTTATCTTTTTTGTAACTATTTTTATATCTACTGTGAATATAAATTTTTATGTATTGAGCACAATTTTAGAGAAAACAATGACACAAGTTTTCATTTGATATGTTTTTGCCTTTAGGACATTGTTCCATGAAGTCTTAAAGGACGAAACATGGGCAGCAAAAACTTTTTCCATTTTGTCATAGTTTTCCCTAATATATATATATATATATATATATATATATATATATATATATATATATATTGTCAGCGGTCAATATACCTCATAATACTCTTGAGCACTTAGCCTTAGAGTGGGTAGAATGGAGATCAACATGTTTTAGTGGAATCAGCAGTTTTAACTCTGCTTGTCTGAAGCGTTTTCAAGAAGCAAGAGCAAGATCTAAAAGGTCAGCCAATCTAACGGTGATTTCATCCCACAATCTTCACTCTTGCTCCATATGCGGCCTCCTTTGTAAATCACTAGCGGGTCTCAAGTGCCACTTTAGATTATTGCACAAAATTTCATAACTGAATCAATTAAGTTGCTAGTTCCTCATACGTTGAAACCAACGGGAGAGTCCATTATCATATATATATATATATATATATATATATATATATATATATACAGATAAAATGATGTCAAATAGAGTATGATTCAACTGTGCTTAACATTTAATTTAAAAGAGGGATCAATACATAGTAGAGTTAAATATTATTTATTTTAGGATATTAAAAAAGCACTACACAATTACAATTATGTTTCAACACCATAAATCTGTCTCTTCTGGTGATGTCAAATAAAGGAAAAGATTAATTTGATTTAAAAAAGCAAATACTTTTTTAAAAAATAGACTTGTGGGCTTTGCCATAATTAACTATTAGCAATTTTCTTTATAATATTTTAATATCCTAAAATAAATAATACAGCGAATGGCTAATATGTCTGATCATGCGCTGTTCTAATGTTTGAATTTTTGCTTTAATTTCTCGTGAACATAGCCGTGTACATAATATTAGACAGATATTAATTGATAACACAACAATGCTCACACATACACACAGTAAAAGGAACCGTAAGATATTGGAGACCAACTACATTCAAACAAAGCAACTCACACTCAACAAAATTACATTTCAAACTAGCCACAATACAGTACCTTGCATCTAGACATTGGTTCTGTTGTAATACTTCAGTCTATCGCATGGTATGATGTCATAGAACCACATCTTGAACTTACAATCTGCATCTGCTATTCCGTGACCATTGTCACCGCATAGCAATTTTCTAAGTCAAAATAACAAAATATCTTTGTTTCATGTCTGTAATAACCACTCTGAGGATAGCTCCTGTGAGCTGAAAACTTAGGACTAACTTAATAAAAAATATCCAAATTAAAGCAAACATTCGAATATTAGAAGACTTCACGATCAGACAAAATAGACATTCATTGACTGATGATCCGTTTTGCCTGGCTCTTTATGATTATCTTAGGTTTTGCTCTACTTTGTGTATTGAGAACTTTATTCAGTTGCCTTTTACTTGTTTTGGAGGTTTTTTTCTTTGGACTTTCAGCTTGAACTCTGGACGATTGTTTTTGCCTCAGTTTAATGTTCTTGGTTCTTTCTTTTTTTATTCCTCATTTTTCCTTGGGTACCGATTTGTTTTACTACAAGTCGAACTATCCAAGGTTTTTCCAAGTGAGTACCACCATTTATATACATATATTGCACTAGCATGAAACAGACTGTCGCCTCTAAGTGCTGACTTCCATGTCCACTTTTATATTTACACACGCTCTATCTCTGATATTGAGCACTTTATCCCATAAATATAGCACACTTTAAGACTATATTTCTTCATATATATATATATATATATATATAGAGAGAGAGAGAGAGAGAGAGATAGTAAGAGAGAGAGAGCGAGAATGAAATAAAGGGACTGAATTCATAAAGTTCACAAAGAAAAACATGGCGTCTAGGATAATTGGATAGCACTAATCTACCAAGTTGGAAGGGCCTACCTATCTTAAAATCATTACTCTACATTTGGATTTGGTTTGAATGCTAAACACTGGTACTGATGGGAAAAGGACAACTCGACCACGAATCAAAAGCCATGCCTAATAATATGAATTAAACACATTTTTCCTCCCGAAATGCATTTCCAGAGCAAGTCTTTTTGTGATAATCCATCTTTATTTTTATATTTCCAGTTTCATTTGACTATCAACATTGTAACTCCAAAAAGTACCTAGATGTTACAAGAACTACATTTCAAGTTACATCAAATCTCAAAGGTTCCTCCAGTTACAGTGCGACACGGTGTGAAATCTTCTTCAAGTCAGAAGGGCAATACATTTGTATAAAAATACTCAACATGGACACGGATGATTGTAATGTTAACTTAAAAGTCTTCACAGGCAAATTGTCAGAAGATCCTAAGGTAAGAGGGTTTTCCTTTGTTTTTGTTTTAATTAAAAAAAGAATAATTGCTGAAAACAAATTAATTTGGCTTACATGACAAAAGTAAAAATTGAGGAAGTTATTTCTCGCAACATTAACAAATCATTTATTTAGCAAAAAAAAAAATGTAAAATCTGAAACCTAAAAGATTAGCATTGTTTTTTTTTTGTTTTGTTTTTTTGGCATGTGTTTATAAAAGTTGAAAACGAACAGAATAGTGTCTGCATTGGTGTGCTCGAAAAGGGAGAGGAAATATATATAGATAGCCTGAAGTTTGTGTCTAAGAATGAAACAGGCTGTTGCCTCTGGGTGTTGACCTCAGTACCCACTCTTATATTTTCATATGCTCTATCCCTGATATTGAACAATTTAACCCATAAATGTAGCATACTTTAGAATTGACAATAGCAAAAAATTTGTTTAATTATTTATTACTAAAAATTTAAAACCTCTAATAATTCACCTCTTAGAACAAAATTAAATAGGGCAAATATTATTTACAAATTTAAATGCCATTTAAGGAATTGTATTCCTGATCAATGAAAATTTGTAAATATTATATAGGCCACATTACAACATGTTTGACACGAAGACTCACACTACACGTTTCTGACCATAGCTCAATTAGGTCTCATTTAAATACTCATGGAGACCTACCAGGCCCTGTTTGTAACATACTTGTTAACAACATAAATATAATAGCATCATCTACATCACAAAAACAGGCTAAAAATAACCGAAACTTTATTAATAAAAGCAAAAGACCAACACTTATTAATATCAACTATGAACATGGACACAATTCCTTGACCCTGTTTTGAAAAATGAAAACATTATATAAATACATACATACAAAAACTATTTCTTGTTAACAGTTAATATATTTCAACCTTGAAAATGGCTAAATGTATAGCCGAAAGCACTTGGATAAAAAGAACAATTGGACAGTTTTTATAAAATTTATCATCTGAAAATAAAAAAGTTATTAGATCACATGAGAAACTGTATAAAAAAACTAAATCAAAGCACCTTGTCTGTCGTATTCAATGAAATGTGCATAAAAGAAGGATTGCTGCCTAATATATATATATATATATATATATATATATATATATATATATATATATATATATATTATTTAACAAAATAATGTCCATATTGGTGTGCTTAGAAAGGGAGAGGAATTATGTCTTTTTTAACCATTTTAACACAAGCAAGGCAATAAAAACGCTTAGACACAAGGGCTTACTAAGAGTGAAAGAAAATGAGAATAAGTTAGAGAGAAGAAAGAGTAATAAAAGAACAGGATTAAAAAAGAGAGAAACTTGCTGGTGTTGTACATAAATTTTTGAAAATTTTCTGGCAGTAGGGGAACTGAAAATGAGTTCCACAGGTGAGAAGTTCAAAAGTTCAAAAAAGTATACAAAAAGGTGTGTGTAGTATTGTATGCAAATTAGATAGACAAGTATAAATAGAGAACAACTGGTGAGGGGCTATGCCTGGCAAATCCGGTTGCTATTCAGGACATAGAGAACTGTACTATGACTACTACTATGCAGAGAGATATACAAAACATAACAGAGTGAATGAAGGTGTGTGCATATGTGCGTGTGCAAAGGTTAAAGATTAAAGTAGAACCATTACAGATGACATGGGAATTGGCTGAGAAGAAGGCAAACTCTCATGTTACTGTTGCTCATCGTCTTCCGTTGTCATCAGTTTACTCACATGCAAATGGTTCTCATCAAACTGAACAGGTTGGCCAGAACGCAAAGATTCTGTAAGTTCAAACTTCCTCTGCTTGAACTCAGAAAACTATTTCTTTGCCATTCTATTAATAAGTCATCTCTGTGCAAAGTACAAATGTCTTGAGCCACTTTCTGACCTTGATTAAAATCAAAGAGAAGATGTCGGACATGCTCATTCTTGTCTGCTTGGCATTCCATCACAAATGGGGGGGAAGGGTTCTAATATGAAATTAAATTTCAATAACATGAGACAACAGTGTCAGAGGATGACCAAAGTTACTAAAAAGCAAAAAATGCTATCAATGATTATTTTTCGAGATCATTCGCAGATTATCAGAGAAAAGGGAACAAATACATGTAACAGCCTAAAATACAAGTCATAAATTTCACCACACAGTGAAATTTAAGCAAATATAAGGAGGCAGGCAGTAATAGAGAGGATGAAGAAAAATGTTCTGCATTAAAATCCCCAAGAGGAACCGTGTGCAGCCCTATGGTATCTTTGTGGTTACCTTTTAGAATGCACCACACTTAGTCCTTAAAAAATATGCTATCTATAATATCCTTTAAATAAGCTATCTTTGTGGTTTAAAATGCATCACACTTAGTTCTTAAAGAAATATGCTATCTGTAATATCCTTTAAATGTAGTATCTTTGTGGTGCCCTTTTAGAATACATCACACTTAGTCCTTGCCAGTGGAAAGCTATTCTGCAACTGATAACTTTCCCCAAGATAAAGTGATCTGAAAGCCCTCTTGAAGCATAATGAAATTTTGTTCCTGTAATAAGGCAAAGTGTCAAAAGGACGGTTTTTTTTTTTTCCCATGACACCACTTTTTTAACTCCCTTCACTCTTCAGCAATGTTTATAGTTTTAAAAAGTGATGATTAGAATCGTAATAAAACCTGAACATATGATGAAAGTTAATTAATTTTTTTTTTTTTTTTGGAGAATCACTGATCTAGCGTGTTGAGGATGTGGCCCCATACACCACAATTAGAGCATATAAGAGAGAGAGAGAGAGAGAGAGAGAGAGAGAGAGAGAGAAAAAAAAAAAAGACATGGCTCCTGGCATTGCCAATGCATGGGAGATTACTCCAGCAGAGAGTTATAGACATTAGTAGATACCTTCATTGCAAGGCTGGCATAAACTCAGCTGAGCTAGCTGGTCACATCGACCATTGATTTTTTAGTCGTTTATTGGCAAGAGGGGATAGCGGCATATTAAATAGATGTGTGTGCGTGTGTGTGTATAGTTTTATGTGTGAATTTAATAAAACTATAATCATGAAAGCTATTTTATGCTTGGTCGGACTTTTGCCTAAATAATTCAATCCAATTGACTACTTAATTGACTGATTGATTCTTTGATTGATTTAGGATAAAAATATCCAGTCTGATTGGCTGATGATTGCTTAATAAAAATTAATTAACTTGGGATTGGCCTGAGCTAATGCAGATAGAGAAATAAATCATAAGTACGAATGCAGGTCATTATTGTAAGAAGTAAAAGGGAACAAATGAAACAGTTCAAAGTTGATAAGATTTTCCATTTCACCGAAATAGACAAAAGCCTCTTTTTTTCTTTTTTTCTAAAAGCAAACAACGTTTCTTCTGTCTTTTCTCTCAATCAAATAATGGTCCATTATTTATCCGAGGCAATGGCAGGGCATAACACGCATGATAACTAACTTACTAATGGAGAAACAAACAGAATTATATGGTGTTCTGTATGTGTTTAGTTTAAAATTGACTTGACTACTGTTTACTGGGCACACTTAGAAAAGCAGTAGGATGGTGATGATGACCTAAGGATTTGAATTATCATCAGCTTATTCATTTTTTCTTTTTTTTTTTTTACATGAGACAATTGAGTTAAATTTGCTGAACAATGATGACAAAATTAATATGCTCAAATAAAAAAAAAACGGATAAATATCATGTTTTTTTTTTTAAATGTTTATATCTTACCTTTAACTGCCAAACTCATGAAAATTCGACCACATGAATTTAAGCATCATACTATATTGGCTGTTAGGTCTCATCTTTTTATTGCTGAAATAGCTAGATGCAAACATAACTTCTCTTCTATTAATTTCTATTATTACTTTTCTTGCCAGTGGAACTCTCTTGCTTCCCTATCACCTACAATCTTGAAAAATTTATGTGCAATCGCCATCTTCTGTCTTTTTGAATCCTCTTCTTTTATTTTTCTTTCTCCTCTTTCTCATTTTCTTTCATCCTCAGGAATCCTTTGTGTTTTAGTGGCACCATCACTTTGCATGAAGTGAAATAGTTAAAAAAAAAAAGAACTTTGCATAATACTTTGGAAACTGCTAGCTCAACTGCTAAGAAAGTTAGTTCACTGTGTCATGCAAGAAGATTTTTCTCACCAGAATCTATCTTACAATATTTATAAGTCTACCATTCATCCCTGCTTTGAAGATTGCTGTCACATCTGGTTTGGCGCTTCTGCAATGTATTTAGAGAGTCTTGATAAAATACAAAGAAGAATTTGCAATATTATTGCCTCTAACCTGGCATCTCAGCTTCATTCACCTTCCTATCACCATAACATAGCTTCCCTGTGACTTTTCTATAAATACTTTCATTGTAATTATTCTGATGAAATTTCCTCTAAGGTACCTAGACTTTATGAATGTAAGTGCAGTATTAGATTGGCAACAAAGTTTCATTATTTTACAGTTGAAATAGCTAGATGTAACCATAAGTTCTATGCTAACATTTTGCACTTCTCGCTTGTGGAACTCTCTTCCGGGTTCTTGTTTCCCAGTCATTTTGATCTTCAAAAATTTAAATGTAATGTCAATCATTATCTTCTGTCTTCTTAATTCTTGTCCATTTATTGTTCTCTCTCCTTAATAGTAGTTTTTCTCATATTCTCTAACACTCAGTAACCTTTTGCGGTTTAGTGGCTTTATTGCCTTGCTTGTGGTGAAATGATAAAAAACTGTAGTAGAGACACTGGGATAATTGTGTATCTTCCTAAAATGAGGATTTTGAAAGGGACCAAGATATCATTGCCTTAAATCAGTGGTTCCTAAATATTTTTCTCTGGGCCACATTTTCAGAATGAAAATTTGCTCACACATAACCAAATTTTATGTGATAAAAAGTACATTTAAAAATAAAAAAAAAACAGAAAGAGGGTTAAAGAGAGATAACTGCGAATTCAAAGTCAGAACATTATCATTGATAACTCTCTCCTCCAATTTACGGAGCCTAGTTACTATATTACTTGATATAATGCAAAAATATCACAATGATAAAATCGGTCAATAATTATTTATAACTATACTGATTACCAAGCATGCAATTACAAGTAATCTATAATGATATTTTAAATTTTGAAATCATATTTATTTTTGACATGTGAATTTTTTGAATTTGCTACTAAATCTTTGACTGTGTTTTAATCATTCTATCTCACCTGCTATCCTCTTCAGCCACACCTATGAGGTGCACCATTTTGAAAACACTGCTTTAGAGAGTCCATTTTGATGTTTTTATTAAATGACTGGATACTTTCCAAACATACAATGTACATTAAAAATTGATGCAACTTCTTTCTAGATAACAATGATTTGCCAACATTCTTAACTCTTTATATATTCTCGTCTTTTGCAGATTGTCCTTTCGTGTAGTTCCGTGCCAGGCAATTCAGTCTGTAGTGATACTAGCATCATGAAGATTCAATTAAACCGGAAAGATCTGGAAACACAAAATTATGATTTCCGGCTAGTCGTAAAGAAAAGTGGTAAGAATCACAAGTAAAAAAACTCTTCTACTTTTTTTGCAATGGTTATGTGGGTCATGTAATTATTAATGTCACAGAAAATAGAAACTGACAAGCCAATTCCAAATTCCAGTCTGGCCTCTTGCATACACTTTTGCACTAATGCCCTTAAGAAAAGCATCAATTCCTCCTGACTCCTACCCACCAGTTATGTGCTAAATAGCAGGGTAAACTGGACCCTCTTGCCTTGATAGTCTAGGAGAAAGATAACTCTGAGTTCAGGACTGTGGTGAAAGAAACAGGAAACCACTTTGCTATCTTTCCCAAGAACCATACCAAATAACTGAGACTATGTCAATTGAAGAATTCCAAAAGCAGCAACAACTAGAATGGATAGCTCATATAACTCAAGGAGAAAATAACGGTATAACCACACTACTTCAAATAAAAGGTTAGGAAGAAAGCTCTCATCAATAATGGAAAGAGTGATAAGTTAGTGGACTTAAGAAACTTATTTTCTTGAAAAATTGATTTAATAGAAAGATTTTATAAATTTCAACTGAAATTTGCTGCTTGGTTGATGAATGCCAAATGTTTCCTTATCGGGAAACAGCTAATATTATCATTACCATTGCCAGGGAAATTCACAGATAATAAAGGAAAGAATCTCTGGAGAGCCATGACCAACATTGTAAAGAAACATAGTATAAAACAAACATCATTTTGTAATGAGATTTTCTATCATTCATCTACAAAGTCATCGCCTCTCTCCTACCCTACTCCCTAGCAAATACTTTCATCTCAGTCCAGATATATACAAAACAATGTTCCAACCAAGTTCCCACTTTGGCCAATCAAAAAGCCTCATGGACAAAATTGGTTTCATAACCAATCAGAATTTGCTCTCTTTTTGCTCTCATCAGCTGGTATAAAAGATAGTATTTAAGTCAAACATCTACAGTTAGCATACATAGTGTACAATATCCATTTACATACTTTTCAACTTCCCTCAACTCCTATCTGGACCAGGTGCCTAAAATGTCAATATCATGTACTCAAAGTGTCATCCACCCAGGCATTATCTCACCTTCAGGAGAAGGATGGAAACATGATCTGGCATCTGAGATATCCCTATAGTGTCAGGTGGTATGAGCAAGTTTTGTCCTGAGGGTGCATTTTTTAAAAAAATATATTACTATTGATGAAACACCCCAGATTATATATTTCAAATTCATTTTTAATTGTTTAAATTTTAAGAAATCCTGTGTTATGTACATATTTTGTTTTGGCTTCCATAGGGTGGATCACTTGACAATGAATAGCAAATTGAACTCCACTATTAACTTTTATAAAATTAAGGATTTTTTTTATATATATATTTGTGATCTGGAGTGCTAAATTTATAGTACAGGTTGAGTATCCTTTATCCAAAATTCCAAAACCTGAAAGTTTTTCAGGTGCTGACATGACACTGACAGAAGGTACTGGAAAGGTTCCTAGGTGATGTGCTGCTGTTGTAAGTTACCTTATCTGCCTTGAGTTGGGGTTCCACAGCCAAGCTATGTTGGTACCAGTTTTTTGTTAGCAATCATCACATCAACTCTTTCATTCGTGAATTACTTACCATGTGTTTTGTGCTCAGTAAAGATATCCTGCTCCCACCCCTACACCGTGGAAACTGTTAGATGTAGATGTCTCTTCTACTTCAATAGCTTCATGTCTCGCACATCTCGCCTTTGGAACTCCCTTCCCTATTACTGTTTCCCTGACAAATACAATCTCCAACGGTTTAAGTGTAGTGTCAATCGACATCTCCAGTTGCTTTGATCTATCCACTTCCCTTCTCCACATCCTTTCATTTTTCATTCCTATCTGCTCTCGCTCCAAATCTTCTGTAACATCCTTGCCTTAATCGACCCACTGTCTTTCTCTTTCTCCACATCCACTCCTTTACCACTCCTATCTGCTCTTCCTCCAACCCTTCTTTAACCCCTTGCATGATAGTGGCCTCCAGCCTTGCTTGGGGTGATACGCTTAAAAAAAAAAAATACAAAATGTCAAAAAGTCCTGCATTTATATATTTTTTGTAAGTAGTGATCATGTTTTCTGTACATGAACAGAAAGTACAATACATTATTTAAATGTGAAATCTTAATTTCACCACTTAAAAATTTGTGTGAGCATTACATGACTAGCACCGTTATTTGTATCTGTATATACACAACATTTATTAAATTTGATATAAAACTACCTTTATGGTATATGTATAAGCTGTGTTATAAGATGTAAAGGGATATTGTGTTTGATGTAATGGAATAACCTGTCACCCTCATGTGTGACTACACTATAGGTAGTAACTACCTATAAGCATCTGTAAGTCAACAGACTACAGAGTCTGGCTGAGATCAGTTCCAGCTGTGCTGTTGAATTCTCTGCCTTTGGGGAGAGAGGAACTCAGTAGACAGACCCAAACCTGCGGGGTGTACAGGGATTTTTTGGCCAAGCCCATGGGCTCGGGAACCCCACATTAAATTCGGCCTTGTGCCACATGTGACTGCATGGGGCAGTTGCTAGGTACTGTCTAGCTGGGATCTGTTGGGTATGACTCAGACTTATGCGAGAACTACCAACCTTCCAATAGTAGCACTCACTACTGTATTGACTTGCGACGACCTTGTGCATAACTGTACCTTTATTCTTATTGTACTGGTTTTTATAATAAACCTTTATTTTATCCACCATGTTTTTCAAGTATATATTCCTATTAGCATGGAATATAACAGTGTTTATGCTTGGGTTCCATTTTATAGATGCTATATACAAATTAAATAGCCTGTATTCCAAAATCAAAAAAATCTGAAAATTGAAGCATTTCCAGTCCCAAGAATTACGGATAAAGGATTCTCAACCTGTAATATGAAAAATAAAAAATTTTTTTAATTATTATTTCTGGGAGATAATGAAAGAATTGTGGAATTTGGAATGAATCTATGATTCCAACTGCGGTCGACTGTGACTGATTTTTCTTCTTCAAATCCTTCTAAGTACTGTTAGACTGGAGAATAAGGCCACAGCCTCATCATGCTAGGGCCACAGCTCCAACACCATGGGTGTTACTATTTTGGTTTCCATAGCAAGTAGGTTTTTAATGGGTGGTGTTGCTAGCTCCACACCCAACCAGTTTTTAATTCAGATTTATTCTTGCTTAATTCAGGTTATCATTCCTAAATGTATGTAAAGTAAAAGGGATTATCAAATGAGTCATTTCTGGGATCAATCAAAATCAAGAACAATTAGGAAATGAATTCTATTGTTTTAAAAAAAATGTTAAGACAGGTAGTGATGGACCAGACCAGTCGCTGAAAAGAATTTTATTCACTGTCCCTTACCCTCAAGCTTTGGACACCTAAAAATCCTACAGGGGGAGTCAAAAGAATTACTACTATCAAGAAATACTTACATACCTACATATACATTAACAAAGACTCTCCTCTCTCTTTTTCTCTCTCTCTATATATATAGAGATTATGTAACAGTATTTCCCCTATCCAGGTGTGTTTGGTTGATTTGAACCTTTTAAAAGCCTTTATTCTACATTCAACACCATCACTTGATAAGACACCAGTAGTGTTGAAACAAAATGGCTATTTTTGTAGTGATTTTATAACATGTTTATGTTATAATTTTCAAATAAATTATATTTGCTCTACTCTGTATTGAGCGTTCTTTTAAGGATAGTATTTTTGGTTATTGGAATTTATTCTGTATACACCAATCCTATACATATATATATATATATATATATATATATATATATATATATATATATATATATATATATATATATATATAAAAGAAGAGAGAAATCACAAAGGTTTTTGGTTGTAATGTGGATTTAAAAAAAAAATATATTATGCTTTATTTTCCATAATTTTGCTACATGGGTTTCTGGTCTCGTGATCTTCATCAGGCAAAGAATGGATATTTCCACATTATTTCTCTCATTGGAACAACTATAAACTCTTCCCTTTATATATATATATATATATATATATATATATATATATATATATATATATATATATATATATATATATATGCTAAGGACTGAAAAGCTTTCAACATGAGAACTATCTGATAGGAACTTATGAACTATCTAAATATTATTGTATATTTTATTTTGAGAGATAAATTTTTATCAGTGCATGCAATATGTATCTTTGCATTAATTATCTTTGCATGCATTTTTAAAGGCCATAAATTGGTGTATGTTTTATCCGAAGATAACCACCTGAAAACAAGTAAACCCCTACTCTGGTGATTTCCACATCTAGACATGAATTCTTAGACTCTCACAACATCTAGATACTTGGGAACCCCCTTAAATGTAAACCGCCTGAGCAGACGTCACATTTGTTCATAAATAAGAGTAGTGGCAGAGAATGATGCCCGAATGTAAAGAGCATTTTCTTTTATAAGCTTAAAAGATGAGGCAACCAAGGCGAAATGGGAGACACATCAAGGTGCTTGGAAACACCCACAGTCAGAGGTGGCCTGAGCTGACTGGTTTGCCTGATCTGAAGGTATTTCTAACTGGGTCGCATCTGCAAGGTTATACACTACTTTTATGAAAACCTGTTATTACATTACACACATTTGGCTATGAGATACCCTTGCTATACCCTTATTGGACTGTGTGTCATGGTGGGTATATTTAGGCTTTTGTATTTTGTACCTCAGGATCACTTTGTTTAGTTGCTGTTCTCTCAGTCACTAATAATAATAATAATCTTGATATTTCTTTTTACTTAATGTTTTTTGATTTTAATAAAATAAATATTTCTCTTCCTTTTCAGATGATTTACTTGATGGTTCTATCAAAAGTTTCCTCTATTCCATTGTCATGGTTGTTGGAATCATTGTTGTTGTTGTCTTTGTGATCCTTGTTGTGAGTTTTATCTGCTGTTGCTGGGCCAGACGTAGGCAGAGGGGGGTGGTGTTGAATACGCCAAACACAATGGTTGCAGCTCCACCCCATAATGCCCAAGTGGCCTACCCAAATCAGCACTTATTAGCAATGCCATCAGGTGAGTTTCTATACACAGATATTTCCAGATAATCTTTCCTGCAAATTGAAGTAAGCAATCATTGTCATAAAGTGGCAGCCATATTTGATATATGTAAATATCATTGGAATTTGTACTATTTTTTGAAAAAATTAATAAACATTGTGCTTTCTCTTAATCATATTTCTTGAAAGGAGTAACATCAAGTTATAATTCTTATTCAATGCTGTAAACTCCCTGGAATTGTGGCTGAGGTTAAGAGTTTCATACAAGAAAAAAAAATGCCTGGAAAGTATGCAGATGTTTTCAAGGACCATTATTTTGAAAAATATTACAGTAGTAACCTAATAAAAATTTATTTTCACAATATCCATATTATTTTTTGTGCAAAATATAAGAAAAATTATTTTTGTAGAAACAGAATGAGAAAAAAGAGCACATAACCTCCCTTATCCTGAATGTTGAACAAGGTACAAACAAGACTCAAACATTATGCAAAATTTGAAAGAACTAATATTTATTATCTGTCTATATTTCTGTGATGAGGTAATATGATTACTTACATTATTTACATTATTCGAACTGTTATCCTCATCTTCATTGCCATATTCATGTTTCAGCTGTTGTACGAGCCGGCCTTATTCAGGTGATTGGAATTTCAAACCCTTTATTTTGTCCACTGGGGTACATTGTTCTAGTTCCACATGCCATACCTCTTCCTGATGTTTCAGTTATTTCCCTTTTTAGTCAAAAGTCCCTTTTAATTAATTATTAATTTTAATTATTTTACACTACTAAAATACAAAATTTTATACCCTCAAATGTGTGGAGGATACTGTGTAGCCTGAAACATTAGATAGTATTGGCTGATTTTTTTCCTATACAGACATACCTATAATAAAGTTTAATTTATAATGTAGAGAAAATAATAGATTAATTACCTAATAATAAAATAGAACACTTATAACGATATACTAACTTTAATTGATTTAACTCCCTTTCCACTACAGATGTGACAGGAAACATACAAATAAATACACATTGATAATTACTATATGGTTTCATGCTGTAAGAAGAGTAAATGATGGATAGAAGATTCATTCCTACCGTATATCTTATTAAAAACAATTAAGAGATTAACAACAATAACTAATAATAAAATAGAACAATTATATCAATATACTAACCTAAACTGATTGAAATTCCTTTCCATTACAGATGTGACAGGAAACATACAAATAAATACACATTGATAATTACTATATGGTTTCATGCTGTAAGAAGAGTAAATGATGGATAGAAGATTCATTCCTACCGTATATCTTATTAAAAACAATTAAGAGATTAACAACAATAACTAATAATAAAATAGAACAATTATATCAATATACTAACCTAAACTGATTGAAATTCCTTTCCACTACAGATGTGACAGGAAACATACAAATAAATACACATTGATAATTACTATATGGTTTCATGCTGTAAGAAGAGTAAATGATGGATAGAAGATTCATTCCTACCGTATATCTTATTAAAAACAATTAAGAGATTAACAACAATAACTAATAATAAAATAGAACAATTATATCAATATACTAACCTAAACTGATTGAAATTCCTTTCCACTACAGATGTGACAGGAAACATACAAATAAATACACATTGATAATTACTATATGGTTTCATGCTGTAAGAAGAGCTAAATGATGCATAGAAGATTCATTCCTACCGTATATCTTATTAAAAACAATTAAGAGATTAACAACAATAACTAATAATAAAATAGAACAATTATAACAATTTATATATGTGACGAATCAAATATGACAAACATGAGGACAACAGTTTGAATTATGTTAATGGTGTAAATTGTAATTTTGCTATACATAGACAGTATATTGTTTGAAAATCCTTGGTTATTATAATAAAGTCTTCAACCTCCTATATTCTTTAAAATTAAATTATAATAATGATAGGGGATGAATTTAGAGATGTCTATATGGCATCAGTGTGAAACCGCCTTCACTTGTTAGTGGACAGCATCAGTACATGGAGGATTCATGTATCATTGAGTAATTCACATGAGTACAGGTCACATGCACATGTTTACCACATGCACATGTTTACCACATGAACATGTTTACCACATGAACTACAATAAAAATATTAATGAGATAGATATTAATAATGGTGAAAGGTGTTTCATTAAGATGGCTTATATATAAGGGTGTTTCATTAAGGCGGATCAAAGTCAGCAGTTATTGGTAAAAATTTACTTATTTCTCTATTGGATCATGTTATTTAAGTCATAGCAATTGTGTGTGAAAAATAATATTGCCCAAATGCCAAATTTGAAAGAAAAAGAAAAAAAATCATTAGACACTTAAACTTAATTCACATTTAAAACTGGTCAAAGTTATTGGAACACCCTTTATATAATAATTTTTATGCAGGGGTTCCTAGTGATACAAAAATTATTTCACAGGTTCCATTAAGGTAAAAAGGTTGAGAAACACTACATTGATCTGAAAATTCACTACAACCAACTTGAGTATTTGTGGTGAAGTCAACCATAGTTGTCTGCCCCTAGAATTACTTGATTATAAAAGAAATGGCCGCCAAATCTCACATATGGACAGTAGTCAAATCACATTGAATAAGGCTTCACTACAAGCTTAAATGCTCGTTTATTTCTTCCTTACAGTCCTCAAGCATCAATCTTTTTAATCTATAAAATAGATTCATTATTCATTTCCTAAACTGAATGAATGAGCCATCATAATTTTAATTGTTTTTGGCAGTTCTTTAAAAATAAATTCTTTTAATTTTCTGTTGCAGCTCCACCAATGCCAATGGATATGCAGAACATGATTCCACAAGGAGATCCGCCTCCATACCAAGATGAACCCTGGACACACCCATGATTATAAATGACATCGTAATAGCAAGGATACAACTTTGTACATAAACGTATAATCAACTTTGTTGAACTACGGAAGACAAGAAGTACAACTTTTTAATGTGAGTGATGTCTAGCGATGTCTAATGGGTTATGACGAGATGAAGCGACAATGCGAGTAAAGGGAGATAACTGTGTTTTGCACCGGAAATAAAATTCAAGACTAAAATACTTAATTTTTAAAATAAGATATTTAATCAAAAGAAAAAAGAAAAAATACATATATATATATATATGCAGATTACATGTCTGTAAAAACACAAAAAATTTTATGGGCAGATGGTAAAGATTTGAAAATGCATATTTTTTTTTCCTGGAACTAAAATTCTGACTCTGATCATCTGAATTTCATATTGCAAATAACTAACTGATATCTTTTTATTCATCTGAAATTCTCAAGGTCAGTTGCACATAAACTAATTCATGGAAAAACGGGAATTTGATTTTTTTTAAAATAAAAAATAAATTTTACTTTTTAAATGAAATAAAAAAGATGACAATAATGCAAAGACTTTTAGGAAAACCATGACAAATATTAACAACAAAAACAATTTTAAAAAAATCATTATTAAAAAAAAATGAAAAGAAAGGACAACAAAAATGAAAAAAAAAATGGAAGAAAACTTATTATTTTCTTAACTTATTTAAAACTACAGAGTATCCACAATTTTGGATAAGGAGTTTTCAGGCAAGCTTTTTGTTTAGGCTTTATACTCCTCCTGGCGATTTGGTTGCCAAATCTTCAGTTATCATTGACTATCAGCAACCGAAAAAACAAAAAAACAAGCACAAATAGAATTAATTTTGTGGTCTTTTCATGTACTGTTATGATAATAAAGTGTAACTTATTTGTTACTTGATGGAAATACAAGTGAAATGTTTTTTTGTATTTTTTGTTTTTTTTAATCAATTTGCCGCAAGCACGTCAATAAAGACACAAGGGGCTGCTGGGAGTGAAGGAGAATGAGAAGTCTTTAGAAGGCACCAGAAACCCAATCCCAAATAGAAAGCTGCTCAAAAGACCCTGGTGGAGTGTGAACCGGGCAATAGGCAAACATATGTACTCCTCTAAGACTTGTACATAGATAATTATTAATGTAATGAACTCAAATGGAATTCGAACTTGGCTCTCTGATTCCCCAATCCGTATCGTAATAGTTTGTTAGAATTATTATTAAAAACAAAGGCAATAAAAAGCAGAATGAAATTCAGTTAGATTATGCATCAAGATACATCGGACATCAAAAATTTCAAATCTTAGATAAGTGTCCTTGTATCATCAACACTTCACTTGATATAAAATTGTAAACAAAAGTTCTTTTGTATCATCAAAAAAAAAGTTCTGTAAAGTCTAAGATGATGACGTATACTTCACCTGATCAATATGATTATTTAGTCCTGACCTATATTAAAGTGGAATAATAATAACAACAATAACTTATCATTATGATGTTTATTATTATTTTTTAGTCATTTCACCCCAAGCAAAGCAATAAAGCCACTAAGATGCAAGGAGTTACAGAGTGAAAGAATATGAGAAAAAGAAAACATTCTCAAGGAGAGAGAATAATGAAAGAACAGGAAGTAAGAAGACAGAAGATAACAACTGACATTGCATTTAAATTTTTGAAGATCAAAGTTGGATGGAAAGCAAAAAGCTGGAAGAGCAAGATTTTTTCACCCCTGATAATGCCACTAAGATGCTGCTTTGAGTAAAAGAGAAATATAAAACTTTAGAAGGAACTGGAAACCCAATCCCAAACACAAAACAAGAGATAAACCTATGCTCCTGTTTAAGACCAGGGAGGAGTGTGAATTATACAACAGGTGAATATATCTACTCTTGTTAAATGCAAGAGAAGAAATTGTTAACATAGAACTTATGGTTACATCTAGCCATTTCGACAGTAAAATGATGAGACCTAACTGCCAATCTAGTAATGCACTTAAATTCATTAAGTCAAGGTATCAAAAATGAAAGCTCATCAGAACAATTACCATATATTTATTTTGCTTTTATTTTTATTTTTATCAATATTTATTTTAAATATCTCCCATTGTAATAAAAAAAAGGAATTGACTATAGTCAGGATCATCGAGTCAATGTGAATGATCCTTTCCTTCGCTGTATAGTATGAGCTTCATCAAGGCTACATACAGTTTTGAATGCAGAGTTTTCACCTAAGGGATGCAGGATGCAGAAACGAGACCAATTGGCATCCAAGGTTACAGAACCCAATCTGTCCTACTGTTTTACCCATAGCTGGGGGGAGGAGAGTTGGATTCATACCTTTCCCAAGGGTATAGGCATGTAAGTGAATGTAATGAACTCAAATGGAATTCAACTTGGCTCTCTGATTCCCCGATCCGCATTGTAATAGCTTGTTAGAATTATTATTAAAAACAAAGGCAATAAAAAGCAGAATGAAATTCAGTTAGATTATGCATCAAGATACATCGGACATCAAAAGTTTCAAATCTTAGATAAGTGTCCTTGTATCATCAACACTTCACTTGATATAAAATTGTAAACAAAAGTTCTTATTTTCCCTTCCTCTTCATCATGAGGGTAATTCTAAACAGCGGCAGTCTCCGCTAAAGCAATGCTCTTCATTCAATGAATCAAGCACTATGGCTGTCTGACGTTTGTTTACATTCATAAAAATAATACACAAGAATTTCCCTTTCCTTCTGCCGTGCGCTGATAGCTTAGGGGTAGGAACTCTGACTGATACCATATTGGTCGGGTTTCGATCCCAGCTTAAAGCAATCGAATGTCTAGCCACACTGATGAGCTGTGATACAGCAAAACAGGTCTGTATGTGGATGACATTATATATATATATATATATATATATATATATATGAAGAAATATAGTCTTAAAGTGTGCTATATTTATGGGATAAAGTGCTCAATATCAGAGATAGAGCGTGTAAATATAAAGGTGGACTTGGAAGTCAGCACTTAGAGGCGACAGTCTGTTTCATGCTAGTGCAATCGCCTGACGATTGCACTAGCATGAAACAGACTGTCGCCTCTAAGTGCTGACTTCCATGTCCACTTTTATATATATATATATATATATATATATATATATATATATATATATTAAATATGTGGTGCAGTTCAATTTATATTACAATGAATCATTCATACAAAGAATAGTAAAGTTAATGATATAAAATGGCGAAATCCCTTTGCAAACAAAACTTTAAAGGTGCATTAACCTACAAATCACTCGTTGAATGTTATGATCCTTGTTTTTAAAAATTATGAGCTGTATAATGTATTTTTTTAATACACCAGTACTTTCGACTGTACATTCAGTCATATATACAGCTTATAATTTTTAAAAACAAGGATCATAACATTCAACGAGTGATTTGTAGGTTAATGTACCTTTAAAGTTTTGTTTGCAAAGGGATTTCGCCATTTTATATCATTAACTTTACTAATTTACTTTTGTATGAATGCTTCATTGTAATATAAATTAAACTGCACCAATATTTGATTTAAAAGAAATGATCCGACATGCAAATTTTCGGGATAACAACTGAGACATTACTCTATTTATTGAACAATTTAGTTCATGCCACACTGACTGATGAATTCCGACAACAAAAAACAAATTCTCAAATTGCCATATTAGTAAAAAAACATACTTTCTTAAATTAAAAAAAAATTCAACCTTAGTGTTGTGACTGCATGCTCCAAAAGTTTGTATGCATTAACAATAACTCATTTAAAAAAAAATATTTCAATTTGCATTTAATTTTTTCATCTCAGAGCCTAAATTATACCTGATTGCACCCTAATACAGTTCGATATTGTGGATTATTACCAGTCAATATCAAGAGATCTATTCACGACTACTCTTGAGTTTGCTACTGAATATTCAGACCTAACAGAAGAAGGAATGAACATAATTCTTAATGCAAAAAAATCTGTCCTCATTCATAATGGGGACCAGTCGATTAAAAACACTGAAGACCATTTTGACATCACCATGGGATCTTTAGACTCTGCAGAGTCTTCTGATCTTATCAGTCTATTTATACTATACAACCTAACCACACACCATGAATTAAACATTAAGGACATCAGGCTATACAGGGATGATGGGCTCATGATAGTGAGGAGTTCCACAAATTTTAAAATAGATAAAATTAGAAAGATAATACATAGTGAATTCAGAAAACCAAATTTAAAAATTACAGTCAACACAAAGTTGAAGACGGTAAACTACCTCAACATAACTTTGGACTTAATGAACAACATATACTTACCTTACAAAAAACCTAACGCTAACCCCTTGTATGTACACCCTAGGTCAAACCACCTGCCATCTACAATTAAGCATATACCCTCATCAATAGAGAAAAGAATCAGCATGAACTCTGCAAATGAAGAAATATTCCAACAACACAGTAATTTTTACAACACAGCTCTAAAAAACAGGGGATACAAAAATGCTAATATCAATTATAGAAACAATAGTACTAACCAGAAGAAAAACAGGAAAAGAGAAATCATTTGCTATACCCCTCCATTCAACCAAATGGTTAGTATTAAGCTAGGACATAAGTTCCTAGCTTTAATTGAAAAACACTTTCCTACTAATAGCAAACTTAGCAAGATCTTTAATAAAAACACCTTAAAATTAAGCTACAGCTGCACTGAAAATCTAGAAAGAATCATAAAAAAACATAATAATAAAATCCTGGAAAACACGCATGCCAAAATATAATTAATAAAAACCCTAAACTTAAAGTAGACAAAAATAATGAAAAATTATGTGATTGTAGAAACCCTGAAGACTGCCTGCTGGAAAATAAATGCCACATAGAATCTGTGGCATACCAATGCACAATATCATCCATTGAGAGTTCTAACATTGAAATGATATATATCGGATCCACGAAGAATGAATTTAAAATTAGGTGGAGACATCGCAAAAGCTCCTTCAATAATATTAGAAATAGAAATCAGACATCCCTATCTAAATATTTTTGGCATTTAAAAGAAACGAATAAAACACCAAAAGTAAAATGGAAAATAATAAATAGAACAAGAAATTGTAAAACCTGCCCTTTATGCCTACATGAAAAACAACACAATATCAAGTTTCTAAAAAATGAAAATTTATTAAATCATAGAGATGAGTTAACGGTTAACAAATTTTCACCTTAAATAATTAGCTTAAAAATTTTTTTAAATTTCATAGTCTGTAAACAATTTCAATTAAAGCAATAGGTTTAAAAACTTAACCCAATCATCAGATAAAAAAAAACACCCTTTATGAAGTTGTCAAAAAAAAAATTGTAGTTTAATATGACGTATTTATATACAAACAACCCTTTTAAAAAAAATCTTTAGGTATACAAATACGAATTTAATGGCGTAACAAAAATGCCAATAACTCTCTGTCATTGAAATAGGCCAGACAATATGCAGCAAATGGATGTCATCATTCGCTTGAAAATAGGCACCCCGACCCTATCTTGACTTAACCTCTTTCCGAATGTAACTAATATGTTGATACAATAGTTGTCAGTAAAAATGTAAACGGTTACGTCCCTTATTAAAATAATTGGTTTCGCCATTTCCATAGTAATTAATATTATGGATGTATATGTTTATAAAGCTCTGTAAATTTCAAGATTAGTTTTTCCAAAATTCACTTGAAGATGAAACAGAGCTAGGTTATTTTAAATCAATTTAATTTCTATAATTAAATTGAAGTTTTTAGCTTCTGTTTTTGAAACATGAGAACTCTTACACACACACACACACACACACACACACATATATATATATATATATATATATATATATATATATATATATATATATATATATATATATATATAGTAACGGTAATAAATCTGTTGGTATATACTACAAGTAATATAAAAATATTAAAACTGATCCACAAAAAGAGTTCAATGTATTTATCATTACAGAGCAAATAATTAGTACAGAATAAAATCCAAAATTACCTCATATGCTGAATAAGCTTATTTCAATCGACAAATATTTTTTTTGTTATTTTTTTGTAGCTATCACAGTTAAATTTCTAATTCTGACACAAACATATTTAATTTATTTGTTTAAAAGTTATTTTAAATGGATACTCATATTTGAGTAGATGCTCTGTTTTTATTTATTTATTAAACAGTATTTTTATTTATTTACATCTACTGGCATGAATATTTGAGAAAACTTTTTAGAAAAACATGCACCCTCTGTCAGGATTTGAACCTGCATCCCTTAGGTGAAACTGTAATTAAATCTGATGTACCATAGACCACTCAGCCACATGGAACCTCCTAATCAACACATATCTTCCCAATCCTCAAAATATACATATATTTTTCTAACAAGATTTCTTGAATATTCAGGCCAGTAGATATAAAAAAATATAGTTTAATAAGTAAATAAAAACAGAGTATCTACTCAAATATAAGTATCCCTTTAAAATAATGTTGGATTTAATTCATTTCCCAAATTTTTTTATATACATATATAATCCCATATTACAGATTGTACTTGGTTATTTTATTATGTGTGTATATATTGTTTTACTTTTGTATGTATAAGGCTAGGTTCCAAATGCATTATATATATCGTCTTAACCTATAATTAAGTTCACATCATGAGAGATAAGTTTATTCCATAAGACATTACCATAATAATATATTTTAACGAGCACCAATTATTTCTATTACAACAACGGTTTTTGTGCAAAAAAGGGAGTTATCCCCCTTGATATAAGCGCGTTTACATAAAAAATCAAATGTTTTAAAATTATTTAAAACAATTTTTTTTAAAAATTTCATCTTTCGAACTTAAGATTTTGATTGACATAAATTATAAATAATTAATTTAAATATTATAGACAACAATAATAAAATGAACAAATCTTAACACGCAATTTTAAATCAACATCACGAGAACACAAATTTTATATGTGCATATATACACTTACATATATGTATAAACATATACAAATACACTCAGGCATATACATATGTTAGAGCCTTATATATAAGATTCCATCAATAAAACAATGATGAGTCTGAGGTTGTTTTGAGGAATAAAATGCATGACATTGGAATTTTGGCAATGTTTAACTTTTGAGACCAAAAAATATGGTGTGTCAAAAAGATAGTTATTCCCTTGACACCACTGTTACTGTATACACATTTAACTCCCTACGGACGATAATGGGTCTGTCCCTATTCACATAAATACTGTAGTAAATACTGTATGTTGGTCTGCAGCAGCTGGAGATTCATTGTGGAGTTCACTTGACTTACTTCTAGCAGTTGACTACTTCTTCTAGGTACCACTGGCGAATCTTACATGTGTTGTTCTTGTCCTAAGTATTATCGTTCACTAGCAACCTTCGTATGATTATTCTATTCAGTTACCTTCCCTAGGTTACAACACTCCCTCAGTAATGTTTATTTACAAGATTATAAAAATGTGTAAATTGGGTACAATGCAATATTTATTATTTAGCTTTTATAAAGATTTATTATTTACCATTTTATAAAAAAATAAATTTGCAAAGAAATATTTATCAAAAGAATAAATTTATCAAAATATGTACACCAATTACAATGCAATATTTGCGGTGAGAATCACAGACATTCTGTAATTATACGCAAGGGAAACTTTGTTCATCCAATAAATAGAGAAATACACAATTAAAATATTCAGTGTCCCTGGTCTCGCCTAAAATCTATAATTAAAAGAATGTTTATTTCAGAGGAAGAGATGCTCCCAAACTATTTTATTGAATTTATGTGGCGAGTGTAAATGAAAGAAATGACCAGAAAATACATTTGATTTAATAAAAATTTTACAGTTACTCGTCATTATGTGTTTTTTTATTTGGATTTTCTTGTTCACAAATCTTTTTTTATAAATAAAAGAATTTCTTTTTATATTTATTCCCTTATAAAATGGTAAATAATAAATATTGGATTATAGCTGATGTAAATTTGAATAAACGACTCGAACAAGACGTGTGTGGAGAGAAAGAATTTAATTAGCGACGTCCGAACGCTGCGTGGTGATAATGGCTAACGCAGCTGCCTCAATCATACTTCACTCATAGAGAAGGTACAAGGGAGACAACTTCAGGTTGATTATCTGTTGGTTCACATATTTTTATAATCTTGTAAATATAAAATTATTCTTGTAAATAAAATATGTAATAAATAAGAATAAAGAAAATGTTAAATCCACTTTCATATGTTTGGGTTTTATTAAAATTCTAATCAGTACTTTTTAAAACAATAAGCATTGCCGATGGAGTCAAAAGTGTATACAATAATAGCAGTGTCAAGCGAATAACTTTTTATCAATTTTATTATTCATCTGTCTATATTTCTGAAACTTAACAGTCCACAAGAACATATGGCTCAGTGGATAAAAGTGGTGGTTGAAGTCATCCAAATAGTGACTTGAACCAAAGAGTTGTGAGTTCAAGAATAATTTGATAATGGCAATTGTCAGTAGGCAATTTAGAATATCACTGTTGAAATAAAATCGTATATTTTTAACAAGAGTTTTCCTTTTTTCTTTTAAAGATTCAATAAATTGTAGGGGAATATATGTGAAAGTAGATATTAATATCAAAATCTAAGCTTACAATGATTTCACTGCCTTACATTAGTTTTCAATTTTTATTATAAGTTTAGTTTTGTTGTATAATAATGTGTTTACATAACCAGACATCCATTAAACTTCAGGACTGACACAGAAAAGAAACTGTTAGCAAATAACTGTAAGTTATTTGCTAACAGTTTCTTTTCTCAGACTCTTGTCATGAAGAGGAAATGTTCATACAACAGATTAAATGATCTGACACAAAACAAAATTCAAAAATATTTAAAACAAAGGTAAGAGAATTTGTTGCTCACAGAAGGAATATATGGTTGCTTATGTTAAAAAGTAGATGAAGAGAGATAGTGTGTAATACTTAGCTTTCTTGGATTGTTAAGAGAAAATTCTTTGAAGTCCCATGTGCTAGTTAGAGGCTGATAATATAATTGGCAAGAAAATTTACACTGGTGAGAACTTCAAAGCTGGTCACAAGTAAAAGAAATTAAACCTTTCACTAAAGTGATCTACTATGTATAGCTTATATATGGCATAAGGCTGCAACTATGTAGCACCCAATGAGGATCAACCTCACTACCCAGACACATTTGATCTAGTCAAGTAGGACAAGTTTGCTATACATTAGACCATGTCAAAATGCCTCCTCTTGGTAAGAATAGGGGTGAGAAATTGGCGGCCATTTGCAATGACAATGTTTTGACTTGGGCTAAAATTATTAGAAAGGAAAATAAAATCTCAAACAGAATTTATTAAAAGTTTTCCCATTATTGTAAAGAGTGTGCTAAATAATATTAATCATAAAGTAGTATGCTTTATTATCCCTTAGCTTTGGCAGTAAAAAATGTATGCTGTCCATGTTTAACTTATTACCTCCCTTGGATAATGCATGCCCGAAATTCTAATGATTAACATTTCAAATAGCAATAACATCTGACTACATTGGTCTTAGTGATTCTGACACAAGATATCATAATCAATTTCGATGATGTCATTCAGTTTTAATCCAATAAGCTAGTGACTACCTTGATCATGGTATTTCTGACAAAAGATGCCATAATCAATTTTGATGAAGTCATTCAGCCTTAGTCCATTCAGCTAGTGACGACTTTGATCTTGGTGTTTTCTGGCATAAGATATCTTAATCATTTTGGATGATGTCATTCAATTTTAGTCTGTTAAAATAGTGACTACATTGATCTTGGTGTTTCTGACACAAGATATCATAATCAATTTTGAAGATATCATTCAGTCTTGTCTTTTCAGCCAGTGGCTACATTGATCTTTGTCTACTAAAATTGTTTATTCAATAAAACTTAATCAATTAATGATGTTGAAGGATAAGAATTAAAAACAAAACCAAAAATAAAAACGCTTGTTTAAAATCCTGCATGTTTTCTTTCAATGTTGATTGGACAACTGAAATTCAATGCCCCAATGCATAAAATTAAAAATAATATACAGGGTTCGGCAAAAGTAACACCCTTTATCATTTATTAACTTTTATTTAACAAAAAGAAATCACAGTAGTTTAAGAAAATTTATAAGTATTATTGTCACATCAAAACAAAATGGATTTTGTTATGATTAACAAACTACATTTTCAATATACTCTCCTTCATGTTCAATACAGTGTTGAACCCTCACCAACACTTTCTACAAACCATTTGACACATTAATTTCAGAAAATCTATCAGAAATTGCTTTTTTTGATTTAGGGATTGTTTTTGGTTTGAGCATGTAGACAAGATCTTTGAGTATACTCCACAAGAAAAAGTCTGGTGGTGTTATTAGGTTGGTGCAAAAATAATGTCGTTTTCTCACATATGTTACTTATGTAAATAACAACATTATTTTTGCACCAACCTAATAGTTCCAGTGGTCGTGATTGCTCCATGTTGTCTGATCCACCTCAGCTCAAAGTTAAGATTTTTAACCAAACACTTAAGCCAAAATCTTAAGCCATCTTAAAGTAATGTATTTCATTTTTGTTCAATAAAAGTTAATAAATAAAAAACGCCATTACTTTTGCTTCACCCTGTATATTAGAAATAATTGGTATAATCATCATCATCATCATCTTCTTCTTCGTTGTCATCATCACCATCATAATTATTATTATTATTATTATTTATTTATTTTTTACCAGAAATGTTACAAAAATCCCAACAGCAAAAAATATCCTCTGTATAAATGCAATGCATCCAGATAAAAAAAAAAGAAAAGAAAGGAAAAGAAAAGAAATTCAGGAGTACAATATTTATTCTCTTTCCCACAAGAGCAAGGTCAGGTTTAATATGGGGAGGGGACTCCATACCATGCATATATGTGGGTTTGAAGCATAAATGTTCTCACAGTTTTGACTTTCAGCACATTACAAGCATTAGGGAATAACTGACTAAACCCCATCTTAGTACGATAGAGACTTGTAGGCAGTGAGAGTGGATCTCTTGGAACACTAATGTTTAAAATTAATTTTAATAATGAAAAATATTTCTGAAGTTATTATTTTAGTTTTAATTTCAATCTGAGAGATTAAATTTAATATTTCCAATAAAGAAAATACTATGCTGTATTTCAAAACTAATTTAAATTGAGTGGAAAATTTTTTTTTAATTTCTAAAATCTTTTAATTTAGCACCATTTTTAGTGTTAAAAATGTAAATCTTCATTAAAAAATCTTCCAAAAATAAAATATACTTTTCTGAAACTTTATTTGAAGAATATTAGCTGATTTATAGTATAATTAATCTGATTTGAAATAATTTTAGGGAAGACAGAAAAATCTTGTGAAGGTATCAATCAATTACTATTCATAGTCTTTGGTCAAGAAAAAAATGAAAGGGACATAATCGTCCAAAGTAAAAACAGAGTTATTGCCCTTATATTAAAAACCAGCGGGATTTATCTTTGGGAATGAGCTCGTGACCGAATGATAAGAACGTTTGCTTTCGGCTGTAAAACCCGATTTCGAATCTCACCTAGACCAATTTGTCAGGAACGTAATTCCAGCGTGTAACACCTTTGGAAAGTGCATGAAAATCATAGCATGGGCTGACCCCAAGCCATGTGAGTGAAATTGGGCAGATGGAATTGTTTGTCGATGGTTGTGCTAGCACAAAGTCAAAAGTCATTGTGACCGAACGTTTGAGCGTACTGGCTTTGTTCAAACTACTGATCAAGCCAGGTGATGTGCTCTCCCCGAGAAAACGTAACTAAGGTTAGCTCAGCATAGTTGCAGTATAAACCACAGGTTGACTGTGTAGGTGCCTGAGCAGGAGTCAGCAACAGGAATTGTCTAGTCGCCCTAGTGGACAGGCATACTTGGATATGAGTGGCCAGCTATTATTATTATTATTATTATTAGTAGTAGTAGTAGTAGTAGTAGATGATGATGATGATATCTTTGGGACTTCTGGTTGGACAGTCATGTATCCAGAGACAAACATGATTGAAACCTGTTCATACTTATTATATTCTCAACAACACCTCTTCACAGCAGTAAGATAAGTAAGATCAGGAATACACCAATGTGGCAATTTTATTTTCTGTCAGTAATATATATATATATATGTGGACACTGAGATCAAAACCAAGCAGCGACAGTCTGTTTTATGCTTGAACGCAATCTTCAGACCATAAAGATTGTGTTTAAACGTGAAACAGACTATCACCACTTGGTGTTGACCTCAGTGTCCACTTTTAGAAAAATGAAATAACGGACAAGTGTAGACATATAAACAAATGTTTACTTTTTCGTTTGAGCTTTAATTAAGTAAAAAAAAAATAATCTAAACAAGAAATTAAAAAAAAAAACGAAATACATCTATTTAGCATCCTGCTACCACTTTTCTTTCAATGTCAATTTTTGTGCAAATCTGTGCAAAAAGTGGATCACAGAGCCTTGATATTTTTCTCACTTCTCATTGGTCAGTTAATATTTAAAATCATGTTCTTGCCTACGTCCGTACAACGCCTACGCATTATTCAAAACCATTTTTCCGCCAAAAATCAAAAATGCTTTCTGGAGCCGATCATGTGATTACATTTATTATAAATACTTTGAAACAAGTTCGTTCTTCCTTTTTTTTGGCCTCTTTTACCTTCTCTGACATACAAGATGTAGTAACTAAAGAACTTGCGTTTCGACCCCTTATGGGCGAACGCTATAAAAATATCCCACACATACACGTACATATGGAACATTCACATATATGAATTCACTCAAACACACTTACATTCAACAATTTCTACGGACAACGCACATCTACGAACATTATGAACATTCACTCTTTCAACTTCAAGTTACAGAATTCTTTCAACTCTCCCACAGTGAGACCTTTTTTAAAAGTCAACAAGACACATCGCTGCCACGCTAAAGAAATTTAACTTGCATATTCCAGTTTTTACAATTCTTCACCAGCAAGAAAAATACTTTAAAAAATCTTCTGAAGCTACAAGTTTTATTGAACATATCTTCAGCTTTTCAGAGGACATAATTCAAAGAAATTTTCTCACTCAGTTCCATTCAATGGAATTTACTCTTTCGTGAACATTTTCTTTTAGCAGCAAGATTTATTGTATTTATTTCAGAAGTACACAAACTAAATTGCATTTAATTACAATATAGAAACTTCTTGAAATATCAAGTAATAATTTAAATTTCCTTTTTACCAGACAAATTCTCACAGTATTCATATTACACAAAAATATTCAACGATTTCACAAAGAACATTTCTTGTAAAAACAAACTCTTTTTCATTGTGAGACCAGATAAATATTCTTTCTTTCAAAAAAGCTTTCAAACAATTAAATTCATAGTTAAGGGTAAACAGCTCTTATTTTTTGCATTGTATATTTTGTACCAAAAACAGTCTTAAAAGGAACATTATAAAGTAATTTAATTTGCTAAATTAATAATATTGATTTTTAAAATTCAGCATAGCTCAGCTCAATATTCTGAGCAGGTTATTCTTAATAATTTGTATTATTCCTATATAAATACTGTTGTTTTACATCATTGCTGTCATCTTGTGTATTGCCTTATTAGCCTTGTGACTAAAATTAAAATGCTTGTGGAGAAGTGAAATTTTGTACACGCAGCCAACCTCGTATGACTAAACAGCCTTCTGATTAATTTTTAAACTTATTTAACCTTCACCTCGGCAACACCTATAATTTCAAGAACTTTAGAAAACCCCAGAATATTCATGAAAATCAGCCTAAATATAAGTCATCTCTGGCACTGGAAATAATGCTAAATTAGCTTTTGACACTCAGAACCGAAAGATAAAGAAAAGAAAGAAAAGGAATAATGAGAGAGTAGAAGGGGACAGGAAAATTATGAAAACTAGAAATAACCACATCCTGCACATGTGCACATACATATGCATACAGACATACACACACACACACACACACGCATACACACACACACGCATACACACGCAAACACATACACACGCACGCACACACACACACACACACACACAAAGAAGAAGAAAAATAAAGCTAACATCAATAAAAAAAAGTGGATAAATTATTTTTTTAAACCTAATATGAAAATAACAAAAGCAAAAAAATTGGCAGACATTTGCTGATACCCCCTGATGAGTGGACTCAGCAATTACACAAAGGTTCATCTGCGAAACTCTGGATTAGAGATACTGAATATAACATCAGTCAGCTAAGTGACAAATTTTATATTTGTATTAATACGTAGGATCAATGTAGTATCTGTGTACTCTACCTAGGATCAATGTAGTATCTGTTTTTTCTTCTTTGTGTGTATATGTGTGTGTGTATGCCTGTACTTGTGTGTACACACACACACGCACACACACACATATATTTTTTAAAGAGAGAAAATCTACAAACTTTTTTATTATAATGTGGACTTTTTTATATACTTTGTTTTATATAATTTGCTACACACGCTTTGGGTCTTGTGACCTTCATCAGGCAAAGAATGGTTATTTCCACATATTATTTAAAGGAATGATCTTTTCATCTTATGTTAAATCTTTTAACCAATGTCTTTTGTGTGTAGTAGTAGTCATTCAAATTCATCGTAGACTGACTGAAAAATGTCCCTTCGCTTGTGGGGTAATAAAACAATTAAATTTGGTCAGAGAAAGGGAAAGAAAGGAGGATATCTTTGCTCTTATTTTTTATGTCCCCCATGTTCCCTCCCCGTGTATTTTTTCGGTCTTTCTTCTATTCTTGTGTAGTGTGTGTGTGTGTGTGTGTGTGTGTGTGTGTGTGTGTGTGTGTGTGTGTGCTTTTGCCAGTATGTGTATATATATTCTTTCTCCATATTTATATATTGTATTATTACAAGGAAACTTATATCATATATATATACACTTTGTATGGTCTGTAGGGTTTATGTATGTGTGTGTGTGTGTGCATGTGGTCCGTCTAGGGTATTTGTTTTTGCCAGTATATATGTATATATTCATTCTCCATATATATATATATATATATATATATATATATGTGTGTGTGTGTGTGTGTGTGTGTGTGTGTGTGTGTGTGTGTGTGTGTTACTCAAGCACCAAACAGCAGAATCTCCCTACACAAAAGCACCATTAAATTAACAGACAACAGGAAACACTTTGTGTCACAACACATCCACAAATGCAACAAAGGTAACTCTAAGACTGTGCCAATATATCAAACAGACAATTACTCTTACCTCCAAATACAAGAAAAAACTCCATAGACAAATTTAACCCAGCACTAAACAAATCATAACCCGACACACATAAACACACACTATATACACCAGCACACTAGTCAGATCATAATATCTAAACATGCATAGAAAACAGAAAAACAATTTGATTTAATAGAAATAAATCCCATTTGTTTCCCTCCACTGTACATACACATATTGGCAAAACACACACACACAAACAATACACAAGAATAGAAGAAGGAATGAAAAATACACAGGGTGGGGGGTGACATAAAAAGATAAGAACACAGACATCTTCCTTTCTTTCCCTTTCTCTAACCAAATTTAATTGTTTTATTAACCCTCAAGCAAAGGAACATTTTTCGGCTAGTCCAAGATGGATTCAGATGATTACTGCTACACACAAAAGTCAATGGTTATAAGATTTAACATAGGATGAAAAAAAATTAATTCCTTTAAATAATATGTGGAAATAACCATTCTTTGCCTGATGAAGGTCATAAGATCCAAAACGTATGTAGCAAAATATATAGAATAAACTATATAAAAAAATTGCAGCTTTTTCTCTTTTTAAAATATACACTTTTTTCACACTGGAACAACCATAATCTCTCCCTTATATATATATATATATATATATATATATATATATATATATATATATATATATATATATACAAGTTTGGGATTGGTATATACGGAGTGAATTCCAATAACCAACAATTACTATTCTTTAAAGAGTGCTCAATACAGAGTAGAGCAGATATAATTATTTATTTGAATATTACAACATAAATATGTTATAAAATCACGACAAAAATAGCCATTTTGTTTCAACAAATGGTTTTAAAAGTTTCAAATTAATTAACGATCCTTAGCTAGGAGTAAACGCTGTTACATAAGCTAGAATGACCAATCAAAATACAAGTATAGGGTAATTCGAAAAATTTGACAACTAAGCAAGGTTATCATAGATATTAAAAGATTTATAAAATTTGAAATTAAAATTAAAAGTAAAAAATTAAAAATTACCTATTTAGAAATCTAAATCAAATCTCTATTAAGTTTTAAATTGTAGAATTACCGAGGAGAAAAAATATTAAAATATAAAAATAAAAATAAGATATATATGCTATTTAATTTATATTTTCATTGAAATTATGTTAAAAGGGATGTTCAGAACCCCAGACAGAAATGTATACACTTTTAGTTTCATTTCAACATGTTAGTCGCCTCTCACGCGAAATCATTCGAACATACGCAGGTTATAATACATAAGCGCTCAGACGTATTTAGATATATACACACACATAAAATACGGTGACGAGACACGACCCTTGATAAAAAAAAAAAAAATATCTACACCACAAACAACCACACGTACGCAAATGCACTTTCCTTACACATAGACATCAATACACACAGGCACATACATCCACATTCATTATGACCTAGACGGTCAGATGTCATAGCTGAAAGTGAATATATTTGTGGCTTAATATGTTATTAAACGAATTTTAACTTGAAATATAACTAATCTGGTCAAATATATATAGATAAAATTTAAACAAATAAATATATATAAATATATATATATACATTCTTAAATCATATAGTTTTCGACACATTACAGACAAAAGTAAATAACCACCTCCATATATAATTGTACGTTCACACATACGCATACAAATCAACATATGTACCCGCATATCCATATATACGCATAATAGGTACTCATATACATACATACGCACATAGACATACATATAGATAAGCACATATAAATATATCGACCCATACGTCAACGCTGAAAAGTAAATAAAGCAAGTAAAGAAATATATACATAAAGATGCAACTATATACAAATACATACATACATACACATACATATACATATCTAGATGTACATACATACGCACGCATACATATATGCATATAAACTAAATATATACACAGACATTTACAAATACATGTATATACATGAAAAATCAAACAAACGTAAATTAAAACGATATAAATATAAAAATGCATATACACATCAGCTTGTACATATATATACACACATACATACGCAACCACATATATATATATATACACACATACATACATATATATACACATATATCTACACACATACATACACATATACATACACATACATATATACATACACACATACATATATACATATACACATACATACATATATATATACGTACATACATACATATATATATATATACGCATACACATATACGTATACAAACACATATACATATATACATAAACATGTAGACACATACACACAAAAGGGAAAGGAATAAGTATACAGAGACCAACTTATATTCTAATAATATTCCAACAATATTATGATAAAATATATTAAAAGTTTATCATAATTTAAGAAAAGAACAACGGTCTATAAGCAATTAAAGGTTCCTTATCAACAAAAGTAGATTTTAGTTTGTATCTATGATACACTCCAAGACACAAAAGCATACATACAAATACACATAAATGAAACTAAAAGTGTATACATTTCTGTCTGGGGTTCTGAACATCCCTTTTAACATAATTTCAATGAAAATATAAATTAAATAGCATATATATCTTTTATTTTTATTTTTATATTTTTATATTTTTTCTCCTCGGTAATTCTACAATTTAAAACTTAATAGAGATTTGATTTAGATTTCTAAATAGGTAATTTTTAATTTTTTACTTTTAATTTTAATTTCAAATTTTATAAATCTTTTAATATCTATGATAACCTTGCTTAGTTGTCAAATCTTTCGAATTACCCTATACTTGTATTTTGATTGGTCATTCTAGCTTATGTAACAGCGTTTACTCCTAGCTAAGGATCGTTAATTAATTTGAAACTTTTAAAACATTTATTCCATATTCTACATCATCACTTGATAAGACACCAGAAGTGTTGAAACAAAATGGCTATTTTTGTCGTGATTTTATAACATATTTATGTTGTAATATTCAAATAAATAATTATATATATATATACTCCAAATTCATCTAGGTCCTTCTCACTCCTTTTGTGGGAAGACCTCCCTGATTGATCACATCTTCAGGGGTATAGCTGTACTCACATCGCTTGACCAACTGAGTGTTGGTAAAGCTATTTAACCCATAGTTGGGGTGTATGGTAATCGACAATGAGAAGTACATCTGCCCTTTTGCTGCTGGGATTCCAATTACTCTCCTCATCAGACCAGGGTCTGGTGGAGGAGCCAGTTTAGTCCCCAACCATTTGGCCACTCTGATTTTGAATTCAGAGTTGTCCAAGACGATAGGACCCAGTCTGTTACTTAACTATAGTTGGGGGGAAAAAAGATGGAGTCATACCTTTCCCAAGGGTATTAGCATGCAAGTGAATGTAACAAACTCAACTGGAATGCAAACGCACAACCACGTATATATATATATATATATATATTTGACTTTATCTCATCAAAAATACAAGACGACAGATAGAAGGCAATTCTTGAACCTTTGTGACACAAAAAAATGCAGTGTCAAAAGGACAGTTTTTCCATTGACACTGCTATTATTTTAACTACCTTCACTCTTAGGTAATGTTAATTCTTTTAAAAGCAATGATTAGAATTGTAACAAAACCTAGACAAATGAAAGTGAATCTATATATTTTCTTTGTTCTTGAGAATTGACAACAACAATTTATTTATTTATTAGATTGTTTATTGGAATGGTTGGTAAACATCGGCTAATTGCCAATTGATTCAACTTTTATAAAATGATAAATAATAAGGATTTCCTTATAGTTGTTTCACATATTTTAAGAATTTAATAAATGTTTATAAATTTATGAATAAAAAATTTTCATATTTACTTCTTTATAAATTGGTAAATGATAAATATTTCATTAATTTTATTAGTCTTTTGAATATTGTATGTAATTATAAAATTATTCGGTTAATTTGCAGATTAGAACCCGCACTCAGCTCGCATTAAAAATTTCCCAAATACTTACATTTAGGTGTAAATATACATGCTTCATTCGAAAATGACTTGATAAATTTGATAAAATCTACTGTTTTGGAGTTATCAACACTAAAATTTCGAATTCATTCGTGTCGTTGGTGGCAGTAATTACTGGTGTCGCAGTTAGCTCCTCCTCATTTCCTTAATCCTTCAACAGGGGTCTCTCTCTCCAACGAGTATAAATACTGGCTGACCTTTGGCCTCTCCCTCTTTTTACGGCTTACGCACACGTGCGGCCAGCTGTCTCGACTCAGGCCTCGGGCCGCAACCTCGCGCGTGAGGCGTGGTAAAAAAAACTTTCTCTTTTTTTTTACTTATTCCAATATGTGACCTCTCACACATACAGCGTTTCCCATATTCTGGGAACGCGCTAAGAACAATATACGCGTTCGTACGGACACTCAACACACTCACCATAACTTCTCCATACAACACTCTGTAACCCTTCATGTCATTGTAATTTGTTATTAATATATATTTGTTTGCATACATGTATATCTCTTGTTTGTTTCTTTATCTTCTTTGGACTCCATTATAGTCCAACATTCCTATGTAGCTGGACCGGCCAGCGGGAAAGTTTAACCCAGAGATATCTCATCATCTCATCATCATCCTCACACCACGCACGGTCCACTACACCGGTATTGCTTGCATACATCTGCTGCAGAAAGCTAAGCGCGAAAGAACGTAGTTAACAGCCTTTTTTTACTGATCTTACTCATCTCAACTTGTCTCAATTACTGCACAAGATAACTATATTGCATGCACAATAATCAAGAAAAGTGAATATTCCACTCATAGCTATTTTGCAGCAAATGTATGTAAACAACAACAGTAATGCCTGATGCAATGCGAATGAATCAGAACTTTTACTGCCAATAACTACAAAATGTAAATATTCGGAAATTTTTTATTGCAAACTGAGTGCGGGTCGTAATCTGCAAATTAGCCAATTATTCTAGTAAATAAACAAATAAAATAGTATTTAACATTTTTGTTATAAATTCTCAAGAACGAAAGAAAAATGTGTAAATTCACATTCATCTTATGTTTCGATTTTATTACAATAATCATAGCTTTAAAACATTATTATAAGCATTGCTGAAGGGTGAAGGTTGTTAAAATAATAGCGGTGTCAATGGAAAAAAAAACACGTCCTTTTGAATGATGCTCCGTATTTTCCCCTGAAGGTTAGTGTTGGCTAATTTTCAATAAAATAAATGATTTTAAACTACAGTGTTAACACGAAGAAAGGAGAGATCGTTAGTTATCAGGAATGAATGCAACTGTTACTGAAATTCGGTATAATTGATAAAGTAAAAAAAAAAAGTTAAAATGGTGGGACCTGTTGATGTTCAAATAGTAACAAGAATAAAATGAAAATCTCATTCATTTTTTTTTTTAATCTTATTTGCACCTGATTATGAATAGATGCCCTCCATTTGGGCCAATAAGATCAAGAGTCAAATAGTGAAAAAAGAAGTAAAGAATAACCAATCAGACAAACTGAAGCTAATCAATAACTAATCACTGCAACTTATAATCCTTTTTGATTGCTTCCGTACGTGTCCTTCGTTTTGTAAATGTGGGATGTTTGAAACTTATCGTTTTTTTTTAAGAGTTAATTCCCTTTGACATGTCTGGAAAGATAAATTAGTCAGATCAGCCTTGACCTGCTGTTAACTGTTTTCTTTGTTGATGGTGATACCAAGACGATTAATGTCAATATTGTTAGGATAACAGAATTATAGCAAAATTGTCCCCTGTTTTTACCCCACTTGACGGAATTATATTAAAGACCTCCTCTGTTTTCTTCTTTTTTAATTTCATAAAATTGTGACTTAAAATAGTCCCCCTTTTTTTTTTCACTTCACTGTGAGTGTTTTACTTTTTTAAATTCAGAGAATTATATCAAAAACGTCCTCTCTTTTTTCCTTCATTCTTTTGCATTTCATAGAGCTATTAAAATTGTCCTCTATTTTTCATACTTTTCCCCTTCACAAAATTATATCAAAAACTTATTATTATTATTTTTTGCATTGCATAGAATCTATATATAAAATTCTGTGACTAGAATAGCCATAAATTGACTGATCAAAACCAAATTTTGGGGAAGAATGCAAACAGGTAAGGGGGTACAAAATACAGATGGTTTTACTAGGGTGCCTAGCTTAGTACTGTGCGGATCTATTATGCACATACATACATACAGAAATACAAATCACATACAATGCCAAGCATTCATTGGTTAATTAATTACCATGTTATTATAGACAATTTACAAATTGCAGCAATGTGACAATTTTGTAATCGCTCTATTTTCATGGAGTCAGTTTTGTGCACTTTTGGGAGAAATGGATCACAGAAGCTTTCTTAAGTCTCCCCAAAGCTCACTCACAGATTGGTTTATGCCACTTATTTAAGCAAGAATTTTTCTTAGCTAATTAGTGAGAATTAAGCTGCCAAATGAATCCACAACAGTTGAAACCACGCGCCAACCTTCTCATTCACACACACCACTCACATGCTGAACATACCTTGTATATATTCACAAAATCTTTTCTAACACGGCAAATCTTTCAAGAACAATCATTACAAGAGACTCTCATAAACATTCTTCCAGTGAACTTTGGAACACTAAAATAACTGTTAAAGAGAGACAACTCTTATTTTATTCAACCTTTTCTTACTTAAATGCATGCTTTCCTTCACATCATTGTTTGATATTGTACATCTTGTTAAATACATATTTTATGTGTAACAATGTCTTTTGCTTATCCTTTTCTGTGTCAGCCCTGTTTCCTAATCTAAAGTTAAATTAATGGGGTGAAGTCTACCATAGTACAATAAATTTTCATTAATTTTTTTGGAAAAATTAAAAGTTTTATTATTTAACATACAAAATACTCACACTATTTTAAAAACAATTTAATGATTAAAATAATTTATTTAATAAAAATGCAATATTATTTTTTACATATTTTTTCTTTAAGTTTTTATATTTCATCGATTGTTATCAATAATTCCAACAATGCTAAACATTTTGAAGATTTCAACACGTGTCTGTATGCTGCAAAAAAAAAAAAGTTCCGGTTGAATTAAAATTATCCTCTACTTTTCCTTCTTTTATTTCCACTTCAGAGAATTATATAAAAACGTTCAGAATCTATTTTACATATATTTACAAGTCTATGCATTGAATATTGCTGTCACATCTGGTTTGGTGCTTCTTCTATGTATTTAGATATTCTTGATAAAATACAAAGAAGAATCTGCAATATTATCAGTCCTGACCTAACATTTTGTGTAGATTAACATTCCCCAAGGCGCAACATTTCCTTAAGGTACAACGTAATCATTTTAACAGTTTCTTCTTCCGCATTTCTTGCTTGCAGAATTATAGGAAAGAAACGCTATTTCCAGTACAGTTACATAACCACATAGATATCATATTAAAACATGGCCAAACACCACCTAATAACAGACAAACTATTTTTCTCGAGCTTCAGCCAGTTACGTGCCATGCGTGATACACACTTAGGCAATCCTGTATCTTTCGATACATGACTGACAAGGCAGATTTTATTTCCCGCAGTAGGTTACCATTTCTTTCTGTGGTAGACCAGTTGCCATCTAAGGCTATAGGACCTGGTCTGTCCTACTATTTACCCATAGCTGGGGGGAGAAGAAGTGGATTCATACCTTTCCTAAGAGTATTAACACATAAGTGAATGTAATGGATTCGGCTGGAATTCGAACTCGGCTCTCTGATCTTACAAAAACCCACAGATTTCAACTTTCAGCAGCAGAGATGTGACTGCCTCCAAGCCATTCAGACACAAGGGAAGACATGTCTACATAGCTTTTTCCTTCTCTCCAGTGCATGCTGAAGGAACATGTCTGAGCAACTTTAAATGAATCATCTCCAACAACAGCTCAGGCGGTCAGTGACTCATTGCTGACAATAAAAGTCTTTTATCAACCACATCTGGGGATCAACTACTAAATGTTTTTCTAAACAAAAGATTTTTCTTTTGACTAACTACCCAAAGACTTTAACTCAACTAAAGACTATTTTCACTCTTTTTTGACTATTTTAAATTCATGTACATATGTTTGTAAATAGAAATGATTTATTTAACAGACACATCCATGTTTTCGTTATTTTTATTTTATTATTGTTTCGAATTCAGATGGTTCAGATTTTGCTTTCCAGTCAACTTTGATCTTCAAAAATTTGATAGTAACACACTTTATTCAGGCAATCAAATATGGAATGGTGGTTGAAAGAGAACTCAAACAAAGGACATGGTTTCTTAATTTCACATCATCTCATCACTTTCATAAGAGTTAGTATTTATTACTACTCTGTGCTGAAAAGCTGGGTACTCAATGGGCAGGGAAAATTCATGCAGTCAAGGTACCAAGGAGAAAGACCCATTAGAATAACTGCCATGAAAATATTTATAAAAAAGACAGAGGGAAATCGTGTCACTGCAGTGAGATAGTGACTGAAAATGCCAGATTAGGACCTATAACTTTACCAAAACTACTTTGAATTTTGCCAAGAATCATGAGATATATAGCAGAAGCAACAGACCACATATGACAGCAATATTCAATACACAGATGAACAGTAGATATATAAATGTTACCAAGATGGATTTTGATGAGAAAAATTGTCTAGCACAACAAAATGAACCAACTTTTCGAGCAGTAGACCAAGCAACCAATTCAATATAATCATTCCACTTAATGTCAGTGGAATATGTGAGACTGCAATGAGTTATTTTCATGGAGGTTAGCATCAGCCATGCTGATGGAAAGCAAAAATGGTTCTCCATTTTTCATTCTTTTTGGAAGCATTAAAATTTGCAAGCCATTTCTTGCCCCAGTTAACAACTGATTGGAGGTCATTTTCAGGCACAGCTGCTAGTTTTACTTTATCAGGCCTGTCGAACTTACTATTAAGACAGGAGTAAATAGTTGTGTCATTAGCATAAATACCTAGTTGGGAACTGATGACATCAGGAAAGTCATTGATGAAGATAACAAACAACGTAGGTCCGATGATACAGCCTTGGTGGAGACCGACATTAATGTGAAATGCTCTAGAAGCATGGCTATTCAACACGAACTTCATTGCACGATTTGCTATGAATGATTGGATTGTCAAATATTCAGCCAGAGACATCATAGTCCTAGAATTTGTGAAGAAGATATAAAAACAAGAAGTTTTCTGAAGCCATCTTCTGAATATTAATCCCTTGAATATATTTTCAGGCATTTTTCCCAATTTATGCCTTTTTGAGGATCTGTCAGGTGAATATCTTATTAAGCCATAAGAAAGAGTCTAGTTTTAAAGAAAATTGTTTTTTTAAGAAATAGGAAATTTCAATGAAAACAAAGAAGAGATTACTGAACTGCTATGTAGCATCTATCAGTCCTCCTATATGGCAACGAATGTTGGGCAATTTCCTCACAGATGAAGAAGAGACTTGAGGCAGCAGGAACACACTTCTATAGAAGGATGCTGAGAATACCTTGCACAGAACATGTGAGTAACACGGTAGAAATGGAAACAAAAAGCACACTTATATTTACAATCAGAAAGAGACTGTTGAAATTTCTAGGTCACATAATGAGGAAAGAAGGCTTGAAGAATTTGACACTCACAAGGCATATTGAAGGCAAGGACAGGGGGAAGCAGTGCCTACCTAACAAGTTTGTGTAAATGGGTGGCAAAACAAGAAGTGTTAGGGATGGTGAAAAGACAATCTTTACTAAAAGCCACAAAGAATATGAAGTTGTGGAGAGCCATGATCTCCTACGTCCTGAAGTTTTCTTAATTATTTTGAAAATTAATGGCAGCAATGATTTTGGAAAAATAATACAGACCAGACCCAAATGGAGTGGGGACCAATTCCAATGTTGCTATCTTTGACTCTGTAATATTTTTAAACTTTTGACTCAAAATGGCCATTTATTTTTTTTCAACCAGGTATATGAGCTATTTCTTCTTCTGCTACTCTATCCCTTCAAGATGTTGGTAATCATGGCTCTCTGCAACTTCCTGTCCTTTGTAGCTCTCAATAAATTTTGATTTTTTTTGCTATCTTTCCTGCTCCGCCATCCATTTACTGATGCTCACTAGGTAGATTATGTGCTGTTTTCCTCTATCATGCTTGCCTTCAATCCATCCTGTGAGTATCAAATTCTCCAAGCCCTCTTTTCTCATTATATGCCCTAGAAATGTCAACTGTCTTTTCCTGATGTTAAGTATAAATTTTGTTTCCATTTTCTCTAAAACTTTATTGTTGCTCATTTGTTAATTTCATGGCATTCTCATTATCCTTCTGTAGAACTACATTTCTGTTGCCTCAAGAGTTTTCTGTGAGTTTTCTTCATTTGTTAGGAGATTGTCTAGTATTCACTGCCATATAGGAGGACTGATATTACATAACAGTTCAATACTCTTCTCTTTGTTTCGAACAAAATTTTCCTATTTCTTAATACATTAGTTAAGTTGGAAGGCGGGTTATTCATAATCTCTATATTAGAGTCTGTCTATATTTCTGAGATGAGGTATTATGTACAGTATTTACATTAGTCGGACTATTGTCCTCATCTTTGTCGCCATATTTGTCACAACGTTTCGGCCGTTGTACGCTCCGGCCTTCTTCAGGTGGTTGGAATTTCGAACCGAACCCTTTATTTCGATCACTGGGGTAGACTGTTCTAGTTCCACGAGCCATGTTTGATGGATGTCAGTTATCAGTTATCTCCTGGTAATTTTCCCTCTGAAAGTTCTCCACTGCCTGAACCGGGTATTGAACTCACACTCTTTGGGTCTGTCACTGGATCTAACCAACGCCTTTATCCACTGTGCCATGTGTCCTTGAGATAAAGGCGTTTTTCAGCTGAGAGACGATCTCCAGTATTTTGCATATGAAAGTACGTTTAATTGTGACTCCTGCGTCAGACTTGTTTTTTTTTTGGGGGGGGGGGTATTCAAATATTCTGTCTTCAGCATGTCATGCCCTTTTGTTTGGTAATTAATTTTCTTTTTTGCCAGCTTTTCCGTCGTAAAATACATGCGACTCGCTGTCGCTTAGTTTGATGAGGTAAATCTCCGTTTTCTTCGCTATACTTAGTAAAAAGATTTGTTTTTAAACAGAAAAATATCACATATTATTAGATTTAAAAACAAAAAAAGAATCATAGCCATTTCATGTGAACAAAATAAATTACTTTTCCCATATTGTGAAATAAATATATCTTTCATCACATGCACATCTAACCAGTCAGTGAGAACTTGCTTATTATCATGGTACTCTGTTATTTAGATTCAAAACTACATTCTTTTTATTTTTTAAGTGTGATTTTAAAAATCTGTCCAGGCTTTAAGGAATGAAATATGGCCGCCAAGTTTTTATACAATATTATATAATAATGCCATTTTCACATCAACACCAATTATTTTCTTCCTTTGATTTTAAAACTATTTTCATTTTTTTTTAATCATTTCACCCCAAACAAGGCAATAAAGCCACTAGTACGCAAGGAGTTACTGAGTGTTAGGGAATATGAGAAAAGCTACTATTGATGAGAGAGAACAATAAAAGAACGAGAATTAAGAAGACAGAAGATAATAATTGACATTGCATTTAGTTTTTGAAGATCAAAGTTGACTGGGAAGCAAGAAGCTGGAATAGAGTTCCACAAAAAAGAAGTGTGATATAAGAAACTGTTAACATAGAACTTACAGTTAATCTAGCCATTCAACTGTAAAATGATAAGACAAGACTTTTCTTCCAATCTTGTATTGCGCTTAAATTCATAAAGTCTAGGTACCATAGAGGAAAGTTCATCCAAACAATTACCATGAAAGTATTTATAGAAAAGTCACAGGAAAGTTACAGTGTGGTGTGAAACAGACTGAATTTTTCTGTTACACACTTTAAGTGTAACGGATTTATAGAATTAGAGTTGGAATTAGTCAAGAAGCTTTCAGCCAATTTGAACAAGATCTTCAGATTCTTTTTGAAAATAACTACCGATGATACATTCACAACATCACTAAGTAAAGAGTTCTACCTGTCTATCCTCCTCGGGGTAAAGAAGCTGGATCTTGCAACTGTTCTCGAGTGCTGTTTTGATTGTCCAAAATCGTCTACAAAGTCTTGTGGGTGATAAATTATGTTCCACTCCACAGCCCCTTTCCCAGAGATGAAATGTTGCAAGCCTCTAGTTACTCTGTTCCTACTTAAATGGAAAATGTTCACATGAGCTACATTCCTTAGTTCCACCAGCCCTAACCCTCACAGCTAAGACTTTTAGTGAGAAGTTCCACTCAAATAGCTTCTTCCCACAAATCTGTAGCTAGGCCAAGGTACCTGCCTTGGTTAAATTGCAATAAGTCAATTTCTTTTTTATTTTTGTCATATTAGAGTACTGTGTGAATAAATGTAGTGTCAATAGTTTTTACCTTTTTTGAAAGAAGATTTGTATATAGCAATGTTTTTATCATACCTATTTTTTGATCAGCCTTCTTTAAGATTTCAGAAATAAGTGATCTTGGAGATAAATCATGTGTAACGAGAATACCCACATCCTGTTGGAAAATGTATTCTTTATAGAAACAAAAGTGACATAGACCACCACAATTTTGTCAAAACATATCATTTGTCATAGAATTATAATTTCTTTTAGAATTGGTCAATAGTCCTTCAAATCATTTTCTTCTTGAAATTAGCCAGCATTGGTATATTTTAAACATCACTAGGTAAAGAGTTTCATCTGTCTATTACCCTTAGGACAAAAGACGTTGGATCTTGCAACTGTTTTTGAGTACTGTTTCATTAA
>OZ038510.1:61980966-62045966 GCA_964036315.1 Acanthosepion esculentum
AATTAAGTTTTTTTTTTGCATCCTCTTTGCATAGAAATGGTAACTATTGAATTTTAAAATGATTTCACTGACATTTCTAAAATTACATTTCTATAGCTCTCATTTAAAATATTCTCTCATGTTTATATATAAGTTCAGGATTTTATAAGTTTGGAACTGAAACATCTATTCAAAAGTGCTTAATACACATATATATATATATATATATATAAATATATATATATATAAAATATATTTATATATGTATATATCATAAAAAATACAATTGCAGACTAGAGAGTGTTTTGAGTACTAATTTATTTTGCCACTAGAACAAGAGATTACAGCCATATCACGTTGAAACACCAAGGTTAAGCAATGTTGAGCCTGTTCAGTGCCTAGATGGGTGACCAAGCTCACAGTATCTGGTACTCCTAAGCAGTCATGTGGAAGTTGTGTGATGGATAATAACTTGGAATGAGAAGATGGAGAACCAAGTTTGAATTCCAGTCGAGTTTGTTACAATCACTTGCACACAAATACCTTTGGGAAAATTATGAATCCATCTCTTTGTCCCCCACCTATGGATTAGATAGCAGGATAGATTGGGTTCTATTGCCCAGGTTGGCAACCAGTCTACTGTGGGAATTCTTCTTCTGCTAAGTCAGTTGTGAATTGAAAAAAGACATGTCTGCACAAGTGTGCACCACATGTTGCCTCTAAGAAAGGAAAGAACAAAAACAAGAAATATTGGATTTCATCAGATCAATGTCTGTTTTCAAGAGCTGGCAGAAGATTACTTAGACTGCGATAAAATTATTATTATTGCTTTTTGGTTGAGTTTCTAAATTTGGAGTTTGCAATTATAAACTCTATATAACTTTGCCAAGATGCAAATGGCGATTATCTCCCTTTGGGTAAGATGCATCCATGAGGGTCATATGATGGCCAGTAAGTAACATCAGTTTGGGGGGGGGTAACAAAACCTCATCTGCTATTTAGCATGCATAGAAACAAGACCTGTCTGTCTATTCCAGTTGCTATGTAGACCGTGGAGAAGCAAGACATGACTGTTCATGGCAGTTAAGAGAGCAGAGGAGACCACATGCTATCCCAGTCAGTCATGCGCCATGCGTGATACACACTTAGGCGATCATATATCTTTCAATACATGACTGACAAGGCAGATTTTTTCCTGCAGTAGGTTGCCATTTCTTTCTGTGGTAGACCAGTTGCCATCCAAGACTATAGAATCTGGTCTGTCCTGCTATTTACTCATAGGTGGGTGGGGAGAAGAGGATTCATACCTTTCCCAAGGGTATAAGCACGTATGGGAATGTAATGAATTCGATTGGAAAGTCAGTCAGTCATGTATGTGCCATGCGTCATACACGCTTAGGCGATCATGTATCTTTCAATACATGACTGACAAGTCAGATTTTTTCCCACAGTAGGTTGCCATTTCTTTCTGTGGCAGACCAGTGCTATCCAAGGCTATAGAACCTGGTCTGTCCTGCTATTTACTGGGTGAAGAAGATGAGGACTCAAACTTTCTATTAGCACGTAAGTGAATGTAATGGATCTGGCTGGAATTTGAAATTGACCCTCCGATTTCTCAATCCGAGTCATGCCTCTTTTCATTCTATCTCACCAGGTAAATAAACAACACCACAAGCCTGTCAGTTTTCTGACCTAACTGTAGAATGAAAAAGTTCCATACTTTATACTGATGTTATCTTTTTATTTAGGAAATACACTAAAAAACTAGAAACAAATATGAAATTTATCTTTCAAAAGGGGAAATGGACAAACAAAGTACATTTCAAAGAAATACTGATGTAATGGAATAACTTGTCACCACCATGAGTGACTACACTATAGGTAGTAACTACCTATAAGTATCTGTAAGTCAACGGACTACAAGAGCCTAGCTGGAATCTTCAGGCAGAGAGGAACCCGGACGAGGCTATGCTGAAGGGCACAGTCTTGTCCAGGGAGGTAGACAGACCTAATCCCATTTATGCGAGGTCTATGGGGATTTTTCGGCCTTGTGCCACATGTGACTGTGTGGGGCAGTTGCTAGATACCATCTAACTGGGATCTGTTGATTACAACTTACGTGAGAACTACCAACCTTCCAATAGTAGCACTCACTACTGGATTAACTTGCAACGCCCTTGTGCAAAACTGTTACCTTTATTCTTATTGTACTGGTTTTTTACAATAAACCTTTACTTATTTTATCCACTGTGTTTTTCAAGTATATATGCCTATTACTACGGAATATAACAAATACACAAGCAAGGAAAAACTTTTCAAACAGAAACTATAATTTGGAACTCAAAGAAATGATAAACAGACACATGGTACTTTGGGGGAGAATTTCAGACTTAGTAGCAGGTGAAGGTCTGAACTGGTGGAACTAAGAAATTTAGCTTGTCAGAATATTTGCCATGGAAATAGCAATATAGTAGCGAGAGGCTTCAATATTTTGTCTGTGGGATAGGAATTGTAGAGTAAAAAATAATTCATCACCCACAAGGCCATGAAAATGCTTCTGGATTCTATCATGACTGGAAAGTGAGGACTCGGCAGTCCAGATAGGGTAACAAGACTCTACTATTGGTCGAAAAGATAAAGCATAGAAGGTAGATTCAAGTAATTACGAGAGTGGTACATTTTAATATCTCCAATATATAACACATCTTGGAGTGTCCCTTTTGAAGATTATCATGTATTCTGTCTTTTTACAGTTAATGGTTAATCTTTATTCATTTCACCCCCAAGAAAGGCAATAATGCTACTAAGATTCAAGAGGTTATTGGGAGTGAGAGAAAATAAGAAGACATTAATTAAGACAATAAAAGAACAGGTTTCAGGAAAACATAGGTGACAATTGATTTTGCATTTAAATTTTTGAAGATTGTAAATGGCAGCATGGTAATAAACCAGAAGATGTTTCCACAGGTGAGAAGTGCGAGAAAAGAAACTATTAGAATAGAACTTGAAGTTACATCTAATGATTTCAAAAGTAAATGATGAGATCTAGTTGCCAATTCAGTAGTATGCTTAAATTTATGTGGTCGAGGTGCCAAGGGGGAAAGTACAATTGCCATAGAAAAGACAGAGGGAAGCCATATGTTGAGATCAATAAAACATCCTAGTCGCCACTGTTGAGATGTTGAATGTTTCCATGTGAGTATATGGTAATAACGAACAAACACAGTCGTAGGGAAAAATACTGGTATATTCAGAGAGGTATTCACATCAGAGAGATTAGTAGTAGAACGAACGTAGGTTAGTAGTAACAATAAGTAATAGTAATAAAGTCCAACGGTATCTTCCGGTCGAGAAAAGGAAGTGTAACTGATCACTACAGAAGTCTCACTCTGCACTGCACTACACTGCTCTAGAACTACTGTTCTATTTATAATAATATGATCAGTCTATTGTGGTTGTGAAGGTGGGTGCGCCCCAGCACCATATCACAGAGGTAGGGAAAAAAATGAGGTAATAAGAAAAATCAAGGAAAAGTAAACGAGTCTGTCTATATTTCTGAGATGAGGTATTATGTACAGTATTTACATTAGTCGGACTATTGTCCTCATCTTTGTCGCCATATTTGTCACAACGTTTCGGCCGTTGTACGCTCCAGCCTTCTTCAGGTGGTTGGAATTTTGAACCGAACCCTTTATTTCGATCACTGGGGTAGACTGTTCTAGTTCCATGAGCCATGTTTGATGGATGTCAGTTATCAGTTAACACATGGACACATGGTACAGTGGATAAAGGCATTGGTTAGATCCAGTGACAGACCCAAAGAGTGTGAGTTCAATACCCGGTTCAGGCAGTGGAGAACTTTCAGAGGGAAAATTACCAGGAGATAACTGATAACTGACATCCATCAAACATGGCTCGTGGAACTAGAACAGTCTACCCCAGTGATCGAAATAAAGGGTTCGGTTCGAAATTCCAACCACCTGAAGAAGGCCGGAGCGTACAACGGCCGAAACGTTGTGACAAATATGGCGACAAAGATGAGGACAATACTCCGACTAATGTAAATACTGAAAAGTGAATGGTTTGAATGTGAAATGAAAGGAATTTACGTTTATGGTCGACAGCCATTTGAACTCCTTCAATTCCGTTCGGATATCACTTTGATCATAAAGAAGGTAGGGTTCAGACTCTGCACTGCGTAGAACAGGAATTGGAAGAGATAACAAATAGACAGACCTTGCTAAGAGCTAAAAAGGATAGGAATTATAGAGAGCCATGTTCACTCAAGCCCTGAAGGGACACAGCAGATAGAAGAAGAAGGTAAACAATTGTGGATAATACTGCCTTTTTCAAATCCATCTTTTTCTCTGAATTTCTACTTCTTACAACTTGAGGTATTTTGTTTTTTTAATAATGTTATCCCAAGCAATGCAATAATGCCACTAAGATGCAAGGGGCTACTGAGCGTGAAAGTGAAGGAGATGATATTAGCGAGTAAAAAGGACAATAAAAGAACAGGCATTAGAAAGACTGAAGATGACGACTGATGTTACACTTAAATTTTTGACGATCATAGGTGGCAGGGAAACAAGAAACGAGAAGAGAATTCCACAGGTGAGAAGTGCGAGACAAGAAACTATTAGAATAGAACTAACGATTTCAACAGTAAAATGATAAGACCTAGTTGCCAATTCAGTAGTATGCTTAAATTTATGTGGTTGCGGTATCAAGGAGGAAAGCCCATTAAAACAAATGCTCGGAAATTATTTATAGAATAGACAACAGGAAAGCTACATCATTGTGGCGGGAAAGTGAAGTCAAGATGCCAGGTCAGTACTGATAACATTACAGACCCTTCACTGAGAATCTCGAGATATATAGTAGGAGCATCAGATTGGATATGCCAGCAATATTTAATGTATGGAATAATAGTAGATTTATAAATGTGCAAGATGTATTCTGCAGAGAAAACTTGTCTGCTTTCCTAGCTGCAGACCTAGTATTTAATTCAATATAATCACTCCACTTCATGTCAGTGAAAGACGTGAGACCAAGAAGGTGCAATGATTTTCTCACCTGGAGTTTAGCATCAGCCATGCTGATTGAAGGCAAAAAAAGTTCTCCATGTTGATTAAAATATAACTGTTTCATTTTTGCAGGTGTTAAAATTTACAAGCTATTCCTTGCCCCGGTTAATAACTCTTCTCAATTTCATTGTTTACATTGTCTAATATTCATTTCAGTTTTTTTCTTCTTCTCCTCCTCCTCTTCCTGAATACTACATTCCTATATCTCTTATTTAATTTAAAACATTCCCTCACATTCATTTATGATTTTATAAATGAATAATTTTGAATTAATCTTTATTGTCATATTCACATTTCAGTTGTTGTATGCTCCAGCCTTCTTCAGGTGATATATTTTGGAATTTCAAGCCAAACCCTTTATTTAGTCGACAGGTGTAGATTGTTCTAATTCCACATGTCATGCCTTTTCTAGATATCTCAGTTTCAGTTAATTCCCTGACACATGGCCCAGTAGATAAAAGCATTGATTGAAGTAATCCAAAAAGTGATTTGAACCAAAGAGTTGTGAGTTCAATACCTGGCCACATCAGAGGTGAGAAAAAAAACTTGGAGAGTTGAGATATTAAAGAGATGTTATGGTTCAGAATAATGATATTTCATCGTTATAAAAATAATCTTGTCATCAGTGATGATAGAAAAGAAGGATATTTCATCATCCTACCCTCATCATTATAAAAACGACCCTTCCACCACAAGAGAGTAAAGTAGTGTAGTGTATTAGTGTAGACTAGAGTACCCATAGTAGTAGAGTAGACAAGTAGTAGTACAGAAACTGACATCTTTGCCGGCCCTCCATGAAGATTGAAAATAGACAATGTCAAATGCCATCCTCACAAACAAAATTCTTGGAACCAAACCATGTCAAACGCTATCCTCACAAACTTTTCGGAAATCAAACCAAGTAAGCACTGACTTTTAAACAAAGACACACTGAGAACATTTTACACACACCATACCAACATTCTGTAATTCACATAACAAAAAGAAAATACAAATTCTTGCTATTTATGACCAACACATGTCACATGTTTTTATTATTATGTTATATTTTTGTACATTTTAATTCATTTTGTTTTCAATATGAAAAAGAGGAAATGATTCCTCCTACACTACAAATACATATAGCAATGGGGTAATTACTTTAACAACACTCAAATAATATCAAATCAGGATTACTACAACATCAACCCCAACTTACCTACTCTGTTACAGGGAAATAACTGAAAACTGAAACATCCAGAAAAGGCATGTCATGTGGAACTAGAACAATCTATCTCTGTGGATTAAATAAAGTGTTTGGCTTGAAATTCCAATGTATATCACCTGAAGAAAGCCAGATTGTACAATGGCCAATGAATATGACAATAAAGATGAGGACAACAGTCCCAAAAATATAAATTGTGTAAAAACCTCATCTCAGAAATAAAGACAGAGGAGACATATATATTTTCCGCATTAGATATTATATTAGCATAGCATATTATATTATTACTATATTATATTAGCATATTATATTATTAGCATATTTTATTATATGATATTAGTATATTATATTATATTAGCATATTATTTTATATGATATTAGCATATTATATTATATTAGCATATTATATTATTAGCATATTATATTATATTAGCATATTATATTATTAGCATATTATATTAAATGATATTAGCATATTATATTATATTAGCATATTATATTATTAGCATATTATATTATATTATTATATTATATTAACATATATTATTACAATATTATATTAGCATATATTATTAGCATATTATATTATATTAGCCCATTATATTATATTGTATAAGCATATTATATTATTAGCATATTGTATTATGTAATATTATTACGTTATATTGTATTAACATATTATATTATTATCATATTATATAATATTATTATTATATTTTATTACATTAACATATTATAATATTATATTATATTAGCATATTATATTATATTATATTATATTCAGCATTAGATATTATATTAGACATTATGCAGGCAGTAGCATGTTGTTGCCTATTGGCTTTCAGTCCAACTTGAAAGACCTTTATTTTGTAACTAGAACAAGAGGCATTGAATTTGTTAATGTCAATGTCTATTTCTGAGTAATTGTATCTCTGAAAATTTTAATCAAGATACGATTATTAGTGGAAGATTATTTCAATTGCGATAAGATTAAAATGATTGCACTTTTTAAGTTGAGTTTCTAAGTTTGGAGTTTGTAATTATAGATTCAATGTCAATATTTATTGAGATAAAAACTGAACAAGGTAAAGATGAAACATATTTCTACTTTCTGCAGATAAAAGTCTATTGAACATGAAACAAGACATCATTAGGTGAAACAATTTTGTGTGTGGGTATGGGGGTGCTTGATCAAACAATATAGACAACAGCAAAACTATATATATATATATATATATATATCTTTGTGTGTGTGTATATATTGGTGTAATAGGAAAGAACAGTTAGATTAATGATCCAAAGTTCTTTAGTATTTATGTTTTTATTTTTAAAAAACAGTGCTCAATACAGATGTAGAGCTTAAAATTATAATTATTCTTTTTAAAAATATGATTCCATCGCAACACAGAAATCACTATGTTTCAAAACTGAAACTCAAGTCCTAAAGTTTAATTTCAAAATTAAACTTAAAATTTCAAAGAACATTCTTAGGGGTAAATTACAAAGGCAAACTTATTGTAACTGAAATAAAAATCCGCATTCTGTTGTGATGATGATTTAAAAAAAAACATTCATCAACTCACTGAAGATGATCTTGGAAAAGATCAAAAGTACTTGGATTAAAATAACTATGGCACCTTCCTCGATGAATTTCATCATAACATCAAGAAACCGATTAGACAACAGGAAAGGATCTGTAAAAAAATAAGTAGACACAATATGTCTATATTATTCAATGAAACATATATATATATATACACAAGGGTCATTCAATAAATAAGTTGAATTTTTCGGTATAAGGACTTCTAATACAGATAGAAGCTTACTCTTTTTTATTTTTTTTTGTTTTACTTCTTTTTCACATGGATTTAATTTCTTTTGCAGATTAAAAAAAACTTTCAGAGTTTTGCCGATTAACAAAGATGGCTGACCAAGAAGCATGCTCCAGGATTGAACAGTGGTCAGTTATCAAGTTTTTGGTTGCTGAAGGGTGAAAACCAGTTGAAATTCATAGGAGAATGTCAACTGTGTATGGTGCCACATGTTTCAGCCAAAAAATGTCTACAAGTGGGCTAAATTGTTTAAAGAAGGACGGAGCAGTGTTGATGATGAAGACAGGCCTGGGAGGCCTACAGAAGTGAGCCATCTTGCATCATGACAACACAAGGCCTCACACAGCAGCCCAAACGGTGCAGACCATCAACAAGCTGGGCTGGGAACTGCTCCCTCATCCCCCTTACAGCCCAGACCTTGCCCCTTCAGACTTTCACCTGTTTGGTCCCTCAAAAGCGTTCACGAGAGGCACGAAGTTTAAAAGTGACGATGAAGTCAAAAGTGTTATGAGCGACTGGCTGAGACATCAGTCCAAAGATTTTTACGCTGAGGGAATACAGAAGCTTGTGCACAGATGGGAAAAGTGTGTGACAGTGATGGGAGACTACGTTGAAAAAAAAAAGTAGTAAACTTCTATCTGTATTAGAAGTCCTTATACCGAAAAATTCACCTTATTCATTGAATGACCCTTGTATATATATATATATATATATATATATATATATATTATAATATTTTTTGTTTTAAAAATATGATTCCTTCGCTACATAAGAGTTCTCATGTTTCAAAAGTGAGAGCTGAGACCCCTAATATAATTTTTGAAATTATGTTGAATTAAGGTGTCTGGTCACGCTAACCACAAGATAGCTTATTCCCAAATTCTCGCTTGACGAGGAAGTGTGACCAATATACTTTCTTGACTAGATATTAGAACTATACAATTCTACCATTACCTTATTTAATTATCAAACTATGCCAGAAGAAATTTACTAAAAGGCTTAATAGACATTTTTTTCTGGTCTTTGCAATAGAATATATATATATATATATATATATATATATATATATATATTGTTTAATATGTTGAAATGTAATTGTCATCTTTGAGCTTAGATAGGATTTAAAAACATGTATCAATGTCACCTTTGATAATGGCTTATGTAAGCCAAAAGCTTAGATAGGATTTAAAAACATGTATCAATATGGCAATTTTCTTTCATCTTTCAATGATAATGTTATTAAGCTTATCAGACAATATGAAAGGAATTTACTTAAAATAAACAGACAAAACGTGTCTATATTATTTAATGAAACATGCATCAATGAAAAAATGCTGCCTAAATCCGGCTATCTCTTCTCAATGCTGAAAGCTATCTTTTCTTCCTCTACCGCTCTCCATCCTCTCAGGACTGTTGAATACTTGATGTCATTTCTGACAGCATAGATAGGGCCCTCTCTCTCCATCCGTTCGCTCACATATTTGTGTTTGGCGATTTTAACGCCCATCACAACCAGTGGCTTAAGAATGCTACTACCGACCTCGCAGGCATTCATACTCTCAACTTTTCAGTCTCTCAATCCCTCACACAGATAATTGATTTCCCCACGCGTTTTGCTTACAACCGTGACTGTAAGGCCTCACTCCTCGACCTGTGTTTTACCTCCATCCCTGAGTCTTGTAGTGCCATGCAGCTCTGTCCTATTGGTAACTCCGATCATGCTGTAGTGTCTGTTAGCATCTCCTTCAGCTCCACCCCCTGCAAGTAGCCACCTACCACCAGAACCTCATTCTGCTACCAACGGGCTGACTGGGACTCATTTCGTGACTTCCTCCGCGATGTCCCCTGGGATACTGTATTTAAGCTCCCCATTCAAGATTGTGCTTCAGAGGTCTCTTCCTGGGTTAAACCTGGAATTGACGCTTTCATCCCCTCCAGGAAATTCAAGGTCAAACCATGCTCCTCTCCTTGGTTCACAGCTGCTTTCTCAGCCGCCATTGCCCCTAGAAACCACTTCTTCCACCATTTTCGTAGTGATATGTCTGACTTCAATAGACGTCTATTCACCTCTGCCCGTAACGAGTGTAAGCGTATCCTCAATGAAGCTAAGTCATTATTTTCTGTTCAGATGAAGTAATGTATTGCATCTCGCAAATTCGGCTCCAAAGATTATTGGCGCCTCTGCAAGAGCGTTCTGAACAATAGCAAACCCTCCATTCTTCCCCTGTTCAATCAGTTTGAGGTCCTAACCACCTCTGCCGACAAGGCTGAATGCTTTGCTCGGAAGTTTTCTTCCAATTCAACATTAGACTCTTCCGGGGTACCCATGCCCGATTTCCCTCCCAGAAACGAGGCCCTTTTGAGCGGATTGCACATATCCCCGTCGTTGGTATTGGGCATTATTTCTAACTTAGATCACCACAAGGCTACTGGTGGTGACGGGATACCAGCCACTGTCCTGAAGAAATGTGCGCCTGAACTGGCACCTGCCCTCTCTAACTTATACAACCGCTGCCTCAAGGAGTCTTACTTTCCTGACTGCTGGAAGTCCTCAACCATTGTTCCTGTCTTTAAGAACTCTGGTGATCCCTCCGACCCTTCTAATTACCATCCTATCAGTCTCCTACCCCTCTTCGGCAAAGTCTTTGAAGCCATTATCAACACCGATGTGATTAATCACCTGTTATCCCATGATCTGCTCTCAGACAAGCAATATGGTTTCCGCTTTGCCCGATCTACAGCCGATGTGCTTACGGCCATCACTGAATTTGTCTTCCAAGCTATTCATAATAACGGGGAAGCTTGTGCTGTGGACTTTGACATCTCCAAAGCGTTTGATAGAGTTTGGCATGCCGGCCTTCTTCGCAAGCTCCGGGGTTATGGCATCACAGGTCGATTGTTTGACCTAATACAATCATTCCTGTCAAACCGTGAATTGAAGGTCATTCTCAATGGATTCATCTCCAGCTCCTATTCCACTAATGCAGATTGTTCCTCAAGGCTCCATCCTAGGACCTACTCTGTTCCTCATATTCATAAACGACCTTCCTGGCGCCATAGATTCCCAAGTCAGCATCTATGCGGACGACACCACAATTTACTCCTGCCTCAAACACAAATCCAGTGATGCTGACAAAATTAACCTGGCATATCGGATAGAAAAGGACCTCCAATCAGTTGTGAACTGGGGTAAGAAATGGATGGTTAACTTTAACGCCTCTAAAACTAAACTCTCTATTAACCACAACAAGGATCCATCCCTGCACCCCATTAGAATGTCTGATGACCAACTTCTCGAGAGCTCCTCTCTGCGGCTGCCCGGTCTCACGCTGTCCGCTGATCTGAGATGGAACAAATACATAGAGTCAATTGCATCATCCACCGCAAGGAAAGTTGGCTCCCTTTGCCGAGCCAGGAAATTTTTCTCCCTGGAATCTATCCTCCAAATCTATAAATCGACCATTCGCCCTTGCATGGAGTATTGCTGCCATATATGGTCTGGAGCCCCTGCTGTTTGCCTCAGGGTTCTTGATAAGATCCAGAGACGGATATGCAATGTAATTGGCCCCGATCTATCATCTCGTCTGCAGTCTCTCTCTGACAGACGTGACGTTGCCTCGCTCTGTCTTTTTTATAAATACTTTCACGGTAATTGCTCCAAGGAGCTGCTTTCGCTAGTTCCTAGGCCTCATGAATTTAAATGTCCCACGAGGCTGGCATCCCATTCCCACCCCTTCACCGTTGAAGCTGTTAGATGTAGACGTCTCTTCTACTCCAATAGCTTCATGTCTCGCACATCTCGCCTGTGAAACTCCCTTCCTTATTCCTGATTCCCTGACAAATACAAGCTCCAACTATTTAAGTGTAGCGTCAATCGACATCTCCAGCTGCCTTGATCTATCCTCTTCCCTTCTCCACATCCTTTCACCTTTCATTCCCATCTGCTCTCGCTCCAAATCTTCTGTAACCCCCTTGCCTTGATCGATCCACTATCTTTCTCCACATCCTCTCCTTTACCACTCCTATCTGCTCTTCCTCCAAACCTTCTGTAACCCCCTGCGTACTAGTGGCTTCCAGCCTTGCTTGGGGTGATAAGCTTAAAAAAAAAAAAAAAATTCACACAATGTGTGTGTGTGTGTGTGTGTGCGTGTGTGTGTGTGAATAAAAACAAATGTAAAACTAATCTCAGCTGCCATGTTTCGTCCTCTGACGGACTTTATCAAAGCAAATGAAAGGTTTTTGTTTACAGACTAGAGCAACAATCAATGTTGTTGTTGTCTGTAAATATTTGTTACAAAATTAAAATCCTTGCATTTGCCTTGATAAATTCCCCCAGAGGATGAAACATGTTGGCTAACATAAGTTTTAATTTTGTCTATACTCATACTGAAAAAGATTTTACACACACACAAATATATATAGATGAATAAAAAGAGACATCTAAGAATAGTTTTTCCTCGTGTCTCTTTTTATTCATTTTGTCTCCTCAGTGCCCCATATCTATATTTTTGAAATAGAAATGAGGCTATATAGTTTTTTTAAAACTTAATTTATTTACTTCTTTTTTTATTAAAATAATAATTTGAAAAGAAGATACATGAACTTAACTTTAACTTACATAAATTGATTTTATTTGCTTGAAAACTATAGAGTATAGTAATTTAAAAAATACTTATTTAAAAATATTCATTTTAAAATATTGCAGGGGTGACTTAGCCCCTCTACCCCCAACCCCCAGTCCAGAAAGTACAACCCTGGAATTTTTGCAGTGGGGTTTTATCTAGACCCCCATAGTTAATAATACTTTTTAAAAAATATTCGGCAAAGAGGCCTAACCCCCATGCCCTCCCCTCCTTTCTACAAGTACAGCCTTGGTATTGTTGTAGTAGGGTTTTATCTGGATCCTATGATTTTCAGTTATTTAAAAATATTGAGGAGTGGTACTTAGCCCCCAAATCCTCACTCTGAACAGCCCTAAAATCAATTTTCAATCAACTTTTATTTCATAGTTGCCTACCTTGTCAAAATAACCAGATTTTCTATTATCGAATGTTCTGTTACTAAATTTTCCTAAATTTGTCTCCTCTACAGATGTACTCTATCTGAGAATATTTGCATATATATATATATATATATATATATATATATATATATATATATATATATATATATATATGGACATTTATATTATGTTTAACGTTCTTTTTATAGATACAAGTATTTAAGCAAATGCTCTGTTTTATAATAAACAGTATTAAATAACATTTACCGGCCTGAATGTCCGAGAAATTTTTCATAGAAAATTTTCGCTCTCCGACAGGAATCGAACCTGTATCCTATACGGAACCATCATTTCGCGTGATGTGCCTTAACCTTTCGGCCACAGAGCGGCGTCTAAATAAATTGTCGGACAATGTCCAATTCTAAAATATATGACGTCATTTGTTTACATTTGATACGCTAGAGCAGATATGAATAGAAGAGATTCATGGAAGATTTAAGTTTAAAGATAGTAAAATCGACCTTGCTAACCAGACGCCGCTCTGTGGCCGAAAGGTTAAGGCACATCACGCGAAATGATGGTTCCGTATAGGATACAGATTCGATTCCTGTCGGAGAGCGAAAATTTTCTATGAAAAATTTCTCGGACATTCAGGCCGGTAAATGTTATTTAATACTGTTTATTATAAAACAGAGCATTTGCTTAAATACTTGTATCTATAAAAAGAACGTTAAACATAATATAAATGTCTTTAAATAAATTGTCGGACAATGTCCAATTCTAAAATATATATATATATATATACACACACACACACACACACACACACACACACACACACACGTGTGTGTGTGGCTTATAGATCACTAATGATAAGCCTTTTGTCAACCACTGTTTTTTGACTGTGAAACCAACTATTTAAAAGTCTTATCTAAACCACAGTGATTTCTGTGAACCAACTATCCAAAGACTTTAATTCAACTAAAGACTATTTTTATCTCTTTTTGACTATTTTGAATTCATGTACGCATATGTTTATAAGTACAAATGATTTATTTAACAGGCATGGGGCCATGTTTTCTTATTTTCTTATTTTATTATTGTTTGGAATTTGGATGTTCACATTTTTAATATAAAAACTTGGACAATTGAATTTCCTTCATTTGTAATCATATTAAGTTTCTTTGAAATTGAGGTTCATTCAGCTTTGCTTGATAAACAGATGAACCCTATGAAATATGAGTAACCAGTTTTGAAGAGTTATGTTCTTTTCTGCAGGGTTTTTAAAAATCTTTTTTTAAATCATTTAACTCCAAGAAAGGCAATAAAGCCACTAAAATTCAAAGGGTTACTCAGTGTGACAGAAAATGAGAAGCAAAAAAAATTAATATTAAGGAGATATAACCATAAAAAAAGAGGAATTAAGAAGATAGAAGATAACAATTGACATTGCATTTAAATTATTGAAGATCAAATTTGAAAGCAAGAAACTGGAAGAGAGTTCTATACACAAGAAGTGTGAGAGAAGAAACTGTTAGCATAGAACTTTCAGTTACATCTAACATTTCAAGTAAAAGATGATGGGATCTAGTACTGTGTTTAAATTCACAGAATCTAGGTACCATAGAAGAAAGTTCATCAGAACAATTATCTAGGTACCATAGAAGAAAGTTCATCAGAACAATTATCATGAATGCATTTATAGAAAAGGCATAGGGAAGCAGCAATTGTTGGAAAGTGACTGAAGCCAAGACACCAGATCATGACCAATAATATTGCAGATTCTTCCTTGTATTTTATCAAGAATCTCTAAACATATGGCAGAAGCATCAGACAAGATGTGATAGCAGTATTTAATTCATGGATGAATGGTAGACTCATAAATGTGTAAGATAGATTTGGATGATTAATATTTTTTAGCACAACACAATGAACCAACTTTCTTAGCAGCAGAGCTATCATTTAATTCAATATAATCTTTCCACTTCATTTTAGGGGAAGATGTTAGCTTGAGAAGATGCAATGAGTTACTCTCCTGGTTGTTAGCCTCAACCATGCTGATGGAGGGCAAATAGGGTTCTCTTAGACGATTAAAAGAGAATAGTTTTGTTCTGGAGGTGTTAAAATTATTTAACTCCTCCAAAATAATTAATTTAATATTAATATTTAATATTAAAATCCTATTATAATTATGCTTGTCCTTCCCTTCATTAGTTAACATGACTACTTTACGCCCTGCCAATTCCTCATAAATAATGGGCTATTCCACTTTGATTGCATCGAAATAGAGGAAAAGACACAACTTGGTTTCAATGAGAAAATGAAAGAAATAAAGAAAGGTGGGAAGATGGCAATATCGACCATGATAAAGGTATAATTTTTCAGATGCACACTATCGAACAATGGAAATCAAGTAAGACAATCACCAAAAATCCAGTGACCATAAATAAAATAACATCGTCTGCTGAATTATTGTTTAATTATAATTAAGAGAAATGTTAGTAAGATGGGGATTTGGCCAGAAAGGAAGAAAGAAGGAAAGATAGAAGTGTTTAATGTCTCCTGCCAATACCTCATAAATAATGGACTGTTACATTTTGATCATGTGGGAAGACAGAAAAGACATATCAGCGATGCTACTTGGTTTCAGTGAGAAAATGAAAGAAAGAAAGGAAAGAAGGAAGATAGAAGTGTTTAATGTTTCATGCCAATACCTCATAAATAATGGACTAATCTGTTTTGATTTTGTAGAAAAACAAAAAAACATATGCTACTTTGTTTCAGTGAGAAAACGAAAGAAAGAAAGAAGGGTAGATAGAAATGTTTAAAGGCTGTTTTAGTGAAATGGAAAAAAATTGTCAATTTCAAATCTTTTCATTTGTACCCACTTCTTAAAATAATGACCAACATTCATATTTATGATTGTTATTGCAAATTTTTGTTAAAGTTGTTAAGCTCAAATATTTAATGATGTGATAAGGGAATTTCTATGGATATTTCATTGCCATAGAACTCACCATGAGTTTATTCAGTCATTAACTGAAGAATTAAGATTCATGAGAAATTCAAATTGGAAGACCATGAAATTTTTGTGGGTCTTTCTGGTTAAATAATTAATTATTAAATAATTAATTAATAATTAATTAGTTAATATTCAAAGTTATGACAGCAACTCTGATTTGATACGGGTAGTGGGTGAATTAAATTACTGAAATAATCTGTGTACTGCTTTAGCGTGCAGTCTACTGCAGTTTCCGTAGTCTCTGCTGTAAAATAACCTTTAGTGTGCAGTCTATATTTCATGGTATGAATTTATTATCTGTGTATAATATTTTTTATTCTTTTGACCTAAGTGCTTCTGACTGGTCAAAATAAAATGAACTTTAACATGCGGCCTAACTTTCATGTGCTTCCCTTATTTTTACCGTTTTAACCTGAGTACTAATCCTAACCATAACTCTGTAGCACCAGTGAATTCCATCATAATGATGACCATTAATATACTATTTAGCCTTTTTTGATTATTATGATTATGATGATTATGATTGTATAATCAAGTGTAAGTCATTAATGATAAATCATTATTCTGTAGTGAACAAAACAAGATCTAGATTTAAAATTCAAATGCTACGCACTGACTCATTGATTTTGTTAGAAATGAAAAAAGACTCGAATTTACAAACTTTGCTTAACACGCACACAAAAGTGAATCCAAAACAAAACTCGTGAAATTTCACACCTTGATGCGAAATGATTTTTGGCCAATAGAAAACTAGGAAACATTTAGAAACAAAATTCAAATAATCTTCAATTCTCAGAAACGAATTCTTTTACGGACCTTTTCGCGAGCCAACGCAAAAATTTGTTCATCGTCCAATGAAAAGGCCCGAATCATATCCGGGAGTGAATTCCTAAATGACCTTTTCAAGCCCCACAAACAAAATAAAAGACGGACAAATTTGCCTGTCACCAGATAACAGACGAGCGTATTAACACGTTCCATGATAAACGTCAAGCGATTGTAATTATTATCTCTACCTTTCTCCCTCACCTCTTTTATACTTGAGAAATGAATGGAACATTTAAGACTGAGTTATTACTTCAAAGACATTCGTACCCTATGATAATGCTCATACATACATACATGCATACATACTACAATTCACTATAACTGATAACCCACTATAATTCAACATTAGTCAATTTATTTTTATCAGTCTGCAGTATAAAGTTCTTGTAGTAGAGATAGGCTGCACATTGAAGTGTAAAAGACCATGTGCTAATGTAGTACTCAAATGTGTTTGTAAAATAATTACAAATGTAAAACTGACTTCCAAGGATCTGACTTCACCTTATTACTTTGCTTTCATGACTGAGTTATTTAAGGTGATTTACATGAGATGTTCTTCAAGGTCAAATCCTGTGAGAAATTACTTCTTTATTCATCATTCACATTGGACATTGTGTAAAAAGCATCAATCAGATGAAGAAAAAAAAACATCAATCAAATCAAAGAACTTGCAGAGTAAAATATATTCCATTTCAATTTACAATTTAATAATTATTTGTTTTAAAATGTCCAACTTGAGTTTGTTTTTCATTTAGAAAAGAAACAAGCAAATTCCTATTTTTTTTTTCTTTCTTTGCAATGAGGTTCAACTTGTACAAGGCCTGGGGGCCACTCGAGGTAGAATGTTACCAAGTAAGAGGCAGTTTATGCAAATAGGAAAGGAAGATAATGCTTAACTCTAGACTTGAACAGGTTAAGATTGTAGTGATCTGGGAAACATCCTCTTGGGAGTTGCTTCCACAGAGCAGTGGTTCATGGGAAGAAACTGTTCAAGTAGAACTTAATTGTTAACAATGGAATACAGAGGGAATTAGGGTTGTTTGTTACAGTATGAATGGTATAGTGGTACAGTAGGTCAGAACTGGAAGAACCAAAGAATGCAGTTCATCCGAGCACTTTCCATGTAAGTAGTGACAGAGCAGTGAGAGGTTTGCCATGTCCCATCTGTCAGAGAGAGGTTGGAGGGTGGAAAATAATTTGTCACCCACAAGGACTCAAAGATGCTTTTGGACTCTATCAAGACTGGAGAGTGAGGACTGGGCAACTCCTGTCCAAATATGACAACATTACTCCATTTTAGGCCTGATCTGGCTCTTATAAATGTAGCAGATAGCACGAGGAGTCAGGTACTTACTGGAGCGGTAGAAGGAACTGGACATTTTTCCTACCTCTTTAGTGATGGATCATATTGTTATTTAGGAATAAAGTGTCGCTGCCAACACTGGAGTTTGAACACAGATTACCAGAGAGCAAACACAGGCGATCCCATTTTAAATAAGTAGATCATGTGATGGTAAAGGAAATATATATATGGGAATTAACGTGGCACCTAATTGATCACTCTGTCTATTCTATCCTCTATTAATATACCGATCACCATTTCTATTCTATCCTATATTACTATACCGATCACCATTTCTATTCTATCCTCTATTACTATACCGATCACCATTTCTATTCTATCCTCTATTACTATACCGATCACCATTTCTATTCTATCCTCTATTATTATACAGATCACCATTTCTATTCTATCCTCTATTACTATACCGATCACGATTTCTATTCTATCCTCTATTACTATACCGATCACCATTTCTATTCTATCCTCTATTACTATACCGATCACCATTTCTATTCTATCCTCTATTACTATACCGATCACCATTTCTATTCTATCCTCTATTACTATCTCTATACTATTCACTATACTATTTCTCTATACTGATTACTATATGGATCACTATTCAGTGGTTACTGTTTGAGTGAGTATTATCGAGCAAGTACTATTAGTGCGAGTGTTATTCAAAGGCATCTAACATCAGTACTGTTCAACAACATTACTATAGTTGAATCTGCGATTACGAAGACTCTACTACAATGAGCATTACGAAAGTGACAACGAGTATTTGTTGACATTACAAAAGTGGCAATGAGTGTTTGTTGACATCACAAAACATATACGAGTTCCACTTGATGTCAGGTGAGTTTTAAACATTTTTTGCATTGTGCTTCTATTTTAACTTTTGGAATAATAATAATAATAATAATAAAAAGGCTGTATATTCCAAGAAAAGAGGGAGGCAGATGGTTAATGAATGTTGAAGAATTTGAGTCATTGGCTATTCTGGGACTTGATAACTATGTTAAAATTTCTTATGAATTTCTTCTGACAACTGCTCATCAGGTGGATATGGATCCAGAAACTCAAAATGTCGTGTGAGTGACTGTAGCATAAATTCTGCATAAGGAGAAGTGGCGTGACAAGTTAAAAGAAAAGAAGTTTCATAGTCAGTTTTTTTTCGGCAGGCAGAGACAATTGCTGGATATGAGAGGCAACTTTAGGTAAAAGATGGTTTTCTGAAGAGAGAAACAGGGTCACTCATATTTGCAGAACAGGAGCAGGTCATCAGAATGAATGTAACCAAGGCCCAGATAGAGAGATCATGGGAAGAAAGCAAATGCAGGATGTGTGGGCAAGATACATTACAGTTTTACCACATGCTGAATGTCCAAAGTTGGCACAGAAGGAGTAATGACATGATTGAAGTAGGAGAGTCCATTGAGAAGTATGCTGTAAGTGTGACTTTGGTGCCAAAGAGAAGTGGTATGAACATCAGCCAGTCAGTGGTAGAAAATGAGTCACAAGAAATTATGGGATGTCTCAGTCCAGACAGATTGTGTCATTGAAGTGTGAAGACCCAACCGTATCCTTATAGATAAGGAAAATAGCAAGTCTCAAATTATCGACTTTGCTGTTCCATGTGATGGAAGAGTGGACTCCAAAGAAACTGAAAAGATAGAAAAATACCAGGATAGGGCTAGGGGTCTGAAGAACCTATGGAACATGACTGTAGAACTAATTCCTGTAGTAATAGGTTCTCTTGGAACACCATCCAGAAAACTTAAAAAGTGCCTAGGGAGAATTGGAATTGAGACCAAGATAGTAACACTCCAAAAAAACTGCCATCATTTTCTTTGAAAAATTCTTGAGTTGCATGGAGTCTTGTTGACACCATGTCTCAATTACAGAATTTACATTGATTATGTCAATTGACTGAAATTGCCAAAACATTCAGGCAACTATTGTCCCAGTTATTATTGTAGCCTTGGGGTCTATAACAATGAATTTAAAGTCCTATATTGAGAATATTGGAATAAAACCTAATATCCCATTGCTTCAGAAGTCCACATTGCCCAGCACTGCAACTATTCTGTGAAAGGTGATCTCTGTCTGAGGTCATCTGACTTGATGGATAATACCCTTTATGCAAGATCTCTAGTTGAATATGAAAACCATGTAAAAGAAAGTAGTAGTAGTAGTAGTAGTAATAGTAATAATAATAATAATAATAATAATAAAAAACTGGAGGTGTCACTGTTTATATGCTTTGAATTGGTGAATTAAGAGGGACTACAATATATGTCACATTCAGATTTGCTTGTCACTCACTTGACTTAAACCAGTTGGGCATATCCTCTAGGGTCTGACATACTTTGCATCTCTGTTCATGAATGGGAGTAGTTTGGAGAGCATCTTATTATTATTTTTGTGCTTTGTATTACTAGAGAAAATGGCTTACCTTCTGGATGAAAACGGTTCCAGATGTGTCTCGCGTGTAAAATATTCCCACAAAAGAAAATGGTGGCTTTACAAGTTGTATATTTAAAAAAAGATAGATCTTGGAGTTGGATACTTTCGTGAGAATCTCTTCACATCTATGCAAATTTGACCTGTCACTCAATCTAAATATAAAAAATGCTTAAAGAGGCAACAGAGCAGTGAGACTGCAGTAGTGAACAGGAGACACATGTTGTTGGATTGGTTGACTTACGCTACTCTTTTGGTTGAAGGAAATGAATTAGGGAATTTTATTACAAACCAGAAAAAACTGACTACAGGAATATTACTAAGTAAAACTTATAAATTGTTTATTTCTGTAATTGACCACCAGTAACTGAAACTGTAGAAATAAAAACCACTGATAAGTCGCAGTGTATTAACTTATGAAATATAATGTATAATTTTGTATAGTTTATTTGCTTATGAAATATACTACATAAATTTGCATGGTTTATTAGATTATGAAATATACTACATAAATTTACATGGTTTATTAGATTATGAAATATACTACATAAATTTGCATGGTTTATTAGAGTATGAAATATACTACATAAATTTGTATAGTTTATTAGCTTATGAAATATACTACATAAATTTGCATGGTTTATTAGATTATGAAATATACTACATAAATTTGTATAGTTTATTAGATTATGAAATATACTACATAAATTTGCATGGTTTATTAGCATATGAAATATACTACATAAATTTGTATAGTTTATTAGCTTGAAATATACTACATAAATTTGTATGGTTTAATAGCTTATGAAATATACTACATAACTTTGCATGGTTTATTAGTTTATGAAATAAACTACATAAATTTGGATAGTTTATAAGCTTATGAAATATACTACATAAATTTGCTTGTCCTGGGTATGACGATAAACTACATCCACTTCCTGGGTAAGGCGATAAGCTACATCCAACAGCAAGGCCTCTGATCAGGAGGTTTTGAGGAGTGTGTTCCCAGGTCCACCCTGACCTGGGGTGGTAGCACCTGTTAGGGTCCCAGCTATGGGCAAATAGTTAACACCCAAACTTGTGTAAAAATAGGTTTTAATACCAGAAATACTTTGTAATAAAATACAAACAGCTATACATTCTTTGAAAAAATATGACCAGCTATAGATTTCTTCAAGGATAAATATTCCCAGGAATAGATTTTTGAAGAAAAACATATTACCATCAATAAAAATGTTGTCAGCATTAAATAACCCATTGAGGTGTTGATATGCTGTAAAACAAACCAAACCAAACCAAACTACATAAAATTGCATGGTTTATTAGCTTATGAAATATACTACATAAATGTGTATGGTTTTTCAAATTGAATATTTCTCACTAAAAGCTTTTTTTATCATTTCCCCCCAAATATGGGGATAATGGTTTACTGAGAGTTAAAGAGAATAAGAAAACTACAGATGGAAGCAGAAACCCAATTCCAAACAGGAAACAAGAGATAAACCTCAATTCTTCAAAAGACTGGGGGCAAGTGTGAACTGGACAATAAGCAAACCTATCTACTCCAATTGATGAAAAAGTGTAAATAAATAGTAAATATGACTTCAGAGTTTTAGTCAGAGATATTAGAACTATAGAGTTGAAGTAGACTTTAGAAGGGACTGGAAACCCAATCCTAAACAGGAAACAAGGGATAAACCTCTACTTCTATTCAATCTATGTACTGTATTTCCTAGCATATAAAACTCCCCTCCTGCCACCAAAATAGTTAATAAATATCCTTTAGGTTTCGTATGCAAAGTTTAGCTATCTGGCAACAGTGAGGACTATACTTCTTCAGACATTGCGGACTGGTGCTACAGAATCGTAAAGACCTGCAACAAATAACAGAAACCACATCACTTGATAACTTTCAGCGACAGCAACAACTAAAATTGCATGGTTTATTAGATTATGAAATATAGTACATAAATTTGTATAGTTTATTAGCTTATGAAATATACTACATAAATTTGCATGGTTTATTAGATTATGAAATATACTACATAAATTTGTATAGTTTATTAGATTATGAAATATACTACATAAATTTGCATGGTTTATTAGCATATGAAATATGCTACATAAATTTGTGTGGTTTCTTACCTTGAAATATACTACATAAATTTGTATGGTTTAATAGCTTATGAAATTGATGTAACTCGAATAGAAAATAATGACATAATCAAGATCTTGATGTTCCATACTACTCCAAACAAAAGGTTAGGAAGGAAACTCCCATCAATATTGGAAAGAGTGATAAAAGCTGCTGGATTTGAGGAACGTATTTTCCTGAAAAATTGTTTTAAAAGAAAGAACTGGCTGCTCGGTCAATGAGTGCTGAATGTTTCCTTATAAGGAAACAGCTAATATTACCATCACCATTACTAATGTTTACATAGATACTATCAACAATCAGCACTTATAATTAGCCTAACTCCAGTAATATCAAATGTAAATTAGGGATTTATATGTTGTCAATTACGTTAATCAATATTTGATTAAAAATAAAGCTTCTTGGGTGATCTGATAATTAATTGAATTAATTTAAAGCCCATCATCCTTGAAATATAGTGAATGTTAGTGACTTAGACTATTTATAGAAATACCTTGAGGGCTGAATTGGTGAGTGAATGGCTTTCATATTCTTCTGCAACATCAGTGATCATTGTTCAAACCTAGATAAAAAAGCAAGATTACAAATGCTGATTTTCAAATTGACACAACACAATCTTTTGGCTCTAATCTCTCCCCATTTGGCCTTGTGCTGCTGAACTAAGTTTAGCTAAGTAAATCTGATTTGTATATATGTACACTAGAGTTCAAAAGTTTGAGGACGCCTCTGATAATTTTTTAAATTGGCCCATAAAGTAGTTGTTTTGTACTTTAAATAACAAAGAATAATTATACATGGTTAAAAGAAGGTGAGACATGATTTTTTATTAGAAATTTTATTATGACAAAAAGAAGAAAACCATTTTAAGATTAAATTTTGCTCTCGTCAAAATATCCTCCTTTACACTTGATTACTGCAGCCCAAATTTTTGGCATTCATTGCAAAATTTTCTCAAAGTTTGATAATTGATTCCATTCTTTTCCCAATGACTCTAAGAGCTTGTTTTTATCTTTTTTCACTCTTCTGTCAAGTTCATTCCATGCTAATTCTGTGGGTGGCTTCAAACTTTTGAACTTTAGTGTATATTAACCCTTAGGAGGCATGGATGGTGTAATGGATATCAGCAGAGAAAGTGAATTCAGTGTGCCAGGTTCAATTCCTACTTGATTTTTTTCATTCACTTCATGCTAATTTCCTTGGAAAATGCATGAATCATTCTTCCTCTAGCTATGGGTTAAACAAAATGGCAGGACTGGTCTTTCTTGCCTTGAGATGGCAACCAATCTAGGGGCAAAAAACTCTGAATTCAAAACCAGCCTGAAGAGGGTTGGGCTCCATCAGGCTATATTGTTCTAGACACACCACTTCTGCTATAGCTGCAGTAAATGCGGTTCCTCTACCAGCCTAATGGGTTATGGGATATGTTAACCCTTGGATGATGTTGATGTTAAAGGGTGGTGCTTTTAGACATATGATGACAATCTGTTGGATCTCTTTTTGAAAATCTAGAGGCTTTAATCAATGCTGAATTGGTTAAGCATATCTCATTGCAGAGCTTTTTTCAGACAAGCAGTATGGTTTCTGTTTCTCCAGGTTAACTGCTGATGTACTGGTGATAGTTGAAGAAAGAGTCTATCATGATAAAAATGGTGAAGCCTGGGCTGTAGCTTTGGACATCTTGAAAGCTTTTGACGGGGTTTGGCCTACAAGTGCTCTCCACAAGCCGAAAAGTTACAGTCTCTGGACACATTTTTGAATTGATCCAGTCTTTCCTATCAAATTGTGAAATGAAAGTTATCCTGAACGGCCACTCATCTAGATCCTTTTGTACTAATGTGGGTGTCCCCCAGGGCTCCATCATTGGTCCTACTTTATTTTTAATTTTTATTAATGACCTTCCTGATGACATCAGCTCTCAACTTGGTATCTATGCTGATGACACAATCATTTATACTCTGTGGTGTATTTCAAACAGATATTATATTGGTTGGAATCAATTTTTTTCACAGTAAAATCGATGAAAACGGCCATTTTTGACACATTTGTAAACAAAAGTTCATTTTTGGTTTTAAAAATCTTGCAAAAATAAAATATATATTTATAAAAGGTTATTTTAGAAAAATGAGCAAATTTAAAGTTAAATTAATCTAATTTGAAACAAATATTACTTACTTATAGCATAAAATGTTGTATACAAATATTTCTTGATTATGGGGTCTTGTTTTTCTGACATGTTAATCGATTAGACAGCAGATTGACAGCTGAACGTGTTCATAGTTAAGTATGCTGGAGCAGATTATAAAATTTATAAGGGTGGAACAACCCTTAAAACATGGGACCTTTTAATGATAGATCTATCAGTTTGTACATCCATACTTCAGAAATTCTGCACATAATCACACATACAAATACAAGTCAAAATTCTTTTAAGGATATTTGTAGTCATCAGATTGTAATAAACTTTACAATATATGATTAGTAAATATAGTTTTACTTAATAACAATATTTACTAAGAATTATCACACTGAAAATGAATTTTAAAAGATTTAAAATCTTTATAAATTATTGTAAGAAAATGAAAGCAAATCTTGTAAAAATTCATTTTGCATTGAAAAATTAATTTTTCTTCAGACTATATTTTCCTTAATATATATTATTCATAAAACCAATTAAAAGCCTCTCTAATTAAATAATGTCTTAGTTTTATTTCATTTTTTTATTTTTTCGATTCAGAACAAGTAAGACAGGGTAACGATTTTCAAAAAAAATTTAATGATTTAAATTCTTCAAAGATTTTCTAATAAAAAAGATTAAAAACAAAATTTCATTCATTAGTGAATAAGTATTAAAAATTTAATTGAAATACTATAGTTATTTAATTTTTGAAAGAATTTCCAAATTAATGTCTGCCACCACAAAAACAGACCACAATTTGCTATGCTAAACATTAGTACAACTGCTGATGCAAGAAAAACAAGTTTTTAATCAAAATTTCGAATGTTCTAAAAAGGAGTAAAAAATTTTATTAAATAATCAAAAGATACTTTGATCCTTCCTCTTAATAACATAACGATTTTGATGATAAAACTACGTTTTCATTATGTTTGGAGCATGTTTTCATTATGTTGGAAGCATGTTTTCATTATGTTTGGAGCATGTTTTCATTATGTTGGGATCATGTTTTCATTATGTTTGGAGCATGTTTTCATTATGTTGGGATCATGTTTTCATTATGTTGGGATCATGTTTTCATTATGTTTGGAGCATGTTTTCATTATGTTGGAAGCATGTTTTCATTATGTTTGGAGCATGTTTTCATTACGTTGGGATCATGTTTTAATTATGTTTGGAGCATGTTTTCATTATGTTGGGATCATGTTTTCATTATGTTTGGAGCATGTTTTCATTATGTTGGGATCATGTTTTCATTATGTTGGGATCATGTTTTCATTATGTTTGGAGCATGTTTTCATTATGTTGGGATCATGTTTTCATTATGTTGGGATCATGTTTTCATTACGTTGGGATCATGTTTTAATTATGTTTGGAGCATGTTTTCATTACGTTGGGATCATGTTTTAATTATGTTTGGAGCATGTTTTCATTATGTTGGGATCATGTTTTCATTATGTTTGGAGCATGTTTTCATTATGTTGGGATCATGTTTTCATTATGTTGGGATCATGTTTTCATTATGTTTGGAGCATGTTTTCATTATGTTGGGATCATGTTTTCATTATGTTGGGATCATGTTTTCATTATGTTTGGAGCATGTTTTCATTATGTTGGGATCATGTTTTCATTATGTTTGGAGCATGTTTTCATTATGTTGGAAGCATGTTTTATTTATGTTTGGAGCATGTTTTCATTATGTTGGAAGCATGTTTTCATTATGTTTGGAGCATGTTTTCATTATGTTGGGATCATGTTTTCATTATGTTTGGAGCATGTTTTCATTATGTAGGGATCATGTTTTCATTATGTTGGGATCATGTTTTCATTATGTTTGGAGCATGTTTTCATTATGTTGGAAGCGTGTTTTCATTATGTTTGGAGCATGTTTTCATTATGTTGGAAGCATGTTTTCATTATGTTTGGAGCATGTTTTCATTTCGTTGGGATCATGTTTTCATTATGTTGGGATCATGTTTTCATTATGTTTGGAGTATGTTTTCATTATGTTTGGAGCATGTTTTCATTATCTTGGAAGCATGTTTTCATTATGTTTGGAGCATGATTTCACTATGTTTGGAGCATGTTTTCATTATGTTTGGAGCATGTTTTCATTTCGTTGGGATCATGTTTTCATTATGTTTGGAGCATGTTTTCATTATGTTGGGATCATGTTTTCATTATGTTTGGAGCATGTTTTCATTATGTTGGGATCATGTTTTCATTATGTTGGGATCATGTTTTCATTATGTTTGGAGCATGTTTTCATTATGTTGGAAGCATGTTTTCATTATGTTTGGAGCATGTTTTCATTACGTTGGGATCATGTTTTAATTATGTTTGGAGCATGTTTTCATTATGTTGGGATCATGTTTTCATTATGTTTGGAGCATGTTTTCATTATGTTGGGATCATGTTTTCATTATGTTGGGATCATGTTTTCATTATGTTTGGAGCATGTTTTCATTATGTTGGGATCATGTTTTCATTATGTTTGGAGCATGTTTTCATTATGTTGGAAGCATGTTTTATTTATGTTTGGAGCATGTTTTCATTATGTTGGAAGCATGTTTTCATTATGTTTGGAGCATGTTTTCATTATGTTGGGATCATGTTTTCATTATGTTTGGAGCATGTTTTCATTATGTAGGGATCATGTTTTCATTATGTTGGGATCATGTTTTCATTATGTTTGGAGCATGTTTTCATTATGTTGGAAGCGTGTTTTCATTATGTTTGGAGCATGTTTTCATTATGTTGGAAGCATGTTTTCATTATGTTTGGAGCATGTTTTCATTTCGTTGGGATCATGTTTTCATTATGTTGGGATCATGTTTTCATTATGTTTGGAGCATGTTTTCATTATGTTGGGATCATGTTTTCATTATGTTTGGAGTATGTTTTCATTATGTTTCGAGCATGTTTTCATTATCTTGGAAGCATGTTTTCATTATGTTTGGAGCATGATTTCACTATGTTTGGAGCATGTTTTCATTATGTTTGGAGCATGTTTTCATTATGTTTGGAGCATGTTTTCATTATGTTGGAAGCATGTTTTCATTATGTTTGGAGCATGTTTTCATTATGTTGGAAGCATGTTTTCATTATGTTTGGAGCATGTTTTCATTATGATTGGAGCATGTTTTCATTATGTTGGAAGCATGTTTTCATTATGTTTGGAGCATGTTTTCATTATGTTTGGAGCATGTTTTCATTATGTTTGGAGCATGTTTTCATTATGTTGGAAGCATGTTTTCATTATGTTTGGAGCATGTTTTCATTATGTTTGGAGCATGTTTTCATTATGTTGGAAGCATGTTTTCATTATGTTTGGAGCATGTTTTCATTATGTTGGGAGCATGTTTTCATTATGTTTGGAGCATGTTTTCATTATGTTTGGAGCATGTTTTCATTACGTTGGAAGCATGTTTTCATTATGTTTGGAGCATGTTTTCATTATGTTGGAAGCATGTTTTCATTATGTTTGGAGCATGTTTTCATTATGTTTGGAGCATGTTTTCATTATGTTGGAAGCATGTTTTCATTATGTTTGGAGCATGTTTTCATTATCTTTGGAGCATGTTTTCATTATGTTGGAAGCATGTTTTCATTATGTTTGGAGCATGTTTTTATTATGTTTGGAGCATGTTTTCATTATGTTTGGAGCATGTTTTCATTATGTTGGAAGCATGTTTTCATTATGTTTGGAGCATGTTTTCATTATGTTGGAAGCATGTTTTCATTATGTTGGGAGCATGTTTTCATTATGTTGGAAGCATGTTTTCATTATGTTTGGAGCATGTTTTCATTATGTTGGAAGCATGTTTTCATTATGTTTGGAGCATGTTTTCATTATGTTTGGAGCATGTTTTCATTATGTTGGAAGCATGTTTTCATTATGTTTGGAGCATGTTTTCATTATGTTGGAAGCATGTTTTCATTATGTTTGGAGCATGTTTTCATTATGTTTGGAGCATGTTTTCATTATGTTTGGAGCATGTTTTCATTATGTTGGAAGCATGTTTTCATTATGTTTGGAGCATGTTTTCATTATGTTGGAAGCATGTTTTCATTATGTTTGGAGCATGTTTTCATTATGTTGGAAGCATGTTTTCATTATGTTTGGAGCATGTTTTCATTATGTTGGGAGCATGTTTTCATTATGTTGGAAGCATGTTTTCATTATGTTTGGAGCATGTTTTCATTATGTTGGAAGCATGTTTTCATTATGTTTGGAGCATGTTTTCATTATGTTGGAAGCATGTTTTCATTATGTTTGGAGCATGTTTTCATTATGTTTGGAGCATGTTTTCATTATGTTTGGAGCATGTTTTCATTATGTTTGGAGCATGTTTTCATTATGTTGGAAGCATGTTTTCATTATGTTTGGAGCATGTTTTCATTATGTTGGAAGCATGTTTACATTATGTTTGGAGCATGTTTTCACTATGTTTGGAGCATGTTTTCATTATGTTAGGAGCATGTTTTCCCTATGTTTGGAGCATGTTTTCATTATGTTGGGAGCATGTTTTCATTATGTTTGGAGCATGTTTTCACTATGTTTGGAGCATGTTTTCATTATGTTTGGAGCATGTTTTCACTATGTTTGGAGCATGTTTTCACTATGTTGGGAGCATGTTTTCATTATGTTTGGAGCATGTTTTCACTATGTTTGGAGCATGTTTTCACTATGTTTGGAGCATGTTTTCATTATGTTTGGAGCATGTTTTCATTATGTTTGGAGCATGTTTTCACTATGTTTGGAGCATGTTTTCATTATGTTTGGAGCATGTTTTCACTATGTTTGGAGCATGTTTTCACTATGTTTGGAGCATGTTTTCACTATGTTTGGAGCATGTTTTCACTATGTTGGGAGCATGTTTTCATTATGTTGGGATCATGTTTTCATTAGGTTTGGAGCATGTTTTCATTATGTTTGGAGCATGTTTTCACTATGTTTGGAGCATGTTTTCATTATGTTTGGAGCATGTTTTCATTATGTTTGGAGCATGTTTTCACTATGTTTGGAGCATGTTTTCATTATGTTGGGATCATGTTTTCATTATGTTTGGAGCATGTTTTCATTATGTTTGGACCATGTTTTCACTATGTTTGGAGCATGTTTTCACTATGTTGGGAGCATGTTTTCATTATGTTTGGAGCATGTTTTCACTATGTTTGGAGCATGTTTTCATTATGTTTGGAGCATGTTTTCACTATGTTTGGAGCATGTTTTCACTATGTTGGGAGCATGTTTTCATTATGTTTGGAGCATGTTTTCACTATGTTTGGAGCATGTTTTCACTATGTTTGGAGCATGTTTTCATTATGTTTGGAGTATGTTTTCATTATGTTTGGAGCATGTTTTCACTATGTTTGGAGCATGTTTTCATTATGTTTGGAGCATGTTTTCACTATGTTTGGAGCATGTTTTCACTATGTTGGGAGCATGTTTTCATTATGTTTGGAGCATGTTTTCACTATGTTTGGAGCATGTTTTCATTATGTTTGGAGCATGTTTTCATTATGTTTGGAGCATGTTTTCACTATGTTTGGAGCATGTTTTCATTATGTTTGGAGTATGTTTTCATTATGTTTGGAGCATGTTTTCACTATGTTTGGAGCATGTTTTCATTATGTTTGGAGCATGTTTTCACTATGTTTGGAGCATGTTTTCACTATGTTGGGAGCATGTTTTCATTATGTTTGGAGCATGTTTTCACTATGTTTGGAGCATGTTTTCATTATGTTTGGAGCATGTTTTCATTATGTTTGGAGCATGTTTTCACTATGTTTGGAGCATGTTTTCATTATGTTTGGAGCATGTTTTCATTATGTTTGGAGCATGTTTTCATTATGTTTGGAGCATGTTTTCACTATGTTTGGAGCATGTTTTCATTATGTTTGGAGTATGTTTTCATTATGTTTGGAGCATGTTTTCACTATGTTTGGAGCATGTTTTCATTATGTTTGGAGCATGTTTTCACTATGTTTGGAGCATGTTTTCACTATGTTGGGAGCATGTTTTCATTATGTTTGGAGCATGTTTTCACTATGTTTGGAGCATGTTTTCACTATGTTGGGAGCATGTTTTCATTATGTTTGGAGCATGTTTTCACTATGTTTGGAGCATGTTTTCATTATGTTTGGAGCATGTTTTCATTATGTTTGGAGCATGTTTTCATTATGTTTGGAGCATGTTTTCACTATGTTTGGAGCATGTTTTCATTATGTTTGGAGTATGTTTTCATTATGTTTGGAGCATGTTTTCACTATGTTTGGAGCATGTTTTCATTATGTTTGGAGCATGTTTTCACTATGTTTGGAGCATGTTTTCACTATGTTGGGAGCATGTTTTCATTATGTTTGGAGCATGTTTTCACTATGTTTGGAGCATGTTTTCACTATGTTTGGAGCATGTTTTCATTATGTTTGGAGTATGTTTTCATTATGTTTGGAGCATGTTTTCACTATGTTTGGAGCATGTTTTCATTATGTTTGGAGCATGTTTTCACTATGTTTGGAGCATGTTTTCACTATGTTTGGAGCATGTTTTCACTATGTTTGGAGCATGTTTTCACTATGTTGGGAGCATGTTTTCATTATGTTGGGATCATGTTTTCATTAGGTTTGGAGCATGTTTTCATTATGTTTGGAGCATGTTTTCACTATGTTTGGAGCATGTTTTCATTATGTTTGGAGCATGTTTTCATTATGTTTGGAGCATGTTTTCACTATGTTTGGAGCATGTTTTCATTATGTTTGGAGCATGTTTTCATTATGTTGGGATCATGTTTTCATTATGTTTGGAGCATGTTTTCATTATGTTTGGAGCATGTTTTCACTATGTTTGGAGCATGTTTTCATTATGTTGGGAGCATGTTTTCACTATGTTTGGAGCATGTTTTCATTATGTTGGGAGCATGTTTTCACTATGTTTGGAGCATGTTTTCATTATGTTTGGAGCATGTTTTCACTATGTTTGGAGCATGTTTTCATTATGTTTGGGGCATGTTTTCATTATGTTTGGAGCATATTTTCATTATGTTTGGAGCATGTTTTCATTATGTTGGGATCATGTTTTCATTATGTTTGGAGCATGTTTTCATTATGTTTGGAGCATGTTTTCACTATGTTTGGAGCATGTTTTCATTATGTTTGGAGCATGTTTTCATTATGTTTGGAGCATGTTTTCATTATGTTGGGATCATGTTTTCATTATGTTTGGAGCATGTTTTCACTATGTTTGGAGCATGTTTTCACTATGTTGGGATCATGTTTTCATTATGTTTGGAGCATGTTTTCACTATGTTTGGAGCATGTTTTCACTATGTTTGGAGCATGTTTTCACTATGTTGGGGGCATGTTTTCATTATGTTGGGAGCATGTTTTCACTATGTTTGGAGCATGTTTTCATTATGTTTGGAGCATGTTTTCACTATGTTTGGAGCATGTTTTCATTATGTTGGGAGCATGTTTTCACTATGTTTGGAGCATGTTTTCATTATGTTGGGAGCATGTTTTCACTATGTTGGGAGCATGTTTTCATTATGTTTGGAGCATGTTTTCATTATGTTTGGAGCATGTTTTCACTATGTTGGGATCATGTTTTCATTATGTTTGGAGCATGTTTTCACTATGTTTGGAGCATGTTTTCATTATGTTTGGAGCATGTTTTCACTATGTTTGGAGCATGTTTTCACTATGTTGGGGGCATGTTTTCATTATGTTGGGATCATGTTTTCATTATGTTTGGAGCATGTTTTCACTATGTTTAGAGCATGTTTTCACTATGTTGGGAGCATGTTTTCATTATGTTGGGAGCATGTTTTCACTATGTTGGGAGCATGTTTTCACTATGTTTGGAGCATGTTTTCATTATGTTTCGAGCATGTTTTTCACTATGTTTGGAGCATGTTTTCACTATGTTTGGAGCATGTTTTCATTATGTTGGGATCATGTTTTCATTATGTTTGGAGCATGTTTTCATTATGTTGGGATCATGTTTTCATTATGTTTGGAGCATGTTTTCATCATGGTGTGCTAATTTTTTAGTGTTTTCATAGAGGTACCTATACTTGATATAATAATAATATTTTAAATTTTGAAATCATATTTATTTTTTGCATATGAATTTTAAAAAACTATTTCTAATTCTTTGATTGTCTTTCAATCATTCCGCTTCACCTGCTATCCTCTTCTGCCACACCTATGAGGCGTACTGCACCATTTGGGAAACACTGCCCTCGTGGGATGGGAAGTGCTCACAATCATCATAATCATAATCAACATTATTGATGTTCTTATAAACAGTATATTTGACACCTCCATGTTGATGCGCATTTGGATTGAGAAGGCCAATCCACATGCTGTGCGCATTACCATTCTCAATCTTTCTGTATGTCTGTGCGTCTTGGTTGTTTGATTTTGTTTAGCAGCATATCAATACCTCCAAGCGTCATTCAATGCTGAAATCTCAATATTTTGAACACAATTTTATGACTTCAGCTGAATACATTTTGAATGCAATTGTACAAATATTAAAATGATAAGAAAGAACAATAAGATTTATAATCCAGTGTTCTTAGCAATTATTTTTATTTAAAAAAAAAACAGAGCTCGATACAAACAGTAGAGCAGGAGATTATAATTATTTTCTTTTTTTAAAAATATGATTCCATTGCAACACAGAAATTTCTATGTTTCAAAACTGAAACTAAAGTTGTAAATTTAATTATAAAAATTAAACTTAAAATCCAGAGTTTTGTTCCATTGTCAAGTGATGTTAGGAATAACTTTCTAAGAAATTTACTTAATTTATAATTTACTTAATATTTTGAGTTGTTACGGTTAAGGAAAATTCAATCTATTTTGATTAGGGGTGGTTGGGTTTTAATTTCCCTAGACAACTTATGTATCAAATATATGTTACCTACAAAGTCCGGTTAAATTTAGGTGGGGTGGGGGTGACTGCTCACAAACATAGACATCTGTTATTCAGCATATTATCTGGATTTTCAATGACAAAAAATTTTGGCATTTTTATTTATCCGCTTAATTCATATTTTTATACACAAAGATTTTCTAAAATGTTTAAATATGAGTAAGTCATATTTTTAATATTTAAATTTTATTCCTACAGATTTAAAGTACCATTCCTCCTTCTAATAAATAATAGACTATATGGTATTTTTACAAATAAATATATTAAAATTTAATTATTAATTAATGATCAAATATAAATATGTATGTTTCATCTCTCTTCTTTATTTTTTTTTTCCAAAATTAATTGTTATTTAAGGAAAATATTTGACAGTGCCTACAAAAAACAGCTATTTCATTTTGAATACAATTGTATGCCTTCAACTACATAAAAAATGTATTGTTGGTCATTTTGCTATAAAATGTATTGTTGGTAATTCTATTATAAAATGTATTGGTGATCATTTTGCTATAAAATGTATTGTTGGTAATTCTATTATAAAATGTATTGTTGGTAATTCTATTATAAAATGTATTGGTGATCATTTTGCTATAAAATGTATTGTTGGTAATTCTATTATAAAATGTATTGGTGATCATTTTGCTATAAAATGTATTGTTGGTAATTCTATTTTAAAATGTATTGGTGGTCATTTTGCTATAAAATGTATTGGTAATTCTATTATAAAATGTATTGCTCATCATTTTGATTTGAAATTGTGTTGTTGGTCATTTTACTATAAATATGTATTGTTGGTAATTTTTTTAATATAAAAATGTATTGTTGGTCATTTTAATATATAGATACTTTTATACTTCCATAGTGTTTTTTTTTGTTCACTATTTGCTTACAGCTGGAACCCTGACATGTGCTACCACCCCAGGGGTAACCAGCAATTAAGAGGTGGTTCCATACTCCTCTAAACTTACGATCAGAGGTCTTGCTGCCAGATGTAACTTATCATTATACCCAGTACTATGCAAATTTTGGACATTGACAATAGAATTACAGCAAATGACAATGGCAGCTGTCACAAAACTAAAAATTGTCTGGATAAACAAGAACATCTGCATTATATCAAAGACCAGACTGTTGCATGCATTGACCATCTCAATATTTCTGCCTGTAAATCTCAGACATTAACAGCAGAATTACAGCAAAGAATCTATGCATTAGAAACGAGGTGCTACAGAACCATCTTAGGGATCTCCTATGTAGGCTGAATTGAAAATGGTATAGTGAAAGATGCCATCAGGCAAGAAACTGGCTTGTTGGAAAACCTCATAGTCACCATCAACAAGAGAAAGTTTAAATAGTATGGCCATATATAAGCCAACTATTTTTCCACTGCCAACAAGGTATCACAATGGACAAAAAAGCAGCAGCAGGCAAAATATAGAATGGGTTGACAACATAACTGATTGGTCTGGAAGAATGCAGTAAAAATAAAATGCATCTTTTGCTTGTGATTCATAATTAGAATTCTGGTTTGAATATATTTTTCATTTGGTATATATAATGCAAAAAATATCAACTTTATTTGGATTTATTCTTGAAATAGCAAAATTATGAAGTCAGTTTGTAAGCAAAAACTTGCAGAAATTAGGTATTTCTCTACATTTTTTCAGATAATATTTAAAACAAAATGCTCAAATATTGGTGAAAGCTATGAAGTTAATTTTTACTGTAAATACTTATCACATCAGGCCCCAGCTTTTATATTGACAGCAATGTTGATTTTCTAAAGAAAAGTGAAAAATCAACCTGCCCAAGTGGACATGTGTTCAATCCCTTGATCAAGAAGGGAATAGGTATACTTGATTAGGTATACACTGGTTCAGTAGGAACAAACAATAACATATTATTAAACAGATATTCAATATCAGTCAAAGCAGTCAACACCTGATGATGACCAGAAGGTACTTGGCTGAAACTTTGCTTCTATAATAACATCAATAATAATCAAGATGAAAACAACAGTTTGAATAAATTAAAGTATTTTGGCAATTACTCATCTCAAGAAGACAATACAAAATAATCAAAAAGCCATACAAATCTGCCATGATAACCAAATGTTAAAGTCACTTGTTATTGAATATAAAGACTCCAAAAATACACCAAAAATATACAAAAAAAAAAAAGACAGAATGCATGGTTGTTAGTAAAAGGATGAGTCCAAAATGCAAATTACAAATTGGAGATACTAAAATCAAACCAGTACAAAAATTTTAATATCTGGGAAGTGTTTTCGCAGAGGACGGAAAGTGCAACACTGAATCCGAAAACATTCTATCAGTGACTAGCAGTATAACCCGTTTTCGACCGGGTCTTTCATTACTAGGAATTTATGCTGTTCAATTGGAGCAGTTTAAGTTTAAAGTCAGCCCACCCAAAAATCAATATTAGCAACAACAATAGGGTGAAACTGAAGCACATCCCCAAATGTGGAGGTTAACAATTTGAAGGGGGTGGGGACTGAAAAGGGCCGTTTTTGCTTTTTCAATTTTGTTTCAGCCTCACATGCAGCAGCAGGTGAAAAGGTGTTTCTCCTTAGCTGTTAAGTCCTTTGTTCATTATTTTCAACCTCCCACACAGAAGCGTTCAGGTATGCTCTTCTGGAAAGCCGATGGCTACGTTGATCTTCAGACTCAGTGGTATTTAGAGACAGGCAAACTGAATGTTCTAAAGACAATTCATTATCTCTTATTCACATGGCAGGCCTGGTGGCAGTGGTTTTGCGACATAGGCAAATTCTTTTCTTTGGTGGCATTTCTTAGGCAAGTATGAATTGTCAAATGGAATCCATGGGCAAATATGACAACATGAGCTCGGATTGGAAGGTTATGTGTGAAAAAGTACATTAAATTTTGCCTCTGGTTTTTGTGCAAAAAACTAGTGTTTTCAATTTTTCACCTTGAAGGTTGTAATTTTTTCCAGCCAATTTGGACTCAAAACTGGCACTGAAGAATTATCTATCAAACAAAAAAAATTCATTAAAATCAGATGAAAACTGTGGAAACACATAAACAACATCCAATAACACACACACACTCACACACACATTTTGAAAATTATAGATAATATTATTGTAATAATTTAAACTACTTATTTTTATTAAAGATATATATTCAAGAACAGATAGTAAATAGTAAAACATTACCTGAGAGTTATAATGGACAGGAAGTAGTGGAGAGCCATTGTCTCCAAAAATTTGGTTTCAAAACTGGCACTGAAGAATTATCTATCAAACAAAAAATGAAAACTGTGGAAACACATAAACAACATTCGATCACATACACACACACGCATACATACACACACATATTGAGAATTATAGATATAGATAGTAAAATTTTGAAGCCATTTTTTAAGGAAAAACCTGTGGAAATTTCGTATTTCTGTACAATTTTCAACATTTTTAAAAATGGATAGGTGTCATGTGCTCATTTCAAGTATTAAATACACCCACAGATGCCATAAGGTAAACACGTGAATCCCACAAAAATTGATCTCGTACATACAAACATACTAACGCACTAAAACAGAATGACATCTACACAATCAATGAAAACAAAATAAATATTTGAAAAATCAGATTCAATTCTGCATTATTCCATTTCAAAACTTTTCCTGATGAAGATAATAATGAAACATATTTATTTTATAAAGGTTTTCCGACTTGTTCCTTATTTAATCATATATATATATATACATACATACATACATATATATATATATATATATATATATATATATATATATATATATATATATATATATATATATATATTTATATAAATATATATATATATATATGTATATAAATATATATATATATATATATATATATATATATATATATATATATATATAGATATGTATGTATGTAAAATGTGTATGTAAATAAATATTTATATATATATGCAATTTTTTATATATAATATTTATATATTATATATATATATATATTTATATACAAACACATTTTACATACATATATATATATATATATATATAAATATATATATATATATATATATATATATATATATGTATGTAAAATGTGTTTGTATATAAATATATATATATATATATAAATATATATATATATATATATAAATATATATATATATATATATATATATATATATATATGTATGTAAAATGTGTTTGTATATAAATATATATATTTATATATAAATATAGGTAACTATACTTGTGTCGAAAAACCTTCAAATTCTTGATTTAACAATAGCCAAATCAATCACGAAAGGGAAAAAAAGGTTTTAAAAAAGAAAGAGCCAGGAACATGAAAGTCTGTCGAAAATAATCGCACAGATATAGGTTCAAGGCCCAAAGAAAAAACTCCGATACGAGTAAACAACTAACTAAAGAGCTCAATATAAACGTAGACCGAATTAGGTTTGACTATATATATATATATATATATATATATATATATATATGCAATTTTTTATATATATATTATTTATATATTATATATGCGCGGTACTTATTGGAAAGCGCTAAATATCAGTGATAGTCCTAACATATTTAGTTGGATTGATGTGAGTTTGTGACCCTGGGTTTCATGCTATTTGCAATCGTCAGACACCCAGGATCATAAACTCACATCAATCCAACTAAATATAAATATATATATATATATATATATATATATATATATATATATATATATATGGTAAAATAAAGCACAACTAGGAAACCTATACCAATCTAACATGTTTCACTTTTATTAAAGTGAAGACGAAGACATTGGCATACAGCCATGACATATAGAACGAGCTAGTCAGTTGCTCAGCTTTGCAGCAAACCTCCTACCACACCTGGTCATGGGGCTGATGGTGATAATTTCTAAATAAAATCAAACATTCGTAGACATTATTTAAAAAACACTGCTTACATTTTAATAGCTGTTGTCGCATAGAAACAACAATTTATTCATACCTATTCATTCAATTAGATGACCTAAATATGTGGAGAATATAATTATGCAGTTATTTTGTAAATAATCATGACAATGAGAAAAGTGGTTAGAAACTTAAAGTAATCCAACCTTGACTTGACTATCAGCGAAGAGGGCTTCAGAAAAGAAATAATTTCAACATCAACACAATCACAGTTGACACAAAACTAAGAACCATCTGGATAAACAAGAACATCTGCATTATATCAAAGAATAAATTATAGCAAAGAATCCAGGCATTAGGAATGAGATGCTACAGAACCATCTTAGGCATTTCCTATGTAGACTGCATTGCAAATGGCACAGTGCAAGATGCCAACAGGCAAAAGTTGAAATGTTATGGCCATGTCATGAGAGCCAATAATCTTTCCATCCTACAAGATACCACCTTAGGGAAAAGAAAAGGAGGCCGACTAGAGATAAAAAAAGGGCTGACAATGTCACTGCGTGGACTGGTAGATCCTTCACAGAGACTAAGACATTGGCATTTAGCTGAGACTTATGGAGGAAGATGGTCAGGTGCTCAGCTGCACAGTGACTGTACAACCACACCTGATCATAGAACTAATGATGATGAGTCTAGACTCTCTGTGGTGTGTAAGGCCACAAACCCACAATACTAGGCTTTGTTGCCATGGTTTCAGTAGCAAGTAGGTTTTTACGGGGTGGAGATCCTAGGATTACACCTAACAGGTTTTGAATTAGGAATTATCCTCCTTCTGGAATGGTTACCAACCAAAGCTAGAGATTTCAGTCTACCCTGTTATTAACCTATGGCTGGTGGGGGTGGGAAGCCTAATCCTACTTTCTTTCCTAAGTGCTACACCAGTCCTGGGTATGACAATAAATAACATCCATTAGCAAGTTCTCTGATCAGGGGGTTTTGTGGAGCATGGAACCAACTCTTAATTACTATTATTCCAGGTCCACAACTATGGGCAAATGTTAGCCCCAAACTGGGGTCAAAATTCTATGAAAGTATAAAAATACGTTTTTTATAGTAAAAATACCAGCAAGCAATACATTTTTGGAATAAAAAAAAGAAAGAAAAAATACCAGTAATGCATTTTTGGTATAAAACAAAAGAAAAAATTTTGAGGAATACATTTTTGGGGAATAAAAGAAAAGAAAAAGTTACTAGGGATATATTTTTGGGACAAAAAAAAAAGAAAATATTAAGAGGAATACATTTTTGGGAAAAAAAAAAGAAAAAATTATCAGCAATGCATTTTTGGGAAAAAAGCAAAAGAAAAAATTACCAGGAATACATTTTTGGGAAAAAAAAGAAAGGATAAAGTAGCAGCAATATATTTTTGAAAAAAAATTACCAGGAATACATTTTGTAAAGGAAATTACTAATGCTCCCAAGAAAATTAAATCTTGGCATTAAATGACCCATAAAGTGTTGATATGCTGCTAATCAAACCAAGAAACAATAAGTGCTGCACTATTTGCATGATGCAATCTCAATAGCACATCCATGCAAAATAAAAAGACTCAAATGAAACAAGTTTTATTGCTTGGAAGATAATGTGAAAGACATCAAAATCGTATTGATAAAATTGTCTACAACTTTTGGTCAATCAAATATCAATGACCTGCACACATTTTATTCAGTTGCCTTCAATTTTTATATCCTTCAATTTTTATATCCTAAAATTTATATCTGGACAAAGATTTCACAAGAACTTTATAATTATTTTATGATAGAATATACAATTTTCTTGATAAATTCTAAAGTAGAATCTGCAATGTTATTAATCTTGACCTGGCATCTCATCTTCAGTCACTTTCCCACCACTGTAATGTTGCTTCCCTGTGCTTTTTTTTTATAAATACTTTCATAGTAATTGTCCTGATGAACTTTCCTCTATGGAACCTAGACTTTATGAATTTAAGCGCAGTACTAGATTGGTGGTGAGGTCTCATCATTTTACAGTTGAAATAAAAGCTTCCTGGAGGTTAATTTCGTTCCAAATGTAGACTATTTTAGTTGATAATTTTTTTAAAGCATTTTCACCCCAAGCAAGGTGGTGGGAGTGCCACTAACATGCAAGGGCTTACAGAGAGTGGGAGCAAGAGGGAGAGGCATGATTGAGGAAAGGATGAAGAGAAGGACGGGGAATAGATCAAGGCGTCTGGAGATGTCGATTGACATTGCATTTGAATAGTTGGAGAATATAGCTATCAGGGAAGAAATAATAGGAAGGGAGTTCCATGGATGGGAAATGCAAGACATGAAACTATTAGAGTAGAAGAGATGGCTACATTTAACCGTTTTGACAGTAAAAGGGTGGGACTGAGATGCTAACCTAATAGCACGTTTAAATTCATGCAGTTTGGGAACTAGTAAAAGTAGCTCATTGGAGCAGTTACCGTGAAAGTATTTGTAGAAAATACAGAGGGAAATGACGATACGTCTGTGAGAGAACAAGTGTAAACGAGATGCCAGATCAGGGCCAATCACATTGCATATCCGTCTCTGGATTTTATCCCAAACAGTCATTCCTACTCAGCCCAACTCCATAATAATATTATTTAATTAAACAATAATGAGATGTATGGCCACATCATGTTGAAAAACCGGTCCCTGTACAATCACTGAAGTTAAGCAATGGTCAGTATCTAGATGGGTGACCACTTGGAAATACCAGCTGCAGTAAGCTTGGATGTGTGGGTCGTGTAATGGATAATGGTTCAGAATTGTTAATCGGAGATCTGAGTTCCAATTCCTGTTGGGTTCATTATATTCACTTATGCACATATACCCTTGGGAAGGGTATGAATCCACCTCTTCTCCCCCAGCTATGGCTTAATTAATGGAACTTGTATCACTAAACCATTATTACAATCTAAAAATATTTTCTGGTTTTAAATGGCCTGCAAAGGGTTGATAAGCCATAAAGAACAAATCAAATTAAACAACAACAGCATTATTATTATGACAGTGTCATACATTGATGTAGTCAATTGAAATTCTGTTCTTGAGGCATGGTGCCAACAAGAATCCTCACAACTTTTTAGAGAATTCTTGCAGAGTAAATGATGGCAGTTCTCAATTCCAATTCTCCCTACACACTTTTTCAGTTTTCTCAGTGATGTTCCAAGTGCACCCTTTACTACTGGAATGACAATGCTATGAATTTTAAAACTACTGTTATACTTGGAGTCCTGAATATTATCTGGAAAAGTGCAAATGAGAATATTAACAAATCCCAAGTAGCCCTTGCTTACAAGAGATTCAAAGAAACTGTACAAAAACAGACAAAGTATGAAGTGATTCTGTTAGTTCCTGTTGAACTACAGCATATGGATTTCCCAACCTAATCCAGAGATTGAATTCAAAACAATTAGGTTAGAGCAACACATGAGTAGCTATCACCTAAATCCACTATGCCACCATCTTGAAGGATACAAATGGTGTATTTGAAAATCTATAAAATAATATATTACAATTTGGTTTCCAGCCCCTAAAAATTAAAAGCCAGTTTAATATTTGTGAATAAAACATTTAAAAATCCATATAAATGAAATAAATGAATTAGAGATATTCAAATTATGGTGAACACATTATTAGAACATATTGTGTTAATTAATCGGTTCTAGACAAAATTAAAAAAAAACCTTTTTATTGAAAATTATTAACAGGATATGATATCCCTGCTGAGTAGATACCGAATTAAAATGAAATTTACTTAACCTAATTCATGAAAGATAATTATTATGTAGTATGTAAAATATAATCCCAAATTATTAATCTGCACAGTTTCAACTTTTAAGCTTGTATAGATATTATTTAAAAATTTTATTTTTTATAACTTAATCAGTGGTGTAATAAATAAATGTTTAATTGTCTAGGTTGTTTTTTAACATTTACCTTTGAGAAATGTGCATTTTTGTTTCAGACAGGTTGTAAAAAGAAATTGTTATAGTTGTGTGAAAATCTATTTTAGAATTAGTGGTTAAAGAACTGCCAAAATTGTTTCTTTGTGATTAGTGTGGATTAGTTGTGGATTTATTTTTTGAATTTATGGAGAAGTAAGTTTTCATATTTACTGGGGAATAGGAGACATGTACTTTAAGCCCTTGTGAAAACTAGGATGAAACTGGCTGATCCTCCTTTGTTGAATAAAAGGACTGCAGTTAGAAAATGGCTTCAGAAAGCAATTAATCATTGACGAGGAAACATTAAAGTGCCCACACTTCAAGGATGTCAGATTAGTCCAGCTGAATGGGTCATAAATCGTCATAGCAAAAGAAAGAAGAGCCGACAGCTATAGGCAGATTCAAGCCCCAGGACAGAAAATTCTTTCAGCGTCTTCCAAAGAAGAATTTGAATGAAATAAACATTCAAGTTTAATTTTCCAGTAAAGGATTACATAAAGTCCTCAAGACAACAACCTGTGGAAAACATGAAACCCCTTTGTGCTGAGACATTCCCATTCAGTTGAAGAAATTTATATTTTTTTTTTGAGCAATTTTCTACTTCCTCAAAATTTTTTCTTTTTTTTTTAATTTTTAAAAAGTGTAATCTTTTTTGTCATTGAATCCTTGTCTCATCCTAAAAACTGTAACCATTTTTTTCCTTTTTTTGATGGTAATCTTCTTTTGAAACATCTAAAATTTGTTACCCTACCTTAATAGGTGTGCAAAAGGAAATTTTTGTGCACATTTTGTATGTGTACCCTTTTTTACCTTTTCCAATGTAATAAATGTTTTCCCTTTAAAATTTTACATAGTGGTTGGATCTTATTTTGTGTCTTGCATCTATTTTAACCTCAAGGAGAAGAGAAGCTTGCATTCTCTTTTCATGTTCTATTCCTACTAACTAGATTTTTGTGTTTTTCACAAGAACTTAGATTTGGTAGGGAGTTAAAATTTTTATATTTTTTAGAAAAAAGATAAATGTGGTCTTGCGTAATTTTAAATTTTTATAATTAAGCTGTTAGAAATGTTATACCCTTCAAGTAACACACTTTTAAATTGAGCTGAGCATTTTTCTGTTAAATATTTTATATCATAAAAGAAGAAATATATTGTTGTAATTTTTGCCTCCAAAAGTATAAGAAGACATATTCAAGGGTATCTAAATGAAAAATAGCATTGCTGTTTTTTATTTTATATAAAAATGTATCTTATATAGAGTGTGAATCCAAGCTGGTTCAAGAGTTATTAATGGTATCTTCACTTAATTTATGATGGTGAAGAGATGTGTCAAAGTGATTAAAAATTCTAACAACTCACATGACAGCCATTTGCTTTTCTTTGGCTAGTCTGACAAGTCTAGCTGCTGCTACTGTGTTTTGGTTCCTTATATATATTATGTGCATACGTAGATCAAGGTGCAAGCAAATAGGTTCATGGCACAATCTAGTTGAGAGACTAGAAAATATCTGTTTCTTCAAAATTTTGTTTCAGCCCATGCATGTTTGTAGTGATACTAAATAAACACAGATGTTAAACCTAAGATGTTCAAAGAGATAATGTCATAAACTTGTTTGTGTGCATGAGGCTCCATGTATTTGTTCTGGCTAAAAATGAATAAATAAGAAATTCTAATAAATAAAAAGTCTTAGCCAGTCAAAAGTGTTTGCAACCAAATAATAAATGATTTCAGCTGAGCCCTTTTGATTCCAAAAACAAGTATAAAGAGACCTCTTTTTTCAATCAAAATTCAGAGGGAAAACAGATTCCAAAGAAGACAGACCACATTAAAGGAATCTCAACTACAGAAATCACTTACCTCTCTCACATTCTCACACATCAACCCAAAGAAGATCTCACATCAAAGGACACTTAAGTACTTTACACAAATTTTATATTATCTTAACCTTAAATCTTTTAACTCATCTCTTTAACTGGACATCATTCTGTTTACCTATAGATACATCCTTCAAAGAGCATTTACCACTGATTTTAACAATTTGTATTTCAATATATAAAACTTTTGTTGTTTATAATTAGTCAGTCAGTTATGTGCCATGCATGATACATGCTTAGGCGATCATGTATCTTCCAATACATAACTGACGAGGCAGATTTTTCCCCGCAGTAGGTATCCATTTCTTTCTGTAGTAGACCAGTTGCCATCCAAGGCTATAGAACCTGGTCATTCCTGCTATTTACTCATAGCTGGGGGAGAAGTAGAAGATTCATACCTTTCCCAAGAGTATTAGCACATAAATGAATGTAATGGATCTGACTGGAATTTGAACTCGGCTCTCCGATTTCTCAATCTGAGCCACTATCCATTACTCCACCTTGCATCCTCCTGTTGTTTATAATACTTGATTTATTTTATTTCATTTCTATTCTATTGTGTAGGTTAATCTATTCAAGGCTTAAACCCCAATCTAAAAGTATCCCACAATAACCATGGGCTTATTAATGTTAGTTGTAATTTTCCCTATGCCTTGCATACTTTGTTTAAAGTGTGTAAAGTGAGGTTTTCTGTATTGAGTTGAACATATTCATTTTTCTCTTTTTGATAAAGTATTTTTTTAGAGATATGGCGGAGTAATGGATAGCATCTTAGATTGAGGAATTGGAGAGATGAATTTGAATTCCAGTCAAATTTGTTACATTTGCTTATATGCAAATACCATTTGGAAAGGTATGAATTCATCTCTTCACCCACCAGCTATGGGTAAATAGCAGGACAGCATGGGTCTTATAGCACTGAGTGGCAACTGGTTTAGGAGAAGGAAAAAGTCTGAATTAAAAACCTGACTAGTCAAGTGGTTGGTGACTAAACTGGCTACCCCACCAGACCCTGGAGGGTAAGTGGAACACCAGCAGCACAAAAAACAAGAGCTGTTAAAGGGCGGATGAACTCTTCAAAGTCAATGACCATCCACCCCAACTATGGGTTAAATAGCCTCACCAACCCACAATTGGCCAAGCATGGTGAGTATGGTTACACCCCTGAAGACATTGTCAATCAGAGAGGGGTTCCTCAAACAGGACTAAGTATGACCTGGATTTGGAGTTTTTTTAAGTCATTAAACTAGGCCTGCTACAATGCAAGCTCCAAGATTGGATAGAGGCTTCATCTGCATGAATCTGGCTTCCTCACAAAAATTGGTGAGGTGTTATTTTGGGTTAGTAAAGTTGTTTTTTTTCACATCCAAAAAAACATACCTGACCCTTTGATCATAATTTGCTGAAAACTTTGCAGTGATATTGTTTTAGGAGATGTAGTTGTCAACTTTTAGTAAATTAAGCTTTATCAAATATTATTGGTCTTAACTAGTACTTACTTACGTCTTAACTTTTACTTACTTTTTATTGCAGAGTCATCTACAGCTGTAAATTGGCAACATTGTTAATTATTAACTATTTTAGAACAAAATTTAGTAACGTGGGAGTTATCCCCCTTATGGTATACTATAACCTAGTTGTGGTGTCAGTGACCGCTGCTAGGTGTCGCTAATGATTCAACTATCTTAAGTTGCACATTTTACTTTTTCACAGGCATCGTGTTAAAGGCGGACTTCATTTTTGTCTGTCTAAAGCAAAAAAACGTCTTCCAGAATGGTGTAAAAAAAGAAAAAAAGCTTCACAACCTCAGCGTGTTCGCAGGGTAACTTAGACAAGTTCTTTTTTTAAAAAAAAAAATACAATTACTGCTTGCTTGCTTAAGTTGCTCCTGAGAGGAAACCACACGCAAACATTTTGCCATTTTTTTTCAAAGATTTTTAAACAATCCGAAAATGTCTGATCTAATTGCTCTTTTGGATGCTACTCTTCGGCTTATTTCAAACAATGGCACGGATAAGAAGAAGTTATCCAAGTTACCAGTCAGTGGGGTCAAACCTGGAGGTTATCCTGTCGATATGTTTCTTGACTGTCTTTCTGATGACGAAAAGGAGAATTACCAGTGTGGTATTTGGTAAGCAATGTGGCACTTTTATATTTTTTAAATAAATAAATAAACATTGTAGTTGTACATATAACAGCTCTACCAAATTTTTAAATATATTTTCTAAAATAACCCCCCAAATTATCATATCATTTTTTTTGAGGATCAAAAATACCACTTTTAAATTTAAAAAACGAATCCAAGAATTTAATTAAGTGTTTATTTTTTATGAAAATTTTTTCATTTCCTTTAAAATTCGTTTTTTGTTGTCCTGTGATTGAAAAATACATAAAATATTTTTACTTTTTAAATTTATTTTTAATAATATCTTAGTTTTTAATTTTGTTTTGATGAATCCAAAGTTTTTTGAGATTTTTGTCGAAGACGATCGTCCAAGAATTCTTCACTTCCAGCCATTCTTTGATTTCCGGATAAATAATAAACAAATAGTTAACTCAACAGTAAAAACCGAAATTTATTTTAAGAATTCTAAATTATTCTTGGTTTTCTAGAAAATAAAAAATAAAACTTAAAAAAATTCTGACTGAATACATTTCATTTTGTTTTTTTAATGTTTTAAAAAAATTGACATCAATCTTCTTCTATGTAATTTTTTTCTTAAATCTTTATTTTCAATTTTCATCATTTTTAAATTGCCGTTAATTTTACGTTCCAAAACGAAAATAAAACGAATCACTAGATTTTCAAATTTTTTTAAATATTAGAAATAGAGGTAAATTAAATTATTTTCTTTAATTTTTAGGCCTTTAATTGCCATGTTTTTGTTTTTGTTTTTTATGGGTTTTTTTAAAAGAAAAATTCTGAAAGATTGTTAAAAATAATTTTGAAAAAGATATATAAAATCTTTTTCAAAATTATTTTTAACAATTTTTCTGATTTTTTCTTTTAAAAAACAACTTTATAATAAAGTTTTTTTTTTTTTTTTTTTTTTTTTTTAATTTTATTTATGTTTATTTTCCCCTAATAATAGATTAGGAAATAATTTTGTTTGAATGATCTACGTCTCAAAAGCTGCTTTGTGTTTAAAGGTTAAATTTTTAATTACTAATCATTAGCGAATTAGCCTAATTAAAAGGAAATTTTATTTCATTTATGAAAATTACTTGTAATCATAAATAGAGAATTTTGTAATCAAATGACAGGAGAATGTAGATAAAAAATAAAAATCATTTATGATGGAAAAGAATTCGTTGTTTTTTATTTAAAGTCTGTTATATTTGCTTCGTAAGTTTAAAAAATAAAACAAACTAGGATTAAAAAAAAAAAAAAAAAAGAAAATCTGTTGTTTAACCCCATACTCGATTTAACAAAAAAAAAATCACAAAAAATAAATTGGAAAAAGGCTTCAATACAAACTACTTATTTGTGTGTGTAGTTTATTCAGGCAGCAGCTCTACTTAGTTTATTTAAAAATAATTTATTGAACGATACTTGTTGAATCCCAAAAAACAAAAGTAGTGTGAGGTAATAATTTAAATAAATAACACTGGCTTTGTTTGTATGATTCCGGATACTTTTCTGGACTAATTTTAAAAAAATTGGGAATGAAAAAGTGTTAAACAAGAAGCCTGCCTTTCTTCTCTTTTTTAATAAAGAATGCAATAGGCACTTGTTGTATATAGCCCTTAAAACTCCTCTTTTTTAACTAAAAACTAATGATTAAAATCATTTAAAGCAAGTTAAAGCCCTTAAAAGTTAGGGGGTTTGGTACATTTTTATTTTTGATTTAAAAATGTAAATGTTCAAAATAAAATTCAGACAGTGTTAGACGTCTAAAGGTTTGGAACAAATTTTTAAATAACATGTTATTGGTTATTTATTGTTTGTATACACAGATTTGGGGATGTTTTTATTTTACACTTACAGTCTGTAGTGGGCATATAACTGGTTTGATAAATTTTCTTATAGCGAATCTTCTCTAAAAATAAAATGATATCGCTTAAAACATGTTATTGTCAAATATTTTATTGATACTTGTTTGTTTTGCTGCTTCTAGAAGAGAAATCAAATGTCAATATAGCCTTTTTATGCAATTAATTATCTAACAGTTTTTTGTCCGACATTGGGCTCTTGAATATTGATGAGAATTCGAATCTAATTTTTGTTACATAAAAAAAACAAATGTATTGTAAATTGTAAAGAAAAACATTTCTTATCGGTTGCAAATGAGAAGTTTGTGTTTTCCTTAGTTAAAAAAAGTTAATGAAGAATACTTTCGTTATCTCTTTTACCTTTTCTATTAATTTGTCAGGTTTTTTTTTAGTCAACCCATCATTTTGGACAGGATTTTGCGTAGGTAATTTATTTAAACCGAAACGTGTCTCACCATCAATTGTTATTGGACCTCTAACCCTTCAGTCGATAGTTCTCCTGATCTACTATTCAACCAATTTTTTATTCGGATGTTAGCGTCACACACGAATATGTCAAGTAATGGCATTTAAATCTAAGTACTAATTATTTAATTAAATGAAATCATTTTAGTTTTTATTTTAGTTTTTAAAAACGTGACATTTTCAATTTTCATTTTTTTTTTTTAAGGAAATAATTAAATTTTAAATTTACAAAAAATTCAATTGTCATCTGTTCCCTGTGTAATTAATTCCTTTTCTCTCTTTTTTTTTTTTTTTTCATTCTGAGTAACCCTTATTGGGGTTAGTGGGTTTTACTTTTATCGCCTTACTTTGGGTGAAGTGAAAAAGTTGAACTTATCGAATTTTACTGCAGGAAAGAAAGCATGAAATCAAATAACAGAACAGCAGTATATGGGTGGAATGTGTGGGTCTCAAACTGGATTTATAGTCATCGAATGCATAAATAACCTGTCCTAGCACAAGTAAGGCCGAGAGTAAGGAGCACCCAGTGAAGATCGAACTCGCTATTCAGTTGTAATTGATCTCTAAGCTTGCTAACCATAACTTTTACTACTTATACGTCAAGGGCGTAACATGCCTTTTTTTTTTTTTTGGACCGTATGCCGAAAACTAGTTCATCCATTACACGTCCCTAATCTTTCTAGTTTTTTGTGTCTTTATTCACATTTATTTCTAACGGTTTTTGAAATATTTTTTCAAACCAACCAAAGAAAATTTTTTCCAACCATTTTTAGTGGAATTTAAACGCACACACCATTTGGCCCAAATGTGTTGTAAAATCGCATCGATTTTACAACTAACCAACTAATAAAAAAATGAAAAAAAAAGAATCCGTGAAGAAAAATGCATCCAAGCTTAGCATTAACAATGGACTAGTTCTGATGATTAATAAATAATTACATTTTTATTTTTTGTATCTCTAAAAAAGTAAAAAAAAAACAATTCCTGAAAGCAAGTTTTTCATTCTCTTAGTCAAGTGTCTTATTTTAAGCCCCTTCCTCCTGGTTTTCTTTTCACCTTCAATAATTTCTATGCACTAAAAAATTTCATTATTAAGTTACTAACTACTAATTACAATCTGTTTTCCTCTCATTTTAATCAGTCTCATCGTGTTTTTAGTTTATTATCACTTCTGCAGTGTGTGTGTGTTTTTACTAACTCCAATAATAATTTCCTTTGCTTTATGTTCATTATAGATTTTTTTAATTTTTTTTTTTAAACGAAACCATTTTGGCCGGTGTCCTAAAAAATGATCCCCAGTGTTTGTAAAAGTTTTAAAACAGCTGTTGTTTTTTTATTTTTTATTTTTTATCTGCAGTCGTAGTAACTGTATTTATGGTAAAGTTTTAAAAAGGTTATTTTTTGTTTTGACAATGTTCAGAAATGCTAGTTTGGGACCATTTTTTTTTTTTTTTTTTTTTTATTCAGCTATGTCTTAAATCTCCCTTTGTGCATCATGAACCTCATACTTTTTTTTTGTAAAATCCTGACCTCATTCGACTTGCAAAAAAAGTTTTTGTTTACTTTTCTTATTGAGTGTGCAAAATACTATTTTAGTTGTTTTTTTTTTTTTTGATCGAGTTTTTTTTTTTTTTTTACACCATACAATAAAAAAAAAAAATTGTATCCATGAAGAAGGCTGTAGGTAGAAGGGATCGTTGGAACGTTACATTAACAATACCAGCAAAGAATGGGTTAAGTCCAAAGACCTTTAGGATAGTACTTGGTTAGATGATGGGTAGAGAGAAAAGATGTAGGAAGATTAGTGACACAGAGGCTAGGGAAGTTGGAAATCATGACTTCGCCTTTAATACTGAAAACTTAAATTCACCTCTGTAACCCATAGATTCAAATGGAAGGAAATGTGGTTTAGGAAGAGTGTGTTGCACCAATCCTCCGTATATTTACCTTAAAAAAAAATCAGCGTTTAAAATTTTGATTTTTATATTGATGATCTCGGGCACCAAGCATAGCAAAATACTTTTACTGAAGCAACCATTTTTGCTGTTTATTGTTTATGAATTCAGGGTTCTTATTGAAGAGACTTGGATTGTTCTGGTGTAATTAAATACTTAAATATTTCGTGGCGACCTTTAGTAAAACCTCAGGGGAAGAAGGACCTTGGAATAATATTTGTATACTGAAAAAACATTGAAGTTTTTTTGTTTGTATATCTGAGGCTTAATTCTCTCCCTCCATGTTCTGCTTGTCACCATATTTCTAAATCTTCTTCAACAAGGGGAAATGTCAAGTCTGTCTTTTGTCTTGTCTCTGAAAGGCACAGCTTAATCCCTGATTACTTGTTGCAGTGTTTTTTATTGACAGTTCACAGCCCCATCCCAAAGCTTTTAAGGGGGTAGGAGGCTATAATGACAGGAAAAATAGTATTTTTGTTTTTGAATATTAACAATAATAATCGTAATATTAATGATGATCATTATAATAATATTATTCACAACACTAAAATAATTTTTTTTAATTTTATATATATATATATATATATATATATATATATATATAATATCTGGATAAAATAAATGAAACAAAATTGGGTGTTTTTTTTATGAAAGTATTTATTTCTGTGTTTTTGTATATATTTATTTATTTAATATTTCAGACCACCTAGGTCTTTCCTCAGAAATCAAATGAGATACTGTGTTTGTTATCTCATTTGATTTCTGAGGAAAGACCTAGGTGGTCTGAAATATTAAATAAATAAATATATACAAAAACACAGAAATAAATACTTTCATAAAAAAAAACACCCAATTTTGTTTCATTTATTTTATCCAGATATTATATACATATCAAGAAAGTATACGTGGCCTCTCATTATGCTATATATATATACATACATACACACAGTTTATTTTAAATGCCAAATATTTAAAATCAAAAGATTAATCCCAGTATAATATATAACTGTACCAACACTGCGATAATCAGACATTTTTTAAATTTTAAATTATGGTCAGTAGCACCTAAAACTGCTTTGTACACGAAACTCTGGGTCATCATAGCAACAAGGCATAGTGTGTATAACACGCGCACACACAATGGGGCCTGATGAGCCTTCAATTAGAGGGTTAAGTTTTGGTTTTATTTCTTATCCTGTTCTTTTTCTTGTATTTTATAGGCTCTTCTTCATATTGAACACTTTATTAACAGCTTCACTATAATTGGATCTAACCAACTACCTTGCATTTAGTCACACGCACACACACACACACACACACACACACACATATATATAAAGACATTTATATTATGTTTAACGTTCTTTTTATAGATACATGTATTTAAGCAAATGCTCTGTTTTATAATAAACAGTATTAAATAACATTTACCGGCCTGAATGTCCGAGAAATTTTCATAGAAAATTTTCGCTCTCCGACAGGAATCGAACCTGTATCCTATACGGAACCATCATTTCGCGTGATGTGCCTTAACCTTTCGGCCACAGAGCGGCGTCTGGTTAGCAAGGTCGATTTTACTATCTTTAAACTTAAATCTTCCATGAATCTCTTCTATTCATATCTGCTCTAGCGTATCAAATGTAAACAAATGACGTCATATATTTTAGAATTGGACATAGCCCGACAATTTATTTAAAGACATTTATATTATGTTTAACGTTCTTTTTATAGATACATGTATTTAAGCAAATATGAATAGAAGAGATTCATGGAAGATTTAAGTTTAAAGATAGTAAAATCGACCTTGCTAACCAGGCGCTGCTCTGTGGCCGAAAGGTTAAGGCACATCACGCGAAATGATGGTTCCGTATAGGATACAGGTTCGATTCCTGTCGGAGAGTGAAAATTTTCTATGAAAATTTCTCGGACATTCAGGCCGGTAAATGTTATTTAATACTGTTTATTATAAAACAGAGCATTTGCTTAAATACATGTATCTATAAAAAGAACGTTAAACATAATATAAATGTCTTTAAATAAATTGTCGGGCTATGTCCAATTCTAAAATATATATATATATATATATATATATAAATGAATGAAACAAGACAAAAACTTCCTACACATTTCAGCTACCCTGATAAATATTTATAAGCGTTCTTAAATTTAAAAGTTTTTAGTAACTCCCAAATATATGCTTCTAGCAAAATAAAATCATCACTATTTGCCTTGTTAAAATAAGTCAGATGACAAAGAACATATCAGATAAAACCTAAGTATAACTTTCCTCTTTTCTTCTTTCATTTTAAAAATTTTGTCTCTTCTACAAATATACTCCATCTGAGAAATATATATATATATATATATATATATATATATATATATATATATATTTTAGAATTGGACATAGTCCGACAATTTATTTAAAGACATTTATATTATGTTTAACGTTCTTTTTATAGATACAAGTATTTAAGCAAATGCTCTGTTTTATAATAAATAAAGGCCGGTAAATGTTATTTAATACTGTTTATTATAAAACGGAGCATTTGCTTAAATACTTGTATCTATAAAAAGAACGTTAAACATAATATAAATGTCTTTAAATATATATATATATATATGAAAAGTGGTGTTTGTAAGGTAGTGTTGTTTTCAATTTCCTCATAAAAATACTATTCACCCTCCCCCCATTAAAAATTTTGATGAAAGAAGATATTCCAAGTCAGGCCAATTTTAAACAGTTTATATTATTATAATAATTAAAAATGAATCTGGATTAATATATCATTTAAGTATTTTAAGATAACTAGTTTTTCAACAAGACATAAGTTACATCTATTTCCTTTCTTGTAAGATTTGGCACTTGTTATAATATCCCTGGTGATAATAGGTGTATTAGCACCATTCATTAATTGTCAGAAATATATATAAGGGTAAATCAAAAATTATCTGCTCTTTCACCATAACATATCTTTAGGTTTGTCACATTGTCTTCTACTTGTGTGCTTATAGTAGGTACGATTGTGATCATATGATTGAAGTCTGAGCTTGATTGCACCAGTTTTCTTACTGTTGTTACAGTGTGCACATGGCTGCTAAGCTAGCAGTATGCACCAAGGAGGAACAAAAAGTCATGATCCAATTTCTGTGGTTGAAACGTGGTTCAGGGTTAGAAATTCATCTGAGATTTTTAACATAGCATGATGTCAATACCTGATCATGTATGAGTGAATCAAGAAGCTTGAAAGTGGTTGGACAAACTTGATGCATGAAAAAGGAGCAGGATGCATGTCATCTTCCACCACTGACGAGAAGATTCAGCAAGCTCGAGAGATGGTAATGGTGAACCGATGAGTTATCATCACTGAGGTAGCATGCTTTCTGTTCCTTTTTGGTGTACACTGCTAGCAGAGTGGCCTCATTAAGTGTTAAAATGAATATATATATATATATATATATATATATGAGGTATTATGTACAGTATTTACATTAGTCGGGCTATTGTCCTCATCTTTGTCGCCATATTTGTCACAACGTTTCAAAATTCCAACCACCTGAAGAAGGCCGGAGCGTACAACGGCCGAAACGTTGTGACAAATATGGCGACAATAGTCCGACTAATGTAAATACTGTATAATATATATATATATATATATATATATATATATATATATATATATATATGTGTGAATCCATTGTCTGGGACCCCTAAAATTGTATCTTGCATTGGTAATAAAAAGGATCACATCTTTTTTATCTCCTTACGCAGAACCTTGGAAATGACAAGAGGCTTCCAGGAAAGTCTATGAATATTTGTTGTGCTTATGTATCCCTCTTTTTGTTTCTGAATAGCAGTCTTAATTTCTGAAAGAAGAAATAAACATGTCCTTGTCTGTCCCATCCTTAAACAATACTGAGTAGGCCTAGTAGTGTTTTTGTTAAATTTTCCTCAAGTCAGAAGTCAGTCAATTATGTGCCATGCGTGATACACACTTAGGCGATCATTTATCTTTCGATACATGACTGACGAGGCAAATTTTTTCCTGCAGTAGGTTGCCATTTTTTTCTGTGGTAGACTAGTTGCCATCCAAGGCTATAGAACCCAGTCTGTCCTGCTATTTATCCTTAGCTGGGGGAGAAGAGGAGGATTCATACCTTTCACAAGGCTATTAGCATATAAGTGAATGTAATGGATTTGACTGGAATTTGAACTCGGCTCTCAGATTTCTCAATCCAAGCTGCTATCCATTACTCCACTGTGCCTCCCAATCAGGTTAATCAAATTAAATAAGGTGTTTGGAAAATTAAAAAAAAAATAATCATGTCTAAATATGATGGTTTATTCTTCTTAACTCTGCCACTTTACTTTAATGAAAAAAAAAAAATTTATGATGAGAAACTAATTCAACATTTAAAAAATAATTCATCATTACAAAAGCTTAAAATTTATTCCAAGTGATGCTTTTTGACAAACTCACAAAAAAAACAAACTGATTTCTTATAACACTTTTTAAAATTTTTTTATTTATTTAGAACCTGTCCATATTTTAGTAAAATCCACACCATCAAATGTATGTAACATAGTAAAAATTTCAAGAATTGTTGAATGTATAAAATAGATGAGATTTTGTTAATAAAAAATACTGATTCTTGTAGGTTTACAAAATAAAACAAAAAAACAAACAAATTGTAAGTAATGGTAATCTCAGTAAGCATTTTGTTTCATTTCCTAACTCTGGTCTGAGGAATTTCTGTTGACATGTAAAATGATACATTTCTGCAGTAATCACACCCTAGACTGCAAAGCTGACTGTTTTTTAAGGCTTACAGCTATTAATTGTGCCACAGTTTCTCTAGTCTAACTTAGTAATGCTGCTTGTAAACATTTTTCAGCATCACATTGTTGTTACTGTCATTTCTTGTCGGGCATATTTTTACTTTTTCTCCGGATCAGTGTAAAACAATTTTTGGTCTTCAAAATGTTTAGATTATTTTAAATAGTTCTTTCTCCCCATTAAAGTTTTACTCTTAAACTCAATATGGGCACTTTGCCATTGGGTGAACTTGTCTACTGCGTAGCAAGGTCAAGCATTGTAGAATGCTCTACACGTTTGGCCTTGTGCCAGACTAAAGTCTTGACATATTGGCCAAGCTTTTTCATGGCCAGATTTTCTGTTTACTCACAAATTATACATAAAATGCAATGTGTATCTATCTTTATGAACAGTTAAAGGATTTTGAAATAATCCAGCATTATTTCTTATTAACTTAAAAGCCGCCCTATCAGGCTTAAAGCTAGCTCCTGCTGAGGGCTCTCAATTCGGCCTTCATCACAATAGGTAGGGAAGAGTAGATGTGACATGCAACAATAAACCGCAGAAGAACTCAAAATTGATTTTGCAATTTTGATTATTCCCAAATTTATTTCAGAGTTATGAAAATTATTATTGTACAAAAAATTTGTTGCAAAAAAAATAATGTAAAAGAAAAAAAGAATTGCTGAAAACAATCTTAGTATGAAAACTTGAGAATTCATAATTTCAGGATTGTGGGTCCAGATCTGGCCTGGAATGTTTGTAATTTGCTCATGGAGTCAGCCTGATTCCAAAATGGTGGGAGTAAAGTTAAAAAATTGTGACACTGACATTCACATTTATTATAATGATTACTATAAACATATTTAGTGAATGCATGTATTTGAGTAGATATGTTTTTTTCTTTCTTAAGTAAAATTGTTTTAGCTTTAAATATGGCAACTGAACTTTGCTTTTCTAATGGCTTAGTGTGGCTTAATGGTAAAGCATGTGTGTCTTGAAAGCAGTTTTCTGGATTAAAAAGTGAATATAGGTTTATTTCTTGTTGGGAGGCATATATTATTTTTTATATATATATATATATATATATATATATATAAAAAGACTTTTTATCTGTAGGCTGGTAGGCATTTATGTCCCTGTTTGAAAAACATGTGTCTACTCAAACACATGTACCCACTAAATATAATGTTTATAGTAATAAGCTCAAAGCACAAATCAACCTACATTTACCAGCCAATATTTGCAAGGGAGAGATTGTCGATTTACATAGATGTGTTAATGCATCAGGTTCAGTGATAGCTGAATATTTGAGTAAAAATCAGCAGTGTACTTGGACATAAGCCTGGACATATTCTCAGTGCTAAGTAGGGCTAATTCTGGTTATGACTTGAACGTGTTGGGATCAGCATACATTAAGATATCCTTCTGTAAGCAGGAAGAGTGGTTAGTGGACTTAAATGTAATTAGCATATAATGTTATCTTTTCTTGCATATCACATTTGTCTGGGTTTGTATACTTTTTCACTACTATTCCTTGTCCTTGATTTTTTGCTCTGACAAGGGAGGGCTGATAAGGTGATTTTTATTTTTTTTTTGGAAATCATCTATATGATAAATGCAAATGTCTGTGTGTCACACTTTTTCAACTTTACTCTGAGAGGCCAAAGCCCAACATAACATATCCCGTTTTGGAATCAGGCCAACTCCGTGAACAAATTAAAAACATTCTAGGCTGGATCTGGGCCCCAATCCTGAAATTTTGAATTCCTATGTTTTCATTACTGCGATTGTTTTCAGGGTTTTTTTTTTTTTATTTTTATTTTATTTTTTTTTTTTACATGATTTTTTTGCAACAGATTTTTGTTTTAGAACTTGGAAATAAAATTTAATTGTATGTACAGAAAGTTAAATTAATTGGTGGCAGAAGAATTGTCGTTGAACCTTTTAAAAGTTAAGCTTAAATATTAATGCAATACTTAAATGCATCAATTTTGAGTTCTTCTGTAGTTTATTGTTGCCTATTGCATCTACTCTTCTCTACCTATTGTGATGATAGCCCAATTGAGGGCTCTCCACAGGACCTAACTTAAATGCCACCTGATGGGGCGGCTTTTAAGCTTGTTATTTATATTTTGGTATTACCATTTTATTTTAATTTTTTTTTTTTTTTTGTTACCCACACATTTTTGTAATGATTTTTTTTTTTATAAATTGCTTTTTAATGTTCTGCTTTTATTGCTCTAATATAGTAATAAGAAATATATATAAGTCCATCTAACACTTTTCGTCAAATACCCAGATATGAAATTGGTTTTATGTAAAGCCCTGAGGGCAAATACTTTGATTTTGGTCCCGCTACACAGATACTCTAATGATGAATAAAAATGTCAATCCAATACGCTCATCATTTTTGACAGATACTATGCTAGTTTGTATAAATGGGAATGGGTGACTATAATTTTGAGAAGCGTTATTAACACTGCTAATTTCCATACAAGTGAACCCCTTTATGTATTTGATATTGTTTATACAATGTCTCCACTGACATACATTCTTGTTAAAAAAAACAAAAAATAACTTATTTCTCAAAGAAAAATTTTTTTACATTAAATCTATGAAGAAAAGTTTGTCTGAATAGTGAATTGGTTGAGAAAATTTAAAAACTCACTTTGTTATAAAAAAGGCAAGAGACTTTGGTTTTCTTTGTTTTTTTTGTTGTTGTATTTAGATTCTAGTCGATTTACATGTAAAAAGTCTGATCACACATTTTTCTTTTTCTGCCAGACCTATTTTCTGACTGCATTTATTGAAATTAAAATTGTTTCCAAATTGAGGCTGTTATGTTAATTTCTATAAAGTGAACCTAAGTATTGGATCCAAACATTTTTTTCTCTTGTTTTTAATGTTTTTTTTAGAGTTATGTGATTTGTTTTTTTTGTTTTCTGTATGAGATGTGGGTATACCACAAAACAAGTAATAAAATAAAAGGATAGTCTTGTTTGTAATTTGTATTATAATCATTTCTTTTTTCATTTTTATTTATTGAGAATAGTGAAAAGTTATTTGACACTATGCAGTTCATATGATAGGCTAATAATTAGTCATTGGGCATATCAACACTTGCTAATTAATTGATCCTTGTCTTTTTTTTTCTACTAGATCATCCTTTTTGTTTGAATTTCTAGTATTAGGGGGTTATCATTTGAGCTATTATGATTTTGGTTGTTTTTCTTCTGGCCTTCTTCAAGTGCTTGCCCATTATGCTAAACTTTTACTTTGTTCTTATCCACAGTGTCTTGCCTGAAATTTTTGCACATTTCTAAATCTACCGTTCATCTGTGCATTGGATGCAGTTGCCTTGTTTTGCTCTGGTGCTCCTGACTTACATCTTGAGTTTCTTGATAAAATCAATAGAAGGGTTTGTAAAGTAATTGATCATGACCAGTTATCTCAACTTCAATGACTTTCTCACCAACGTGACTGCTACTTCTAACAGTTTCCTTATTCACACCTCTCACCTGTGGAACTCCCTTCCGATTTCTTGCTTCCCTGATAACTACAATCTTCAAAAATTTAAGTGCAATGTCAATTGCCATCTTTCACTTTCGTGAGTCCTGTTCCTTTTTGTCCTTTCCTCAATCCTCCTCATTTTCAGTCTTCTCATTCTCTTTCACTTTCACTCTTTGTAACCCCTCCCTCGGTGTTCTAATGCCTTCCTTGGGGTGAAATGATTAAAAAAAAAAAAAAAAAAATGTAGCCTAATGGATTAGTGATGGCTCATGAATTTAGTGGTATAGTAATTGTGAGTTCAATCCTTGGGTAGTGCAAACTTAGACTCAGTGGAAGCAGCATGAGCAATAATTAAGCAGTACTAAATAAGAACATGATGAGATATTCTTAGACATGGACAGAGGGACAAGAACAATCTACAGAGGGTTAAATTTGAAATTCCTTGAAAGTTACTGGATTGATAACTACTTGAAGACGGTTGTATCACAGTAATAAAAGATCAGGCTTCAGGAAGGCAGTAGTGGTTGATGTTGCATTTTGATTTTTGAAGATTGTTGATGTCAAGGAAGCAAGAAAGCAGCAGAGGGTTTGAGAAGTTCAAGAAAAGAAACTATTAGAATAGAACATATGGTTGCATCTAGTTATTCCAACAGTAAAATGATGAGACCTAGTTGCCAATCTAGTAGTACACTTAAATTCATGCAGTCTAGGTACCAGGGTGGAGAGCTTATTAAAACAACTGCCATGAAAATATTTCTAGAAAAGACAGAAGGAAGTCATGTTACAGCGGTGGGGAAAGTGACTGAAGTCAAGATGCCAGATCAGGGCCGATACCATTATAGACCATTCTTTGGATTTTGTTGAGATTCTTGAAATATATTGCCAGAATACCAGACTACTGCAGAAATATTCAATGAATAGACAGATGGTAGGTTTTTAAATGTGCAAGATGAATTTTGCTGAGAAAAATTCTCTGGCCTGACATAGTGAACCACATAACCTTGCAGTTTACTCAGTAGTAGATTTAATATAATCGCTCCACTTTATGTTAGTAGAAAATGTGAAACCAAGAAGGCATAATGCGTTGCTCTCCTGGAGGTTAGCATCAGCCATGCTGATGGAGGTCAGAAATGGCTATGAGGATTAAAGGATAGCAGTTTTATTTTGGAGGCATTTAAATTTACAAGCCATTTCTTTCTTCAGTTAACAATTGATTGGAGGTCTTTTTTTTTTTTTTTTTTTTTTTTTTTTAGAGCAGCTGCCAATTTTACTTTGTCTGGAGTGACCCATCAGACTTACTATTAAGACAGGAATAAATAGTTCTCATCGGTATAACTACAGAGTTGGGAACTGGTGACATGGAGGTGGGGGAGTTGGGAACTGGTGACATTAGTGATGAGGAAGGGGTCATTGATAAATGACTATGTCCAAGGATAAAACACTGGGGAGACTCCTTACCCCTACATTAAAGTTAAATGATGTAAAAGTGTGGCCATTCAACACAATCTTCTTTCTTTTGGTATTAACTTGCTTGCATTAGTCACACCTGTCTAAATATCAAAAGCATCATATCTCTTGTTATTTAGATTTGTGTATACAAGATGCTATTGAAAAGTTCTCAGACCAACCAGAAAAAAATATCTGATGTTTGGTTAGATTTTGGGAAGTGGGTCAAAGCAAGATCTTTTTGGTACCCTCTCATGCACATTTAGAATAGAAAATATTTGAATACATATACATTGTATAAAAAGGAATACTGTTTCAGTGTACTTTTCACACCTATTTTACTTTCTCTCCAATAATAGATATGCATGTCTATACATTTTCTATTGTTTGTATCTCTCAGGTCTTTAATTAAACCAGTTGGGGTGGAGAGGGCGTTTGTCTGTTTGCCTCAAAACAGTTCCTTCCTACTCCTGACAATACTGAACATTGGCATTGTTATTTGTCATTGTCTTTGAAAGCTGGCTACTTTTTTATAAAGACACTTTTCTACCTTGTTCATTGAAATGATTTATTTCTGTTCCGCATATAATTTGAACTATTGTTTTAGTTTTTGCCGTTATATTTTTCATTTCAGCAGAAACTCTGATTTGTGAAAACATAAGATTGAATGTTAACGTCTCGTTTTGGTCATCTTAACATGAGAACATCTGAAATTGGAAGTATCATTTATTGAGAAATCAGTTTACATTGTTGACCTTACTTCTAGAATGTATTAACAGCCTCTAGCAAAAATCTAATCTTTATCCATTTACCAGACACAGACTTACTGAATTTGGTCAGCCAAATGCAACATGGACATTTTACTGCATCCAGTTTCCATGGACATGATCAAAATCTGATATTAATACTTAAAAACCTCTGTACTGTACAGTTTAAGCATAACCCTAACAGAATATATTTATAGCATAACACGTGTAAATAGCTCACAAATTCAGATTTGAGTTACCTTAAGTGGTAAAATTAATAAATAAATTCAGTTTGGAATTACTAATGTTCTAATTGAGATGAAATTCTTCCAATTTCATCTATTCAGATATTAATCCAAGACATTAACAGTCATTCCTGGGAATCTGTTAAACTATGGTTTTCATGTTGAGGAGGTAAAAAAAGAAAGAAAAAATATCAAAAAACTTCTAAATACAGTTGGATATAACATGTGTTTTAGGAAGGCCAGAGAATATAAGTCAAAATATTTTTGAAAACAAGAAGATAGTGGTAGAAAATGCATATATGCAATAGCTTATTTTTTTTTCAGAGCTATGCCACTAAGATATTTAAAACTAGAATTTTTGTTGAAATTTTCACAATATTATTGTTGAAGTTATTGCTAACATTTTCTGTTGAGGTTTGCAAACCAATCAATGAAATTGGAATAAGCCAATTTGTTCGGGAAAATAATTTAACAAAAAACCTACTTTTAGTTTAATAATTTCTTTAATTTTGTAGGCCTTCATGGCAGACAATATTTTTTAAGAAAATTTCTTTTTTTTTTTTTTTTTTTAACATTGAAGAATAAATTCTTAGTATTTCTTACTCTTGAGCATGCACCATACAACTGGCCATGCATAAATATTTCTTTCTGGAGCCAAATTCCAATTTTTTTTAAGCATTTTGCCATTGTGATTTGTTAATAGTTCTTGCAAACGCAGGGGCTAGCTGGGAACTGGATTCTTGCATATCTAGAAACTGAAGATATGCAAAAAATAATGTTGCCTTTTTATTGAATACTATCTTAGAAGCCATTCTTTAGGTAGACTTTAGGCTAGCTCCTTTTAAGCCTTTGGCCTTTTACCTTCAGTGTCCTATGTATGTAAAAGTTATAAGAATTTAGAAATAATAAAATTATTTTATCTTTTATTTGACACCTTAATTCGGCATAGTCTTTTTTCATATATGCAATTGATCTCTGTAATTTTCTTACATTTATTTTGCATGCAATTTTTCTTTTAAAATCCCCATTCTTTATGATCCCTTCACATAAAGTCACTCTTAAAAGACAGGGCACCTGAACTATGTAATATTTCATATACATCTGTAGTAGGATTAGGTAGTAGTAACACCATATGGAAATATACAATATTTGTAAGAGAGTGACAAAGAAAACTTTTTTCTCTATTACACACATTTCCTTTCCTTCCTTCTATTGTTCCTATCCTCAGTAACTGACAGAACTTGGACATAGCTTATGTGGGTAAACGTAAACGTCATAAAAAAAATCAACCAATGGCAACACATCCTGCCAAAAATCAAACGGAAATCACTGATGTGTCCGGTTCAATAAAAAGAAGAAAACTACATGTGTGGCAGAAGAAGTGGGAAATTGGTTTGATGTAACAGTTCAAGATGCAAAGGCTGGAGATTCCTCAGATGTTGACTTTGACCAAATGTACAGCACCAGAAGAAAGAAAAAAAAAAAGGATGAATTCAACAAATTAACTTCTGCCAGCCGACAGATACGACGACTCTGTATGAACTCTCAAGTCACAAAAAGACGATAGTCACCCACTTTAACCACTGTAACCAAATGGAGTCAACAATAAAATGGTACTATAAACAGTAAATTTGGCCTTTACTTATATATTAGCGCAACCTTCATCTCTATATACAGTAAGTGTGCTAGAAAAAAAAACAAAAACATGAGCAATGTACCGTGCCCTGCTTAAGTTTTAGTTATTGTTTAATTAGATGATATCAGTTGCAACTGTGACAAAAAGTGAAATTAAAATTAGACCTTTAATAAAGAATTGTTTTTAAACCTTTCACTCTGTTTGATATTTAAATTTAACTTTTAAATAAATTATTTATTTAATTTTTAATTTTGTGTAACTACAGTAGTTACTACCTGTTACTTCAGGTTGTCTATGATTCACCGAGATTGAAAAACAGACGGACACATGTACACTCTAATTTATTTATATAGAAGTAGTTTTTATCTAAATCATTAAATTATTTTTAAAATAGTGGAAGTATGTTAAATAATAAAACTTAATTTTTCCCCCAAAATTAATGAAAATCTATTGTAAGCTACGCACCCTAGTAAAGCCAACTGTACTTTGTAGCCACCTGCATGTTTGCACTTCTCTCCAGAATTTGGTTTTGATTGGTCAGTGTATGACTATTTTAGAGGGTATGACATGAACTATCAGAAGTCACAGAATTTTCTATGATTTGTTTAATTCTTTTTTTTTCCATTACATTAAGCATTGTCATCATCTAGGTATAAGCCTAGATGATGTCAGTTTCTGTTTAACAATTTGCAAGTTAAAATGCCTTTTATAAATTTTACTTTTGGCAACTTCAATAGATGAAAATATCTTCCTATAAAACTTAATGAACGTGTCTGAATTTCTTTAATGAAACATTTTCCTTATTAAATGTTGATTAGTTTCTTTTATTTACACTATTTACATTATTTGGACTGTTGTCCCTATATTTCTTGCCATATTCATGATATTTCAGCTTTTGTACGCTCCGGCCTTCTCCAGGTGATTGGAATTTTGAACGGAACCCTTTATTATCTTCAATGAAATTTGGCACAGTAGATAAGTGTTGGTTGAATCCAGTGACTTGACCCAGAGAGTTGTGAGTTCAATACCTGGCTACAGCTGAGGTGAACAAAAATTGGAAAGTTGAGTTAAAGGGAGATAACTGATACTGAGAAATTCGGAAGAGGCATAGCATATGGAACTAGAACAATTTACCTCAGTGGACAAAATAAAGGGTTCTGTTTGAAATTCCAATCAAGTGAAAAAGGCCAGAGAGTACAATGGATGAAATGTCATGAATGTGGCAACGAAGATGAGGACAGCAGTCCAAACAATGTAAATAGTATAAATAATTTCACTACTTCATCTCAGAAATATAGACAGGTTTTATTGTTACTTTTTTTTAATCAAAGACACTCTGATTGTTTTACATTCTACAA
>OZ038510.1:62050966-62078466 GCA_964036315.1 Acanthosepion esculentum
GTAGTACAGCCCAGCCCAGCCTGTACCACTAGCATACAAGTATTTATCCACATGTCCATGTTCTTACAGACTGTGTGACACAAGGTCATGGTTTAACATGGGTAGACATTAAAAAATTGCTCATGCCCCCTCAGCACTTCCCCTTTTGGAAACATTTCAGCCTCCTCTCAAGAGGGAAGTACTGCCTGGGTTGTAACGGGCACCCTAGGATTTGAGAATGTCAAACATAAGGGATTACAAAATTAATAATGAAAAAGCTTCATCTAAAAAAACTTAGCAAAGTACTTTAGTAAATGTTTATAAATTTATGAATAAAAAATTATCACATTTATTTCTTTATAAATTGGTAAATGATAAATATTGCATTGCATTAGTTTTTAGAATGTTTTGAATATAAAATTATTTTTGTAAATAAACAATCTAATAGTGTTTAATATTTTTGTTGTAAATTCTTGAACAAAAAATGTATGAATTCACTTGCATCATATGTTTAGGTTTTATTACAGTTCTCACCATTGCTTTTTAAAACAAACATTGCAAGGAGTGAAGGTAGTTAAAATAATAGCAGTGTCACGGGAAAGCTGTTCTTTTGTCACAGTTTTGTTTGCGGGCACAAAAATTAAAGATTGTTGATATTTTTTGTAATGAATGCTGTTTTCCTTACACATTTACACCCGCCAATGTCTGTCTATAAAGTACTTCATCAGCCAATATGGCATGGAGTGAAGAGGGAGTTAGATGAAAAAAAAAAAAATTGAGATTCCAACAATATGAAATTTTTGGCATAATTGCAGAAAAGTATCTTTAATTTTAAAAGGTCTAGACCCTGCTTACAAGGTATTTGTATTTTTTACAAAGAACTCTGATAGAAAAATGCATGTGGCTAAGCAGTCGGGCAGATATCGAAGCAGGTACACATAGCAGTTTAAAGCTTTAAGATTTTTCCAAAATTAGTAATTGCTTTTTTGCTTTATACCATTTCCAATAGCAAGTGAAACTTGTGCTGATGTCGGTCTTTTGTTGAAGTGAAGTAGCATCAAGCCAGCTTTTAAGCTGTGCAAACACCTATTTATTTATATGAGCGAATGAAAAGTTTGACATTTTTGTCTAATAAATCTTACCTATGATATCATGAGGTTGTGTGAATAATTACTTTTATTGTTTTGTGTTATATTTTTTTTTTTTAACCTGCATTTTTAACCTTATGATTTTATTTGTTGAAATATTTTCAAATTCTGGTGTTTTTTCTTACCTGTATCAAACTGAAATCTCAACAGGTTGATAGAAAATAAAAAAAAAATTGCTTAGAGAAAAACAGATGGTAGCTTCACAAACACTGGAAAAATTCTGCTGAACTCTGATACGGAGTAGTGCCAAAAAGCTTTTGATTAACCCTCTTTCCAAAATCTGACCAAACCACTTTTTCATTTATTTTTATTTTCTCCTTGGTTGGGCTGAGAACTTTACAACACTCTTTTTTTTTTTTCTTTTTTTTTCTTTTTTTTCACTTCTACTGATACTACTACTATTAGTAGTAGTAGCAGCAGTAGTAGCAGCAGTAGTATCCTTCAGAAAATAAAGCAGTAGGGATCTAATTATTTGAAAATGAGATGGCCCTTCCTGTTGCTTACTTTGGTCTTATAAATTGTCCTAATTTTCATTCCTTTTCCCCCCATTTATGTCCTGTTGTTGCTGCCTACTGACCTTGTGGAAAAGAACTTGATGTGCACTGATGTGCTTAGAAAATCCCAAAGTTCGTACTAATGGTAAATGCAGCAAAACAGGAAGCGTGCGTTAAAATACACTTGCATTGTGTCTCCACTGCTTGATAATTTTATTTTCGTTTCTCCGCATATATAGACTCATGTTAAACACAAGGGCAATAAATTAATTTCTATTTTCTTATTTTTATCACCGCATGAAGGAAGATATAAATTTGTATATGCTTATTTTTAAAGAAATGATGTTTGGGAGCAACACATTTTTCAACAAAACAAATGACTTGATAAAACTAACTTTCAATTCTGTTTTTTTTTTTTTTTTTTTTTTTTTTTTTTTTTTCAAAGAATCATTAAAAAAAGTTCTGTTTTTGTTTGCTTTCTTTCTCATTAATTTATTATACAAAAACATTTAGTTAACACTTCTTGTGTGCATATTTCAACAGTGAAAAGTCATTAAACAATGAAACAATTGTATAGTGAATGTGTTTAAAATAGATACTAATGTATTTTTTGGGATTAATTCTGTTACTATTAATCCACACGGTATTTAGTATTGTTGAAGTTATCACTAACATTTTTTATTGTTTTACAAACTCTACGTTTCGTCGATTTTCACAAACCAATCGATGAAATTTGAAGCTGATTTGTTTGAAAAAATTTTGACAAAAACCCTACTTCAGTGTTTACACACACTAGTAAAACCAACTGTACTTTGTACCCCCTTACCTGTTTGCACTTCTCCACAAAATTTGGTTTTGATTGGTCAGTGTATGACCATTTTAGAAGGTTTGATGGACTAACGGAAGTCACAGGACACATGGCCCGACCAAAAGAGTGATGTGTTAAATAGCTGGCTACAGCTGAGATTAACCAAAAAAAAAAAAAAAAAAAGCTGATACTGAGACATCCAGAAGAGGTGTGGCATGTGGAAATAGGTGAATGAAATAAATGGTTCAGTTTGAAATTCCAATTACCCAAAGAAGGCTGGAGTGTATAATGGCCTAAACGTTGTAAATATGGCAGCGAAGATGAGAACAGTCTGAATAGTGTAAATAGATTATGGGGTGTATTAGTTTGTGTTAAGACATTTCTAAGTAGAGTGGGCATCTTTAATTTAATATACACATATTGTTTTGCACTATTCTGAGAGATTATGAAAATCGAAATTTTCTCAAGATGAGAAAAAAAAAACAAAAAACAAATTAATTCCTTGATGTATGTGTTGGGGTATTGGCTGATTGAAAGATACTCAAATCAGTTTTCCAATAACCTATCGGGAACCATAAAAATGCAACCTAGCAAATATACTCAAGTAAAATATCACAAGAAGACCTCACTTTCCAGTCTTGATAGTTCAAAAGCGTCTCCAAGTCCTTGTTGCTGAAGAATTATTTTCCGCACTCTAACCTCTCTCTCACAGGTGGAATATGGTGTGTCTCTCTCACTGCTCTATTGCTACTACTATGAAAAATGCTCAGATGAACTGCATCTCCTGGTTCCACCAGGTTCGACCTTCATGGCTAGAATCTGCCAGGCCACTTACAGAGTAGCAAACCACCCACATTCACTCTGTATTCCATTTGAGTTCACTCAAATAGCTTCTTCCCATGAACCACTGGCCTATGGAAGACTCCCAAGAGGATCTTTGTCTGATCAGTACAATCTTAACCTGTTCAAGTCTAGAGTTAACCATTATCTTCCTATCCATATAAACTACCCCTTAACATAACCCTATACCTCAATTTTCCCCCAGGCCTTTGTACATGGTGAACCTTGTTGAAAAAAAAAAAAAAAAAAATACTAATACCATTTTGGCATTAATGACCTATACCAGTTGATATGCTGGTAAAATAACCAATCAATCCAATCAGTTTTCAATGGAAAAGGGATAAGGGTCTTTCAAGCTCTCCTGTTAACTTTAAATGTTCAGTTCCGTATTTTAAAAAGCACCCAAACCCGTTATTGAGTAATGCTTTTTAAACATTACAGCTTGTATTTTTATTTGCTCTTCTCCACATATACATTTTACCATCTGAGCCAAGTCCATTATAGTTGAACTCATTTGAGCAGAGGCCAGTGGATTTAACTCTGCCCTAATCCTTGACATTCCAATTTTGTTATCTGCATCTCCTGGTTCCACCAGGTTCGACCTTCATGGCTAGAATCTGCCAGGCCACTTACAGAGTAGCAAACCACCCACATTCACTCTGTATTCCATTTGAGTTCACTCAAATAGCTTCTTCCCATGAACCACTGGCCTATGGAAGACTCCCAAGAGGATCTTTGTCTGATCAGTACAATCTTAACCTGTTCAAGTCTAGAGTTAACCATTATCTTCCTATCCATATAAACTACCCCTTAACATAACCCTATACCTCAATTTTCCCCCAGGCCTTTGTACATGGTGAACCTTGTTGAAAAAAAAAAAAAAAAAAATACTAATACCATTTTGGCATTAATGACCTATACCAGTTGATATGCTGGTAAAATAACCAATCAATCCAATCAGTTTTCAATGGAAAAGGGATAAGGGTCTTTCAAGCTCTCCTGTTAACTTTAAATGTTCAGTTCCGTATTTTAAAAAGCACCCAAACCCGTTATTGAGTAATGCTTTTTAAACATTACAGCTTGTATTTTTATTTGCTCTTCTCCACATATACATTTTACCATCTGAGCCAAGTCCATTATAGTTGAACTCATTTGAGCAGAGGCCAGTGGATTTAACTCTGCCCTAATCCTTGACATTCCAATTTTGTTATCTGCTGCATGTGTTCCAACTAGCTTTTTAATTTGATTTAACAAGATCAAGGTTCTTTTTCATAAGACCTCATCACAGTATATGTCAATGTATTCTTTTGTTAGCACACTTTGGATTTAATTCATTATGCTTTAACGTATAGTAAACTAATAAATCCTAAAACATTACCTCATCCTGTCAGTCAGAATGATTTCTGTTTAATACTAATAGGATTATGTACAGTATTAGTATTAATTTAAAAATAATTTTGTAATGGTCTCATCAGTTACTGAAGAAATAACCAAGATACCCTACAACATGTGCACGTGTACATGCGCACACACAAAGAAGAAAAAAAAATCAACCTCGCACCAATAAAAAGTACGTGAATTATTTTAACTTCATATGAAAATGAGAAAATTGACCAACATTTTACCTCTTGACTTGTGAACCAATTACAGAAAAGTTTGTGAATGAAACTCTGGAGTAGAGTCGTTGAATACAATAATATCAATCAGCTAAGTGAAAAATGAGTCGCGACCGCGTCTTTGACCGTTTGCGACATGTCGAACTCTCTGCTTTGACAGTGAGGAACTCGGACGGAGCTTTGCCACAGGGCAAAGTTTCGTCCAGGGAGGTAGACAGTCCCTGAACCCGTTTATACGGGTTCTAAATGGGCATATTTTTGCCCGAGCCTACGGGCTCGGTAAGCTCACATTAAACCGGCCTTGTGCCACATCGACCCATGTGGGGGGGGGGTGCTAAATATCGTGAAAAATGTTATATTAAGAACAAGCCAAAAACAGTGATATGTCTGTGTGCATATTCCTCCAAGAGAAAATCATTTGAAAAATGGCGATGATTTTGTGAAAAGTATTTACGATGGAATTGTGTAGTGAATACTTCAAGGAGTATAATGCTAACAGACAAGGACGGCTGTCATTGGGCTCATAGTCAGTGTAAACTCCACAAATCTTTTATCTGTATAATATATACTTAGTCAAGGCAATATACGGTTTGAATTCAGAATTCTCTTTCTCCTAGACTGAAAAGCCCAGTCTGCCCTTCTATGTGGGCCGTAGCTAGGGGTATGTTAAAAAGTATTTAATTTAGTGATCTAACATATTTTATTTGCCTTTTATCATCTTTCATTACGTAAAAGTTAAAAGTTATAATTAAAGCAAAAATAAGCTTAAAAACTCTTTATAAAAAAAACGTTTTTTTTTAACCTGTTTAGCATACAAACTTTATGATTTAAAGAATTTTTTATTTTCATTCACCTGAGTAGTGTTTTAGGGAAATAACTGAAACTGAGATATCCACAAAAGGCATGGCATGCAGAACTAGAACAATCTGTCCTGGTGGATGAAATAAAGGGTTCAGTTTGAAATTCCAATATGTATCACCTGAAGAAGGCCAGAGCATACGACGACTGAAACATCATGAATATAACAGTACAAATGAGGGCTATAGTCTGAACACTGTAAATAGTGTAATTCATGTAAAAAGATAATCAAAATTTTGAAACTGAAATATGACATGAATCAAAATAAACCTGAAAGTAACTTTTTTTATCTTATTGTTTAGAAGTAAAGTAACTATTCTTATGCTCACTTATTTTGTCTTATCTTTTGATAGTTTCTTTACTAAATTCATTGCAAACACTGTAATTGCAGAAAGAACATCAGTTATTGTTAGAATTTGAATTTACACTCTAACATTGTATCAAAGTTGGCAATTGGTTGTTTAATGACACTGAGTAATTATTTGGTAGTCATTTGTCAGTTTACTTATAGTAATAAAACAATATTACTGAAATATTTAACTGATCTTATATTTGCATGGTACTTATAAAAATAATAAATTTCTTACATTTTCTTGCTTATGCTCAAAAAAGACATTTGGGCCTGTCTACCTTAAAAAAAGAAAAAATCCATGGGACAATACTCTGGTGGATTAAAGTGCTACTTTGTGAATTTTGTGACATAGTAAATGTTAGTTCAATCCCTGGGCCAGGTAGTACAGACTTGGTGGAAACGGGATGAGTAATGATTGAACAGTAGTAAATAAAGAACAAGATGATATATCTGTAAACATGGACAGTGGAAGGAGGGCAATTTGATTAAATCCTGTTGATTAAATAAAGGGTTCAGTGTGAAATTCCCAGAAAATGACCTGGATTGACAAAACTTCAGAAAAAGGCTAGAGGGCACAATGGCTGATATGTTGTGATAACAACAACATATATATATATATATATATATATATATATATATATATATAATGAAAGAGAGAGACACACGGAGATTAACAACACATGGTGAGTCTTTCAGCCTTCAACACAATCTTGAGGCCATCTCTCATATTTTAGGTTATCTATAAATATCAGTCAGTTATGTGCTATGCGTGATATGTGACTGATGAGGCAGATTTTTTCTGGCAGTAGGTTGCCATTTCTTTCTGCGGTAGATCAGTTGCCATCCAAGGCTATAGAACCCGATCTGTCCTGCTATTTACTCATAGCTGGGGGGAGAAGAGGATTCATACCTTTTCCCAAGGGTATTAGCACGTAAGTGAATGTAATGGATTTGACTGGAGTTTGAACTTGGCTCTCCAATTCCTTAATCCAAGTTGCTACCCATTGCTCTATTATGCCTCCTCACCCCGAAATATAGCATACTTTAAAACTATATTTTTAACATTGTATATATGTATGCACATACTTTGATCTTTCAACATCATCTTAAAGCAAGTTTATCAAACACAGTTCTGAAAGTCTTTCTGACTAAAGACTTGTTCCTTTGATTGTTTTGCTTTGAGATTTCTCTGTTGAATTTATTGATTTTTCTCTTCTCAATCAATGGACAATTTGCTTTCAATGACATTGACTGTCATTTTTTATTTTAGGACCAGTCGGACAAGATTTTGCAAAAGATGACAGTTAATTTTTTTTCATTAAAGATTTTGTTAGGAGCATTTCCCTTTTAAATCTTTGAGTGTTATGAAAAACAAAGAAATGAAGTTTTATATATATATATATATATATATATATATATAGGGTTGCATGGATAGTAGTTTGTAAACATGCTTTCATATTTGTCTGAAGATTGCGAAAGCCTAGGTTACAAACTACTATCCATGTAACTGCATATATTAGCTCTATCACGGATATTGAGCACTTTTCACTAAATACCACACACACACACACACACACACACACACACACACAATGAAGAACAAATAAGAAACACAAGTTTTTTTTTTTTATAAATTCTTTATCCTATCACACTCTGATTCCATTCCACATTTGATCCCAATTCTCACAACAAAGTGGAAAAAGATTTTGTAACATGAAACATGTTTAATCTTTAGAGTTTAATTTCCCTAAAGTTGTTCTTTATATATATATATATATATATATATATATATATACATATATATATATATATATATACATATATATATATATAAAGATTTCTTAGATTCCCATGGTAGCCTTATGTTTTGTTTTTGTTTTTTTTGAAGGTTATGCAAAAGTTTTGCTTAACATATGTAAATTAACTTTATTTTTCTTTTTTAATCATTTCACCCCAAGCAAGGTAATAAAACCACTAGGACACTATGATTAAGGAGAGAGGACAATAAAAGAATAAGACAAAAGATCATGATTGACATTGCATTTAAATTTTAGAAGACCAAAGTTGATTGGAAAGCCAGAAGCCATAAGAGTTTCACAAGTGGGAAGAGAAGAAACTGTTAGCATATTGATGTTTTTAATCAAAAGCAAGGTAATAAATCCACTAGGATGCAAGACGTTACTGAATGTTAGAGAATGTGAGGAAAAAAAAGCTACTATTAAAGAGAGAGGACAGTAAAAGAATAAGACAAGATAATGATTAACAAATGGTCTATAAGTTATGTTAAGACCAAAAATGGTATTTATTTTTTTCTTTTCAACATGACAAAATCTAACCTATTCATAATAAACAGAAGATGCATGTATGCATTAAATATTTTAAATGTTTAAGATTTGTTAAAATAATTTTTTATTTTTTTTTAATTTACTTCCTTGATAAAATTGTGGGGAAAATATTTTTTTTTTCGGTGGGGGAAGATGGTGTGTTAAAAAAACTGAAAATGTCTTCATAATACCCATGTCATTTGCTTGACTGGTTTTAGTTTTGTATTGTGGAAATCACTTGTAAAGTAACTTTTTTTTTTTTTTTGTGTAGCTGTTTTGTTTTTCCTTGATGTTCAAATATTCACTGCTATCTTAAATATTTGAATATACAGTGCAACAATAAAATAAACATGTTCTCGGCTCTGTTTCTGGCTTTCACCAGTCCTCTAACATTTGTCATAGTTACGTTGACTTACTGTAAAATGCACATCTTATGATGTTTCGGCTGTTGTACCCTCTGGCTTTCTTCATGTGTTTGTCAATTGAGGTAACCTTCATGGAATTTCACACTGAACTCTTTATTTAATCTATTAGGATAAATTGTTCTCATTCCATTGTCCATGTCTGGGGATATCTCCTAAAATTTTATTTTTTTTATTTTGGTTAGCGCTTGCCTGTTTCAACTGATTCTAAATCTTTGCTACTCGGCTCATAGATTGAACTCAAAATTATCATGCCACCAAATTCACAAACAAATGCTTTAATCTACTAGACTATGGTCACTATTTACATTATTTGGACCATTGTCCTCATCTTTGTCGCCATATTTATTACAATGTTTCCGTCGTTGTATGCTCCAGCCTCCTTCAGTTGGTTGGAATGTCGAACTGAACCCATTACTTCGCTCACTGGGGTAGACTGTTCTAGTTCCACATGCCATGTTTAATGGATGTTAGTTATCAGTTATCTTCTGTTAATTCCCCTCTCCAACTGGGTATTGAACTCACACTCTTTGGGTCCTGTCACTGGATCTAACCAATGCCTTTTACCCACTGTGGTAATAGTAACAAAGATTCAGGTATTAGTCTGAATGTAAATAACTTTGCATCCTAGAAACTCAGACTCCTTTTTCTTTTTTGTATTTTATTCCAGGAGTCTACCATTTATATTTTCTGTTAGTTTACTGTTACCTTTGATATTTGAAAATAAATGGGTTCTTGACTCTAGTTCAGTATGGTGTCATTGTTATAAGTGTAAAATTGGATGCACATTTCTGCTGGTTCCTGGATTACATGAAACGGTTAAATGTAATCGTCTCTTCTGCTCAAACAGCTTCTTCTCCCACACATCCCGTCTGTGGAACTCCCTTCCCCTTACTTGCTTCCCTGATGACTATAATTTTCAAATGTTCAAGTGTAATGTCAATTGACATCTGACACTCTGGGCTTGTTCCCCGGCCTCTCTGTATCCTTTCCCCCAAACTTGCCTCTTTACTCTTGTTCTCAATCCTCTGTAACTCCTTGCGTGCTAGTGGCACTCCCGCCTTGCTTGGGGTGAATTGCTTTTAAAAATTAAATGTCTGGGTGCCAGGGTCACCATGTCACACAAAACGTGGCAATGAACATGTTAATATCCTTTGATATCTTGCATGAAGAAGTGTCAAAAAGAGACATTTTTTGATGTGTTTTGATTTCAATATGAGGCACGGTGGGGTGATGGATAGCAGCTTGGATTGAGGAATCGGAGTTCGAATCCCAGTCGAATCCATTACATTCACTTACATGCTAATACCCTTGGGAAAGGCATGAATCCTCTTCTCTCCCTAGCTATGGGTAAATAGCAGGACAGATCAGGTTCTATAGCCTTGGATGGCAACTGGTCTACCACAAAAAGAAATGGCAACCTACTGCAGGGAAAAATCTGCCTCGTCAAAATCGAGAAATACATGATAGTCTAAGTGTGTATCACTGACTTGATGAGAACTAAAACACAATATAAACTTTTTTTAGTAGAATTATTGAAGTGAATTTTTTTTTTTTTTTTCTCAGTTCATTTTATTGTTAAAAGGAAAATATGAAAGCAGGAAACCTGGGGTTACAAACTACTATCCATGCAACCCCCTATATATATATATATATATATATATATATATATATATATAAACTTCATTTCTTTGTTTTTCATAACACTCAAAGATTTAAAAGGAAATGCTCCTAACAAAATCTTTAATGAAAAAAATTAACTGTCATCTTTTGCAAAATCTTGTCCGACAGGTCCTAAAATAAAAAATGACAGTCAATGTCATTGAAAGCAAATTGTCCATTGATTGAGAAGAGAAAAATCAATAAATTCAACAGAGAAATCTCAAAGCAAAACAATCAAAGGAACAAGTCTTTAGTCAGAAAGACTTTCAGAACTGTGTTTGATAAACTTGCTTTAAGATGATGTTGAAAGATCAAAGTATGTGCATACATATATACAATGTTAAAAATATAGTTTTAAAGTATGCTATATTTAGGGGTGAGGAGGCATAATAGAGCAATGGGTAGCAACTTGGATTAAGGAATTGGAGAGCCAAGTTCAAACTCCAGTCAAATCCATTACATTCACTTACGGGCTAATACCCTTGGGAAAAGGTATGAATCCTCTTCTCCCCCCAGCTATGAGTAAATAGCAGGACAGATCGGGTTCTATAGCCTTGGATGGCAACTGGTCTACCACAAAAAGAAATGGCAACCTACTGCAGGGAAAAATCTGCCTCGTCAAAATCGAGAAATACATGATAGTCTGAGTGTGTATCACTGACTTGATGAGAACTAAAACACAATATAAACTTTTTTTAGTAGAATTATTGAAGTGAATTTTTTTTTTTTTTTTTTTCTCAGTTCATTTCATGGTTAAAAGGAAAAAAAAAAAAATCTCACTACTTTGGCAGAAAAATGAACACTATGAGTAATGAAGTAAGTTTTGAGACAACCAGAAAAGAAAAAAACATATCTATAAATTTAATCTTTTGTTAAGACAGTGAGTTTAAAACTTTTTAGAGAAATAAAATGTTGGTAAAAGTTGGGGACAATAGCCATGGAGTACCCAGTAGTAGGATTCATTCAATTTCAATATGTTTTTGAGCTTATGCTTGGTAAGCATCATTCTGACAAGTGTCTAAGTGGATTCAAGTAGGATGAACTGATGTTTGCCTCTGTCTTCCCACCACAAAAAAATTTCTCCCCCACCCAACATACTCATCACCTGATGGTATTTTCATCTCCTTCCACACACTTTGAATGTCTGATAATCAAGGCAGGCAATTTCCATTATGGTGGTTGATTTCATTGCATGGAGGCGGCTACTCTGGCCACTCCAAACACACTGGGCTTGCATGATGGCATCAGCTCCCCCACACACACTTCCTAAACACATTGGTTTTATGTGATGGTATTTGGCTTCCCCCCCCTTTCTAAACACACTAGCATTATGAGACAGCTTCTGTCCCTACCCCCTACTTCCTGAACATTCGTTTTATGTGATGGTGTCTCTCCCCCCTCCTTCGATTTACATGACAACATTTGTCCCCCCCGCCAAACAAAGAAAAAAGACTGTTTTACATGACAGTGGCTGCCTCCCACTTTCCTAAACACATTCACTTTACATAATGCCAGCTCCCTCCGACCTCCTAAACACTTGCTTTATGGACTGTCTGCTCCCCCCCCCCCAAACACAGTCACTTTCCGTGGCGGCTGTCTACTTTCCCACCACACTTTTAGAAGCTAATAAATGTATTTTCATTTTTTCTAACCAATTTACTAATTGTTTTTGACCTCCAAATTTCCTTGTTATAATTGCAAATTTGCTATTAGTTTGATTAGTTAATAATGCTACAGGCTGTAAATGTCTTTCAAATATTGACATTTGCTGATAAGGAGGCACAAATTGATACACTCTCCTGTTTTTTTTTTGTTTTTTGTTTTTTTTTAACCCTCCCAGTCCCCTGGGTCATCTTAAAAGTTTTGTTTCTAATTTGCCCTGCCTTCAAACATAATTCACAAATTTAAGCTGCTTAACTTGCATCTTTTAGTTGTTGACTTACCCCTTATCCTCACCTCTGCCTTATTTTCGCTGCTTGACTATTTCAGTTTGTATTGTGGTAGATGACTCACCTGTCAGGGTTACCTGCCAAAACCCAGGTTAAAATAACTTTGTTAGATTCACTGAGTTAGCCACATCTAGGTGTCCAGTTGAATATTGTTGTCACTTTTGTTTTCTCTGTCTAGGCATAAAACAAAAACATGACAAATACTACATAAAAATCTCATTTAACCTTTCTTTGTGTAACCTAAACTCAGATCCCTTATTTTTAAGACACAAAAGATATCAGGGTTGGGGGGGGAATAGAAAATATTTGGATTATAAGCTTACCCCTTGGTGGATAACTGGAACCAGAAAGTTATGGTGGTTATGAAATAGACAAATATTTCCCACTTGCTAATGAGTATCTTACCAATGTAAACAAAGTAGTTATATAAGCTTTAGGGATGAAATCTGGTTAATTATAGATATTTTATCTGTGTATTATTATTATTATTAATTTTTTTTTTTTCATCAAGTGGGGGTTTCTCTAACAAAAGGGGTTGCAGGTTTGATCCCTATCAGAGCACATATTTTCTCTAAGGTTTTTGGAATGTGCAAACCTATAGATGTAATACACACTGTTTAAAGTAAAAATAAAAATGGGGCATCTATTTCAAACACGAGTATCCATTAAATAATGACATTTGAAATAATAAAAATGTTGGATTATTATGAAATAAATCCATTAATTCTTTAGAAATTGCTGTACACAGTATAATTTTGCAGCAAAAGTTCATTTTAATCCAGTTAATTATGTTTGATTTGCACTCTCTCTTAGAGTTGATACGTTTTCATAACTAATAAATTCTGTTAGGATTATGCTCAGGCTATTTACTCGGGGTTGTTTCTCTGGAAACCAAATGCTATAAAATTTGCAAATAATGTATAGTATATTATAAATAGGATAATTTAGACTTTAACAACACTTGGCTTAATACTACTGAAATCAGGATGTGCAGTGTAATAGATAGTGACTCAAATTGAGAAATTCTGGGGTTGAATTTGTTATATTCACTTACCTTTCCTAAATATATTTGAAGATATCTTAGCTATTGGTTAAATAGTAGGATGTGCATCTAAAAAAAAAAAAAAAAATCACTGTTATCTCCAAAAGATTGTTAATGCAATATTCACTTGCAAAAGAATTATTCTTACAATGCAAAATGTTTTGATTTTAAATGACCCACAAAAGGTTTATAAGTCATTTAAAACAAACAAACAAATCGGTCAAATAAAAACTATCGAAATCAGTCATCATTGGAACTAAATTTGCCAATTTTCCATCTCTTCGAACTTTTCATTGAAGTCTGGTTTTCCTAATTTACAGTTTGGTTGTCATGTCATTTAACCCTTTAGCATTCAACATGTTCAAACTTGCCCTCGTAAATATCAGCCCTCAAAGTCTCACTGTTTGCTTGACTTCCTTATTTGTGATTATGTCATCATATATTATGGCAGAGTATACATAGGTAAGTTGAATATTGAGAGCTGATATTTATGGGCAGGTTGGAAGCTCAAGTCCCTCATCTTTTTGATGAAAATCAAAATATATTGCTAATTTAAAAATAACATTGACATTATATGGAAGTTGTTCAAGCCAATTCAATAACATTTGCCCCTCTATTGTCAATGACTGTTGTTAGATTTGGTTGTAAAAGATAATTTCCTTTGAGGATCTGAAAACGACTTCCGACTATTATTAGGTGGTTAATAATACAGTATAGAATAAACACAGGAAAAAGACTAGCATTAACCCATTAAAAGTTGTATGATGGGAATTTCCGTCATTGGTGTCCGATGGCTCAGTTTCTTCTACCTTAAATGGGTTAAGATTAGATAAGAACTTAATTATGACAACTTTGGTTAAAATGAAAGAAAAGATCTCATGGCATGGAATATAAAGTTTGACTTTTGTTTATAAACTACTTTTTTTGTAATTGATGGTTTAAAATAGAAAAGAGCAAATACAAGAGTAAGCCTGCCATTAGTACTGTGTGTCTCAATTGAAGTCATGGCAATTCATAGATAATAATAAAAGAAAAAATCTGTAGAGAAGACAACAGGAAACCACTTTGATGCCCTTCCCAAAATATCATGACAATTCACTGATAATAAAGAAAAGCAATCTGTAGAGAAGGTACCAGGGGGTTGGGGGGAACCACTCCACTACCTTTTCCAAGAAGTCATGGCAATTGATTATAAAGAAAAGCAATCTGTAGAGAAGGTACCAGGGGGTTGGGGGGAACCACTCCACTACCTTTTCCAAGAAGTCATGGCAATTGATTGTAAAGAAAAGCAATCTGTGTTGAGTCCTGTGATCACCTATGTTCTGAAAGAGAATGTTATTAAAAAAAAAAAAAGAAAAGAAATACTAGTAATCTAAAACTGGATGAACATAAAAGACTTCTGTCTTGTTGACCGATTTCTCCAAGTAACAGGTTTTTAGAGCAATACATACTTATAGAAAGTTGGTTTTAGTGTTTCTGTTTTAAGAAGTTTATTACAATGTTTCATTTGAGAAGAAAAATGCTTTTGATATTTTTACAAAAGCTTCCTGGAATCCTTTTAAAACCTGTAACAAGTGTTTTGGGACAAATTCTTTTCTTTAAAATATTGGCTTGTCATGTGTATGAAAACAGTAACATTGTCAACAAACTAAGCAAGTAGGTAGTTGTATAATTATTTGTCCTGAAAACTAACAAAACATTCTTTTGAAAAAAATTCATAGTTAACTCTTTCAATGCTGCATTGTTGCCTGGCTGTACTGGTTCATTTGGGAGAAAATAGGAAATTGTCATTCACTGAAAATAAATGACTAAAGATGTTGATGCAATTTCTCATGGGTGTGGACGTTTGGGATTCAATTGGATGTTGTACAGATGAAAGTAAAGGTATTCCTAATTGTATAATTAAAATACAAAACAGATGTTGTATGTTGCTATATATATATATGCTGGTATAAAAATAACACAAGTACTAGGGACTGATATTTCATGGTGCCTTGAAAACATATACATGCATTGGCAATGTTTAGTTTCATAAAGACATATGTCTGTACCAGTAGAAATGTTATTACAAGGGTTGACTGATAAGGTCTCCAATCTTATAAAACCAGTTTTAGACTATATAAAGTAAATTTATTTCTCTTCAGAATTACAAGTATATTTATTGGCAGCATCACTGTTTGATGCTACACGTTTTTCCAAATGTTCTATTCGCGTTTTCATTCCATCCATCAAGTAAGTTTGATTTTTCATTCAATTATGCATAATAATCTTCAACATTGAATGAACACTGTTGACTTTCAACACTTCTTTCAGTTTTAAGAACTGGAATTTTATTTACATGCAAAGTATTGTTCCTATTTTTGTTGTTGTTATCACAAGGTTTCAGTTGGTGTGCTCTCTGGAATTCATCTTAATCTGGTAATTTTGAACTGAGCTCTTCATTTAATATACCGCTGTAGTGTGTTCTCATTTGTCAGCAATGTCTTGTTCTTATCTAGCACTGCTCAGTTATTGCTCACCCTATTTCCAATGAGTTCAAGTACACACTGTCCAGAACAGGAACAATTCAAAATTCCCTAAAGGTTACCTGGATCAACAATGATGAAGGCTGCAGGACACAGTGGCCAAAACATGGATCATAACTCCTCATCCCAGAAATTCAGACAGAAACCAGAATTTTGATGGTATCAATTTGGGCCTGTCTAACAATTTAACATGCATAGTAAAAGCATTAAATTATGTGGTTTTGGCATAAAGTAATCAATACTTTGTCTCCTGTCTGGATTGCTTTAATTTAATGTCCCAAAACATTTGTTTTATTTTTATTTTATACTTATATAATATTTAGAGCCATTCTGTGCACTATATTGGACTAGAACTAAAGAATAGCTGCTCATATCTGCCTATTTACCTATTCGAGAGTATGTATGATGCAATGCTCCACTCTCTTGATTTTGGTTACTGATAATCAACCCCAAACTAAACTATGCCTAAGTTTTTTTGTTTAATAAATCTGTTTCACCCCATGCAAGGCAGTAAAACCACTAAGACACAAGAGGTTACAAGGTGTGGAAGAATTAGGAACAGAAACATTACTATTGAGCAGGTACAGTAAAGAGTAATCAGGAGGACAGTAGATAGTGATTGCCTTTAAATTTTTGCAGACTAATGTTGGCTGAAAAGTATAGAGTTGGAAGGGAGATCCACAAGCAAGAAGTGCGAGAAAAAAAAAAACTGTTAGCATAGAATTTACTCAAGACTAGGATATGGTTTTCCAAAGGTGCAATACTCTGGGAATGTCTCTCCAGGTTGATAACCATCAAGAAGTCATCTCTACAACCAAATCAACCATGCTGAGATTCAAACTGGAGTCTCATGGCCAGAAACTGAATGTTTTAGTCACTCTGTCACACTCCCATTAGTTTCATAGAGGTGAGATAGATATAAATCATCAACAACAATGGCTGTGGGTTTTCTGACTAGTACTATAGTTGACATAGTATGGTTTCTAAGCATGATGTAACTAACCTAGAATATCTCGTCACTAGCTGCAACACTTTTATATAAGAGAAAGTCTAACTCGCTTGTTTTTTCTTTGTGTGTGTAAAAGTGGGGGAATCTGTGGGAGGGTTGTGAAGAGAGAATGAAGGAATGAATGCTTGATCACTCACTTAGCTGATTGATGTTATATTCAGCACCCTGACTTCAGAGTTTTGTAGGTGAACCTTTTTGCAATTGTTCAGTCCACTTGTCTGGAGGTTTCAGTAATTGACTGCTGATTTTTCTCATTTTTGTTATAAATAATATATATATATATATATATATATATATATATATATATATATATATATACTAGCAGCGTTGCCCGTGCTTGATTAAAAAATAGTACGACTCGTACAGCAATCGCTATCGCTTGACTTAAAAAAATATTTTTGCCCTTCTTTGCCTTTAAAGGAGTGCCCTTTGCCGTGCTGATGTTGCTACATGCCTTACTTCTTGCCTGTCTCACACTGCGAATTTTTTCTAAGCTCTATACTAAACATTAAATCTGTTATGAAAAAAGAACTAAACAAAATGAACACAAAACGATCAGCTTTAAGAAAGGACTCGTAACTGGAAAAACCGAATGAAAAAAGAATGTTAACAAATACTTTTTCACACCCACCCAGTTCTGTGGAATCAGAATCAATGTTCAGTTTAAGCAAGTGAATGAGCCAATTGGAGTAAAGTGCCATGCAGATTTAAATTTTCCCCACTTGTGATGAATACAGCTATGGCTTTTTTTTTGTTTTTTTTTTTTTTGCATGCTAGCATGCTAGTTAAGAGCTATAGGATCTCACTCTGGCCAGCAGGAAATGGCTGCAAACTACATGAAAACTGCCATAGAAGCATGAAAAACATCAATTATTTCCACTATCAATGGGAGTTGGGAAATGCAAAGTCGGTCTTGGCCTTTCCGCTAACTTGAAGCATGTGCATGTAAATTTTGGTGCAAATCCGTTGAAAATTGTGGCCGTGCATTCATTACACACACACACACACACACACACACACACACACACACACTGCCTTTTATAGATAGAGATATAATATATATATATATATATATATATATATATATATATATAAGAGAGAGACAGACTTGTACCCACAGAAATAGAACACAGATTTAAACAAAATAGACGTCATTTTATACCTTCGGATCCTTTCAACCAACACTTTTTCAAAGGCACTCGGTGAAATACAAAAACAAACAAGATGCAGCAATAGTAATGAAAGAGGAGGGAAAGTCGGAATGCAATTAAAATAAATTTTAATTGTAAATAATTAATAAAATGAATAACAAGTTCCACAAGAGTATAAAATGGAAAAAAGTAACTCACAGTCCCTTGATCAGTTGTAAGTAGCGCATAAAATGCTCCTCTTGTCTCAGGTTGGAGATGAGAATTTCGCAACATGTTCCCGCTTATTTGCGTTTAAGTAGTCAAAGCCAAGTTTTAAGAACTACTCATTTGCTGGACAGTCCTGATTGTGCTGCTGAATATGAAGACACATGGTTTTCAATTCTACTTAGCGCTCGCTCGATTTACCATTTCTGAGTTTTTGAGGCTGCATACATCAAATTTCAACAGCTGAGCCTATACAGACAAAAAGAGCATTTTACAATTGAGCGAGGGATTGTGGGTTTCTTTTTTTCTATTTTATACTCATGTGGAACTTATTTATTTTATTTTGATTGTGTTCCAACTTTCCCTCCTCTTTCGTTACTATTGCTGTGTCTTGATTGTTTTTGTATTTTGCCATTTGCCTTTGAAAAAGTGTTGGTTGAAAGGATCCTAAGGTAGAAAGTGATGTCTATTTTGATATATATATATATATATATAGTAGAAATTTGAGATCATTTTTGCTGGTGGATTTTCAATAGACTGTTTTATATCTTTATCTGAAGGATTTAACAGGATATTAAGGCAATGTATTTGTTTCTGTTTTTCTGAAGTAAATTCTGTTTTATGTTTAATTTATTTACAAGATCAGGTAATATTGCTTTATGATCTGTTAAAACATCAGTATATCAGAAATGTTGATTGGTTGGGCAAAATATTTTAGAAAGGACCTGTTTTTAAACATTTTAAGAAAAGACAAGCTAAACACATGGCATTTTACCCAAACAATCAACATATTTATGATATATTTATGATGTGACACAATTGTCAATGAGAACAAATAAGATAAATTATATACTGCTTCTTGTAACTGAAAGAATTTTCCAAAATGTAGCCTTATACCCGACTTGATGGTTCCAAGTATATATTTATGGTTGGACAAGAACTGCGTTCCAAAAAGTAGCTTTCGTATAAGGAATAGTAGAGAGTACCTCAGCAGAAACAATACTGCTTGCTGCTGAATGTCTTTCTTCATAAAGCCTTGTAAAGTCAAGAAACAGCTGATTATATCTTTGTGTCTCATTGAGAATAATAAATAATACCACTTACAAAAAGCAGAGATCATTTCTTTATTATAATTAAATAGGAAGTTGATCTCCATGGAATTACTATATAAAAATCCCAGGTGGTGAAGCTGAACTTTGTACTGTCAGCAAGGTTGAAAAAAAATGAGTTTGTGCTTGTTAGGGGGGCTATAAGGACAAATTATAGGGGAATTTGAATTGTAGGCGTTTCACATGGCTGACATATTTTGCCATTTTTAAAAACTGTATTATTAGTTTTTATTTGTTTCGTCTTAGATATATAGATTATCTTTCACCAGCAAGTGAAGGCGTATGTCTCTCTACTTGTTTCTTGATTGTTTCTAATTAATATTTCATAAAAAATAATTATTTGATTCTCTTGAAATTTTTTGTTGCCTTCAAATATCATATATGTGTGCGCACACACACACACATATTCCACACGAGGTTTATCAAGAAAGTATTCAGCCATTTTGAATCTCAAGAACAAATTGTAACCAATCAGAGGTGACTTTACTGTGAATGTCCTGTGGGTTTACTCTGTTAGCAATGAGGCACTATTGAGAGCTTGGGTATTGTGTAACTGCCACATTCACAGCTATTGGATTCAAACATGGGTACCCACTAAAAATAAAATTGAAGTAGTAAAAATGTGCGATTACTAATAAAAATTAGTATAGGGAATTTTAACTTATAAGATTTTACTGAAACTTTCAGGAGTTAGTCAGAAATGAATGTAATTATTTTTGAAATGTGTTTTTTTTTTTTTTTTTTTTTTTTTTTTTTTTTAGAAAATCTTGGTAAAAAGTTTTTTGTTTAACATCTGTTACTCTCCACTTATTTAATTTTATGAAATTTTGAGAAATTAAATTTTGTGTCACTTAATATTTATTTTTAAAAGTAGAACTTCTTGGAGAATTTAAATCATCAATTTTTTTTCCTGTAAAATATTAGTGCTGGTTTCCAAAAATCTACTCGGAATTGTAAAATAAAAAATGCAATTAAACTAAGACATTATTTAAACTTCATTTGCTTCTTCCAGCTGCGCTTTTTTGCCTTGGGTGGCAACCAGTCTAGGAGAAGAAAAAACTGAATTCTAACCTGAAGAGGGTTGTTTGGAGACTTCGAGTTTTTTATTTTTCAGGCTGAGATTTTTTTATTTCATTTATTTATCTTTTTTGTGTGAATTAAATGTGTAGTGAGACATGGGAAATGTTGGATAATTTGACAGATGAAGAAATTATTCAATTTGTTCAAATTCTCTGTGTCCTTGTGTAGATTTAATATCTTAAATTTCATTGTTAAATAAATGATTGTCAATTCTGAGTTTTTAACTTCTTTGACATCTTAATTTCGAATTACTTTTTATAACATCTAATCACTGCTACTTTACAGCCATAAGGGAACAGCACAGATTGGAAATATTAATAATAATAATAATAATAATAAAAAGCTCTTGGCAGAGTGATTTGAACTCTTGTTCCTTTTTCTGGGGTGGAGGGGGAATGTGTCTTATTGCGATGGCTGGTATAGCCACTTGAGCTATGAGTACTAAATTGTTTGTAGAAGAACAAATCTAAACAAACTTATTCCTTATTTTTCTCTGGTGTTTTTATATAATTGTAGTATTGAATTTTTTTTTTTTTTTTTCATTAGCAGAAGGATTGATAGCCATGTTGTTTTTTTAAATTTATTTTTGTTGCTATTTTTTTATAGTGAGTATTCAGTCAATCTCTAAAAGTAGTTTTGCCAAATTTTTGTTAGCATCTTTTTTTTTTTCTTTTTTTTTTTTCCTGTTTTACAAGTGTGTGTGTGTGTGTGTGTGTGTGTGTACACACACATACACGCAATGTACAAGTGGATTGCATAACATAACAGAGTAGTAAACATCTAATTATGTTAGATTGTAGAGTAGTGTAATTCACTCCCATCCCTCTAAATCTCCCTGCTTGCTCTTCTCATTCTAACTATATTGTGCTTGGGAACCCCAAGTCTCTGCCTTCATCACTGTTTTTCCATAATAATATTGACTGCTAATTTTTATTGTTTTCTCTCGCTCTTTTTCCATTGCCTTGACCCTGTCAGCGTTTCTATCAAACCAGCTTACAATAATTGGAATTCCACTGTCAGAGTATCAGAATGAAAACTGAAAGGCTGTTGTTCTATTTAATTTTGTAGTTTTTAGATGACTTGTTAATAGTCTCTGAGCTTTTGTTGCATTGAGCTTCTTTATCACATTTTGATTCAAATAGTTAATGAACTTTCATAACTTCACCCAAAACTTTTTTCTTTCCAGAAAATATAAATTTAAAAAATAAATTAAACACTTGATACAGGTACAGCTGTGCCCCCCCTCCCACCAAGTCCTGGCATCAGGCCAGATTATCCATTTTTGCCATAAGAACAATTCAACAATTACACTTTTGACCCAATCAATGTCTCATTAAAAATAATCTCTTGAAATTTTCTGTTTTATTTTGTTGTCTTCAAATATACATGTGTGCATACATATACTTCCACAAAAGGTCTGTCAAGAAAGTATTCAGCCATTTTGAATTTCAAGAACCAATTGTAACCAATCTGAGGCGACTTTACTGTGAATGTGTGAACATATTCTCCTATGGAGTTACTCGACAATGAGACACCATTGAGTGAGCTTGGGTATTGTGTAACTGCTGCATCTGTAGCTATTGGTTTTCAGACATGGGTATCCACTAAAAATAAGTTTGTAGTAAAAATGTCAGATTAAAAATAGACTAGTATAGAAAATTTTAATTTTTTTTTTTTTTTTTTTTTTTTTTTCAATGAAAAACACATTGATTTGGAAATTCTTGTAGAAATCAATAAACTGTCAGATTTTACTGTTTCAGGGCTTCTTCACAAATGAATGTAATTATTTTAGAAATATGCTTTTTTATATATAGAAAATCTTGGTAAAAAAATTAATCTCACACTATGTACTTTTTGTATCTTTACAGCATTATCAACTGTAATAGACTTGTATTAAGCTATTATTAAATGTAAATTATATGTGAATTAAATGATTGAACAAGTTTGGCAATTTTTTTTTTCTTTGGGCTAAGAGCAATGCTGGACTTTTGGTTGCCAGAAAATCATTGTATCTTATTTCTATAATTAGTATATGCCTGTTTTTATATTTTACTCACTTGTTTTTTGGTATACATATTTGTCAATCTTTTTATTGAGAGAATTTGGAATAAAAAAAACTTCTTGAACTTGCATTCCATAATATATGGCTTTGATGGGCAGTGGAGTTGCTTCTGATGAGCAGCTTTTATCCCTTACTTTACTCTTCAGTGTTTTTTGTTTTACCCGACATTTTTGTTGATTGCTAAATAGGTATGCTTAAAAAGTTAAAATCATCCCGTATTTGTACGCATCTACACCCTAGACAGATTATAGATACTTCTCAGTAGTAGGTGTACCTGATTGGTACTGAAGAGGAGGATATGGGGTATTGGATTATTAATGATGAGTGACTAATTTATAGTAATTATTGGATGAAATATAATTGGCTGTTGTCTAAAATGTGGTGTGGGAGGTGTTACTCATTTTTTTGATCATATGTAATAATTAGCTTATGGTAATAAATTAAGAATATCTAGCTCGTTTTGATAGGGATTTACTAAGCATAGCTTAGACGTGGCATAAGGCTGAAAGTATGTGAGGATTGAACTCGCTACTCGGTTGTAATTGATCTTACAAGACAAGTTTGCTAACCATTACACCATGTCAGAGTGCCCGTTTTGATAGTTTATTGGACAAAAACTACCAATTGTTACCCTTGCTGTAAATCTCTACTGGAGCAGTTTAAAGTACTTTCCAAGTAATTTCCGCGACTTATTCTTTGTTTCTATATAGGCTTTGTTGTCATTAATATAAAATGTTTGGTTATTTGTTATGAATTTTAGCAATTTGCCGTTGTCTGTTCCTTTTTACTTTCTGGGGAGAGCAAGCAGGAGAGGATGATATTTATATATTTTTGGTGTAAATAGTTAAGATTTATTTTTAACAATTTGTCTCAAAGAATATAAAGCTTGGAACTATGATACCTGTATAACTGGTACCAGCCAATCATTCATTGGCTACTGTATGGGAAGAGGTCTACTGCAAGTATTGCTACTCTCCACCTATATTTGCTGAGATTTTATTTTTGCTTCTGCTATTTATCAGCAACTTTATACTCAACATATTTACCAACTTGTAGCAATTTGCTCAGTTTAAAAAAAAAAAAGAAAAAAAGTTTGCATATTTGTTGGCAGAAACAGTAATTTAAACCATTTTGCTGTCTTCAGCCACTTAGATTTATGTTCCCTTAATATAAAGATGTTTTATTGACTGTTGTTGAGCCTGTAATTTTTCTAACCTTGCCTGTCATGGCAGCATGTGTTATTTTCAGTAATTCATAAAAGATTAAAGCTACAGGAAACTCTTTGTTCTCTTAATAATTACCTATATTTTTCTTTTCTCTGGAACAAAATATGCTGTCTACTCGATTGTCATGAGAATGCATATGACCTATTTTTTTTATTTAGAAATTGTTTCTGAGTGAACAAAGAAAAATAAAAACAATGAATTACTTTTTTCCTCTTCAACTTTATATATATAATTTTTTTTGTGTATTTAGGCCACAATCCCTTTTATACAGGTTTCATTGAAGACAACTGACAAGGCACTGCAATAAAGCTTTTAATTATATTTTTCTTGCATTCATACAAGTGATGTCTTTTTTTTTTTTTTTGGACAGTGTGTGAGAGATCTGAATCTGTTACCCATTATTGAGGATGTATTTTTATTTGTCTGAATATGTAGAGTTTTTTATTCTTGTATATAGCAATAGGAATGATTTAATTTTAAAATTAAAAACATTGCTATTATAAAACTTCTTTAATGAATCATTGAAATGTTCATGTTTGATTCTAACATTTGTCTATTTTTCATGTCACTTATGTTTCTTTAATATCTACCTGTGGGGATGGCTAAAATGTTTACTATATGTGTTCTTGCCAAAAGTTTGGGGAATTTGAATAGTTCAATCTGTTCGTCAAACCTTTTACTAAGTATCATTTTTAGTTGTTTCTGTATGGGCACGTGGTCGAGTGGTTAGAACGTTCACATTCTGACCATGAGACCCAGGTTCGAATCTCACCATGGTCGATTTGTCAGGAAGGAGACTTCCTGATGTTATCAGATTGGAGGGGTCGATACCAGCATACGACACTTTTGGAAAGTGCCTGAAAACCATACCACGGGTTGACCCAAGTTTTGTGAGTGAAATCTTGGGTGTTGTTGATAGCTGTGCTAGCACAGTCACAAATCATCATGGCTGAGGGATTGAACGTGCTGGCCTTGTTCAGATTTTTGATCATGCTAGATAACATGCTCTTTCCCAGAAACCGTAACTACGGTCTGCTCAGCATAGTTGCAGTATAAACCACATGTGGGTGATGAATAAACACAAATGCGCCTGAGCGAGTGTCTACAATAGGGATTGGCTAGCTGCCATAGTAGACAGGTATCCTCGAACACAAGTGGCCAGCTGTACATACATATATATAAAAAAAAAATCTACCTATTCAGACAATCAGAAACATCCTTAATAATGTCTAATAGATTAGCTGAAAGTGCTCGGGTTCACAGATCATCATGACGGTTCTCACGCACTCTATCCAAAAAAGAAACTGCTTGTACAAATGACAGAAATTGCAGTGCTTCGTCAGTTGTCTTTAATGACACACACACACACACACACACACACACACACACACACACACACACACACACACACACACACACACACACACACACACACACACACACAATCCTATGGTCATAGGGACCCCACCCATCTACTGCAGCCATAGCAGAAGAGGTACTTAGTGGCAAGAAAGCCTGATGGAGCCCAACCCTCTCCAGGCTTGTTCGAATTCACATATTTTCCTTCCCCTTGACTAGCTGACCAACACTATAGGAGCCAATTTACTCTGATATTTACCCATGGTTGGGAGGAAGAGATGGATTTATACTTTTTCTAAGGTTTATTAGTATGTAAGTCAGTTGTTCCCAAATGGTGTGGCCTGCCTCATAGGTATAGCAGAAGAGGATAGCAGGTGAGGCAGAATGATTGAAAGATGATTTGGAAAGTTTTTAAAAGATTCATATGCCAAAAATGATTTCAAAAATGAAAATATTGTAATTGCATGCATGAGTCCCTGTATAAATAGTTATAGATACTTATTGACCGATTTTTATCATTGTGATATTTTTGCATTATATCAAGGATTAAGAACAGAGTAACTAGGCTCTGCAAGTTGGAGACGAGTGTTATCAATGATAATCTTCTGACTTCGAATCTGCTGTTATCTCCCTTTTACCTTCTCTGTTTTTTATTTTTAAATGTACTTTTTAGCGCATAAAATTTGATGAGGCACAAGCAAATTTTAATTCCGAAAAGGCAGCCCAGAGAAAAAAAAAAAAAGTTAGGGAATCACTGATGTAAGTGAATGTAATGAATTCAACTAGAATCTCCAATTTCTCAATTCAAGCTGTTATCCTTTACTCTGCCATGCATGCCTCCATTTTTATATATATATATATATATATATATATATAAAAAGACATTTATATATTATGTTTAACGTTCTTTTTATAGATACAAGTATTTAAGCAAATGCTCTGTTTTATAATAAACAGTATTAAATAACATTTACCGGCCTGAATGTCCGAGAAAACAGAGCATTTGCTTAAATACTTGTATCTATAAAAAGAACGTTAAACATAATATATAAATGTCTTTAAATAAATTGTCGGGCTATGTCCAATTCTAAAATAAATATATATATATATATATATATATATATATATATATTTATATAATTTTTTTTTTTTTTTTTTTTTTTTTTTTTTTCTGTTGGGTGGGTAGTGCCATATTTATCCTTAAACGAACCACTTTCTTTATCACTTCTGGCATTATTTTAAATCATAATTCTGTTGCCATTATTTATATTTCAATTTATTTCCTGCCACATTGTAAACCATTAACTACTTGAAATAGTACTTCAGTGTTGATTTAATTAATATTTTATGAGATGTTGTTCAGACTAAAGATCAGAGTGTTAGTCTAGAACAACTTTTGAAATAATGTTTTAGTCATGCTGCACTTGTTAGATGAAGTATTTTCATTATTCAACACATTCTTTGAGTAGTATTTTTTTAAAGTCAATTTTCATTACCAAGTCATAATATTAGTAGTAGGAGCTTTGAATGAGGCTCAAATCTCTTTTATATGTACTCCCACACAACTATACAAGTAACAGATATATAATATTAAAACCTCAATGATTTTATTTTTTTCTCTACAACTAAGACTATTTAAGGAGTGTTTGTGGAACACTTTGCCAAGTGTCTTAAGGGTTCGTTCCAATTTTTAAACTTAAAAAAAAAAAAAAAACTTTCAGTGTCCTTGTATCAACCAACAAAAATCACTCACGTGTGTTGTTCTTCTCACACAATGGTTCGTATGTATTTGATGTCTCTTAAATGTCAAACTAAGTTTCTTTATTATCAAATAGAATTACTTTGTTTTCAAACAAACACTGTTCACTATACCTGAGGAAATGAACATGATTTTTTTACAAAATTTTGTAGAGCAATTTTTTTTTTTTTTTTTCTCTGCTGTTATTTAAAACTGGAGGTAGCAAAATTGAACAAATATAACAATTTAAATATCTGGGAAATGTTTTAACAGGGGGTGGAAAGTGCCACACTGAGATCTGAAGGCACATTGGGATAGCCAAAAATGCATTCTAAAAGCTAGGCAGAGAAATGGAAAAATTTTGTTACAAACAAAGAAAAGAGTACTGAATGGTTACGTAAAATCAGTCCTCCTATGTGTCAGTGAATGCTGGACGATCTCATCGCAGATGAAGAGACTTGAAGCAACAGAAATGTGGTTCTACGGAAGGATGCTGAGAATATCATGGACTGAACATGTGAGCAACGATGACGTTTTAGACGA
>OZ038510.1:62088466-62090966 GCA_964036315.1 Acanthosepion esculentum
GACTTCATAGAGATTTTGAGGTATTATGGTGGATGTAGTAAGAATGTTTTGGTGTAAGGAATATTGTATGTTTGGGTCAGAGATTGTGGTTAACTAAGTTTAATTATAAGACAGAAGACCACCATCCTTTCCTTTTTCCTCCTTTTGGTCTTGCTCTAGACTATGGTACTTTATGAATTTAAGTGCAGTACTAGACTGTTGTCAAGATCTCATCAGTTTATAGTTGAACTGGTTAGATGTAACCATAAATTCTGTGTTAGCAGCTTCTTTTCTTGCAATTCTTGCTTGTGGAACTCCCTTCCAGCTCCATGATTTCCAGCCAACTTTAATCTGCAAAAATTTAAAGGCAATCACTATCTACTGTCTTCCTGATTACTCTTTTCTCTACTCGCTCAATAGTAATGTTTCTGTTCCTAATTCTTCCACACCCAGTAACTCCTTATGTCTTCATGGCTTTACTACCTGCCTTGCATGGGGTGATACCAATTTAAGAAAAAAATAAAAAAAATAAAAAAAATCTTTCAGAATTTAACTTAAAACTCTATATACCTGTCATCTTGAACATGAAAAAAAGACATGCATTTACTTTTTTTTTGCATGAATTCGAGCTTGGTCATACAGCTTCTCAAAATGCTTAACAAAGCAAGGTGTGAAGGATCCACTTGTGATTGGACAGTATGGTGCTGGTTCCTGAAGTACTGCAGCGGGCATCCAAGTCTTGATGATCAGTGTGGTAGAGAACTTCCACCTGCAATTAACAATCAACATCTGAAAACATTAGTCGAACAAATCCCATATCAATGTATTAGAAATGTCTCAGATAATGGGTATTGGCCTTTTAACAATATCGAATCTCCTCAAGAAAATTGGCAATAGAAAGTCGATAAATGCGTTCCACATGAATTAAGTGGAAATCAGAGTTTTACATTTTGAAATATATTCAATGCTGCATCTGTGAAATTCAAATGATCCATTTCTTGATGGAATAGTGAATTGTGATCAAAAATGGATCTTTTATGACAGTCGTAAATGATCAGCTCAATGGCTAGATTATGACAAAGTGCCAAAACAAGTTCCAAAACAGAAATTGTACCAACAGAAGATTATGGTAACTGTTTGGTAGTCCGTCGTTGGCATTATCCATTACAGAGCATCACTCTCAAAATTTACTGCCAGTAACTGGATGAATAGCACATTCAGTTAAGCAAAATATGACTGGCACTGGTTAAATCAACATGACAATATGTGACCACATGTTGCAAGGTTGGCATTGCAGAAACTCACTGACTTAAGATACAAGACTTTGCCACATCCATCATATTCTCTTGGTCTCTTGCCCACTGATTACCATTTTTTTTTTTTTTTTTTTTTTTTTTTTTTTAAGCATCTTGACAATTTTTTTTTTTTTTTTTTTTAAGCCAAAAGACATTCTGTTGCAAAGATACAGAAACTGTATTCAAAGATTCCTTGGTGTCCAAACATTTAGAGTTTTATTTTAAAGGTATAAATAACCTTGTAATTCAATGGCAGAAATGCATAGATGTTCAGGGTTCCTATTTTTTGACTGATTTAAATACTGTATAAATACATTTATTCAGGAATAAAAGTTCATTCTAAAATTGGACTCTATTTTTCAAACAACCTAATACAGCACAACCTCAGTTCTCGAATGTCCCACATGTCGAACAAATCAGTTTTCTAATAGAATATTTGAGATGAAAATGCCTCGTTATCAAAAAAAAAAAAATGTTGTTCTCGAACAACATTGCCGAGCCAAGTTAACCAGAATGGAATCATTTCTTAATCAACCACTGTGTTGTATACATTTGTATGCTGTACTTTTCTTTTCCAATTTTATTGTACTGTGCCTTTTTTCTTCTCTTCATTAGTCATCAGTCATGGCTCAAAAGAAAGCTAGCCATGATAATGGTAACGGAAAAAGAAAAGTTAAGAGAAAAACAAATGCTGATGATATTCTCTCTTCCTACTCAGTTTCATATGGCAAAAGCAACGATCTCTACTATTCTTATAAATAAAGAGACGATCATGTCTATCCTTCCCTTTTACAAACAATAACATCTCTTTCCTTTCCCTTCCACTTACGCCATCAACTCTCCTACATGCAGGTACGGTAAAATTGAATTGTTTGTCTATATTTTATCTGTTTAGTATTGGGTTTATTTTTTTTTTTTTCTTAGATTTATTGATTTTCATTAGTTTTGTGTATAAACTTGTGCACAAAGTATTGCTGTTAAAGTTTAAATAAGCAATCATCTTGGGACCAGGAATGGATTAATCCATTTTACATTGATTCCTACTGGAAAAATAGTTTTAGTTTATGAACATTTTGGGTTACAAAATGGCTTCAGGAACGAATTTGTGAACCGAGGTTCCGCAGTATATAAATTAGCTAGATTAGTGTACATTTCCTTTTTTTTTTTTTTTTTTTTTTTTTTAATTTTTTTTTTATAAACTATATAGAGTATAAATGAAGAATGTA
>OZ038510.1:62095966-62150966 GCA_964036315.1 Acanthosepion esculentum
ATATTAAAAATGCAGGTAAAATGATCAGCTCCCTGTACCACTCCAGTAGATACCTGACTCCTCATGCTATCCTCTACCTTTTATAAGTGTCAAATCAGGTTGAAAATGAAGTACTGTTGTCATATTTGGAGAGGAATTCTTTTCCACTCTCTAACCTCTCTCTCTCACAGGTAGGGTGTAGCAAGCCTCTTACTGCATTATCGCTACTTCCATGGAAAGTGCTCAGATGAACTACATTCTTTGTTTCTGCTAGGTCTAACCATCATGGCTAGTACCCACCATGCCACTTACATAGTAGCAAACCACCCACATTCTCTCTGTATTCCATTGGCAAGAAGTAAGTTCCACTCGAACAGCTTCTTGCTGCAAACCACTGCTTTGTGGAACAGACTCCTAAGAGGATTCCCCAGTCACTACAATCTTAACCTGTTCAAGTCTAGAGTTAACCGTTATCTTCCCTTATCCACATAAAGTACGCCTTAATGTAACCCTCTACCCCAGGCCTTGTATAGGGTGAGCCTTATTGTAAAAAAATACAAAAAAACTTACTGGCAGTGTGTAAGTGAAGTATTTTTTTTTTGTTTTTTTTATAGTGTGTAAATAAAAACATTGTTAATTTTACCTGTCACTGTTACTTTCTTTAGTTAAAATATATTATCTTACTAATTTAAAATGAACTTTTGTTTACCATAACACTTTGTAACTTATCTATTAAGACAATATTGTAACTAAACATTCAGTTTCAAAATTTGTTTTCAAAACATTTTAAAGAAATAAAGATGTCAACATGTTTGAACAACCAAATTTAACACATTCATCGCAAACCTCAAGTTAATGATATAATTAAATTTGAAGTTTTTAGCTTTGGTTTTTGAAACATGGTTATTACTGTGTAGTGAAGAAACCATATTTTAAATCAGTTAATTTATAATATTTATGCTCTGTAAATTTACATTGAGCACTGTTTTGTAAAAAATAAAAAATATCAATAACACTGGATTATATATCTTACTGTTCTTTCTTTTATTATATATATATATATATATATATATATATACACAGACACAACTTATATTAACTTGTTGTTGGCAGGGATAGTGTGTGTGATTTCCAAGTCTTAATGGTTTATGACCAGTGATGAGGTCTTCAAAAGCAGCCACCCACTTAACCAAAAGAGAATAAATAAAGGAAAACTTTTGGTGTTAACTGACAACAAGCTGAATGTTGAAGATTTTTAGTTATGGGTCTATTTCAATAGTCATAGGACATGTGTGAGCATGGCTCTCCACAACTTCCTGCCCTTTGTGACTCTTAGTAAAGTTTCTTTTTTCCCCTGTTTTGACAACTAATTACACAAACTTGTTGGGTAGGTTATGTGCTGCATTCCTCCTCCTCTCTCTTACCTTCAGTATGCCCTCTGAGTATCAAATTCTCAGAGCCCTAGAAATTTCAATTGTCTCTTTCTGATTTTAAGTATACATGCCCTTTTTGTTTCCAATTTACTGAAAACTTCCTCGTTACTCACATGTTTAGTCCATGTGATTCTCAACATTCTTCTGTAGAACTTATTTCAGTTGTCTCAAATCTCTTCATCTGTGTGGGGATTCTTTAACATTCAGTAACATAAGAGGATTGATATTACAGAACAGTTCAGCACTAACTTGAAAAAACAATTTGTTTTATTAAAATGCCTTACTATTTCTACATAAACTTTTTTATGAGAAACAGAAATATTCTCAGGTTGTCAGTTTATGCAACAGAATCTTTGAGCTTAAAACAGAAGAGACCATTTATAGATTAGCTACTGGCATGTTTTTGGATCATCCTCAGTTGACATTTGACTCACCCACAGACATTATAGGGTCACTTTGACATTTTTGTACATTAAATCCAAGGAAGACTTTCTGGTTGGTTAGTTGGTGACATCTTGTTTGATGGTTTTATGAAGTGACTTAAGCTAATTCAAGGTAAAATCGGGTTTGATTTGTTGAAAGACTTAGATGTCTATGTGATGAATGAATGTGTGGAATTTATTGGCTGTGGTGGTTGGGTCCCCTCCCCATTTCCCCAGACAACTTATCTGAATTTTGCTCCTGTTTAATACAAAAAGCTGTACCACTCCCCTTTTAATAAGTTAAGGTACTTATACTAATAAGTTTACCATAATAAATTATGTCGCCCCTCCCCTCCCAGGTGAAGAATAAATAGTCTTGCTTTTGTGACAAAAAGGATAGTTTTGCTTGCTTGAAACCAGTATTAACACATGATGTTGGCTTAGGTATATAAAGTGTCCACTTTGGTATAAAAAGTCAGCACTGTGTCCTAAAGATTGTGTTCAAGCATGAAACAGACCGTCATCACTTGGTGCTGGCCTCAGTAACCACTTTTATATTTATACATGCACAATCTTCGATATTGAGCATTTGAACCCATAAATATAACATTCTTTAAAACTATATTTTATCCTTCGTTATTTATACAATGGGTAGCGAAAATGTTTAAGACATCGGTTTTGTTTATAAATTTCACAATGAAAAATTGTTCAATTTGAATGATACTTACTTCAAATATTTTAACGAACATTGTCTAACTAAGCATAAAGGAAAATTGAGAAACATTGTTTTTATGGACTTTTATCGCCAATGTTCGAATTTGACTTTGTGCAAAAGTATTTAACATGATTTGTTAATATTTATATCCTCTGTTCTGACTTACAACCTCTAATTGTTTTCTGTAGTTTTCAACTATCTACTTGCATGAAGATTTTGGCAGTTTCACCCATTCTTCTTCACAGACTTTCTTTAGTTCCTTGATATTTTTGGGATCTCTTGCTTGTACTCTCAACTCCAACTTTTCCCATTAATTTTCTATTAGATTGAGATTTGGTGACTGGCTTAGCCCATTCCAGAACATCATTTTCATTGAACCACTGTTGAGTTGTTCTAGCCGTGTACTTTGGATCGTTATCCTGTTGAAATACAAAATCTCAGTCAAGCCCCAAACCTGTTGCACTTTTTAATAGATGGGTTGATAAGATTTGCTTGTATTTTGCTGCATTCATTCTTCCTTCGATGACTTCCATTTCTCCTACTCAGTTATACGAAAAACAAATCATTATGTCGCCTCGCCCCTCTGGACTGTTGGGATGGTGTTTGCTGGGTTGTATTCAATTCCTTTTTTTCCTCCATACTTGGGTGCACACGTTTCTTCTGAAAAGCTCAGTTTTTGTTTCTTCTGAAAAGCTGAATTTTTGTTTCTTCTGAAAAGCTCAATTTTTGTTTCTTCTGACCAAATAACTTTCTTCCAGAATTCCTCTGATTCAACTTCATAATTTTTAACAAATTTCAAACGGTCTTGCACATGTTTCTGCTTTAATAGTCTTGGTGATCTAGAATACAGACCTTGTACTATTCAGTGATCTCTTAATTGTATCTTTACTTACTTCAATTCTGGCATTTTTCAGATCATTCTGAATTTCTCTTTGAGTCAAAAATGCTTGTTTTTCACATTCCAGGCTTTATATCATTCAGTAGCTTTGTTTAATTAACGTAGATGACCACCGCTTGGAATATTTTCAGTAGTATCGTATTTTTTCCACTTCCAAACAACAGCATTCATTGTACACACAAGCAAATTTAAATCTTGAGCAATTTTTCGATGCCCTTTACCATCTTTGTGCAGCTTTATAATCTTCTGTTGCATACCGATTGACAATTCTTTTGTTTTAACCATTTTTATAAGTTTAGATAGCAGCGACAGTACGTATGCATCAGACCTGTTATCAGTATGTACTGATTGAGTGATGTGCTTGGTTAATACATATACTGTGATTGGTTGAAGTACAAACCATATCAAATTAAATGAAAATAGTTTGAAAATACTCTTTTTACCGTATTATTTGTATAGGTGTTAAATACTTTTGCACACAGTCAAATTCGAAAATTGGCAATAAAAGTCCATAAAAACAATGTTTCTCAATTTTCCTTTATGCTTAATTAGACAATGTTCGTTAAAATATTTGAAGTATCATTGAAATTGAACAATTTTTTTGTTGTGAAATTTATAAAAAAACAATGTGTTAAATACTTTTGCTACCCACTGTATATATAATATGTAATTTGGCATTGTTTATTTCTTTATAAATATATTCTCCTGTGGCCAAATTGGTAACAGCACAGCTTGGCTATAGGAGTGGTTCTCCTGATGGAAAAAAAGGTGATACATGTTTAATTCCTGTTTGGAGGCACATTTTTATTTAGTAGGACTTTTCATTCTAGATTGGTTGATATAAATTTCATTATTTGAGGAAAAATAAACAGGGATGTCAACTCGAACATACATATACATACATATACATACATACATACATACATACATACATATATATATATATATATATATATATATATATATATATATATATATAATATTCCTTGTCAGAATTGATGTGAAATAAAGCTTTAATATCATAGATGAAGCATTGCCATTTATGAAATTCAATCTTTTTTTATTTAGATTTTTTTCATCTTAATTTCAGCTGCTTTTTATCACAACTCACAAATTATGATTTTATGATTGTATGTGCATAAATTGAAAATAAACAATTGTGAGAATGCTTGCTTTCTGACTATGAAACCCAATATGAATCTCACTATGACCAGTTTATTTGTTGAGATAATCTTGAATTATCTAGCATTAAAAGTTTCTTAATTTTTTGTGATAAACTGCAGGGCTAGGTGTTCATTGTGGTTTTGTATTTTTTTTGTTGTTTTGTTTTTTTTTCTTCTTTTTTACCATGATCACCCCGCAAAAAAACAAAACAATTTTAATCATGCTGAATCAATTAAATTGACAGAACAGCTTTTTGTTGTTAATTAAATTAATCAATTTACAACAAAAACATTATTTACATTTAAGAAAATATTTGTTTTTGAGAATTATGATTATTTTTAAATTGACAGAACAAAAAGTTTTTTATTTTCTCCCCCTAAATTGAATCAATAAGCAAAAACAGTATTTAAAAGCAACAGTCGGCAAATGTCGATGAGTTCAGGCATATCAAATAAATTAAAAAGAAAAAAAATGCAACCAAGAAAGTTTGTGGTAAAGCGATAATGATATCTATTTCATGCCAGCTACACAGCCCACCGCCCAATGAAAGAAGAAAAGAGAAAGTAAAAGAAAGTAGTAGTAACAAGTATTTGAAAGAATGTGTGCAATATTTTGCTTTTCATAGGAATCTTTAGTTGTGGCCATAGGATGCACAGATGGGAAATTCACTGCATTTTTATGTCTCAGGGATGCAGGACACTTGCCTATCAGCATTTCTGGCAATGCCGCTTTTTTTCTTGCTACATTACGTTCTTCTTGAATCCCTGTTGAATCTACTTATTCTCTTTTTCACAATTCTCATCGGTTTTTCCTTGCTGTTATCTATACTCCACGACTGCACACACTTCAACTGAAATTAACCCTCTTCCACCGAAAGTCCTCTTAAGATACAACCCATCAATATCTGGTTGATGGTCTAGTTCCTGCAATTTTGTACCAGTTCAATCAAAGACACATGCACTATAACATATTGTTGTCACAGCTAGTGTGTTGATAGCTTATAGTGTGTTCAAACCATTGAGTTTTTTTGTTGATTCCAATCTGATAGGGAATGACTGCAAAATACTTTCCCCTCCTCAATTTATGGATAGAAGCATGCTGGGATTTTTTCCTTATCAATAAATAGTACGGTTCTTAGTTTTATCTGACCAAGTCCTGATCTGTCTTGTCTTGAAGTCGGAATGCTATGTTTGCTTATCCAAACTTGCTTTTGTGTGTCAACCCTAATTCTTAGTTTGAACTTTTTGCCATATTACTGTTGCTTTGCCTTATTACTGTTAATTTTCTTTGCATTTATTGTTTACTTGTTTTATATTATTTTTGTCCTGTTCTTTTCTTTTTCTTGTTGGACAGTTCTGTCATTTATTTTACATTTAACAATGGCCACTCATTCCATAGTTTTGACTTGAGTATCTTAAGCATACACATGATGTACTCTATCTTGATGCTGTCATTTATTTCTCTATGCTTTATCCCAACATACTTCTAAAATACCAACATACTATATTTATTATCTTTATATTTATTATTATTACTATTATAAAAATTATGAACTAATGCTGATCAAAATTACTTTTTGACCTGCATTATTTCATTATCACATGCCGAGTCATAATCAGTGATCTAGGGCAAGCAGAGGATGTAATTGTTTTCTAATTAATTAAACAAAATACAGTTATTAATAAAACTGAAATGGAGAAAGCTCTTCATGGCATACGGGCTGTGATCGTGAGAACTATCTTTTGAATTTCCTGGAGAGATGGTGCACCAGGGACTTGTTGAATTTTTTTTTTTTTTTTTTTTGTTGTTGATTTCCTTTTTTTTATCAGACCCATGGCTTCATATTTCCCACTGGTCACTTTTTTTTTTTTTTTTTTTTTTTTTTTTTTTTTTTTTGTTGATTTCCTTTTTTTTTATCAGACCCATGGCTTCATATTTCCCACTGGTCACTTTTTTTTTTTTTTTTTTTTTTTTTTTTTTTTTTGTTGTTGATTTCCTTTTTTTTTATCAGACCCATGGCTTCATGATATTTCCCACTGGTCACTTTTTTTTTTTTTTTTAACAAAAGAAAAAAGGTCACACGCATTTTGCATAGATAAAGTTCCTTGTAATGCATGAATAACTATTATGTTGTTTATGAAATAATCTGTACATTGAATTAGCTATCACTTTTTGGTGGCAGTTTTGTTCTCTAATAAATGCAATCCTTCACTGTCCTGGGTAAGACGATAAAATATGTCTAGCAGCAAGGCCTCTGATCAGGAGGTTTTGAGGAGCATGGAACTACCTCTTAATTGCTGGTGTTCCCAGGTCTACCCTGATCCTCGGTGGTAGCACTTGTTAGGGTCCCAGCTATGGGCAAATAGTTAACTCCTAAGCTGGGTTCAAAACACTATGAAAGTGTAAAAATAGGTTTTAATACCAGAAATACATTACCAGCAATACACTTTTGGAAAAAAATATTAGCAGCAATAAAAAATTTTGTCGGTATTAAATAACCCATTGAGGTGTTGATATGCCGTAAAACAAACAAAAACAAAGCAGTCCTTCAACCACTTTTTATTATTAATAGATTGTTCACCTGAAGGTGTTGTTCATCTAATTTTAATATTAGCAATATCACAGAATGAGTTTGGTTGTCTGAACAAAATCTGGGGTTGGCCTATATAGAAATGTAGCAAAGAAATAAATTATTTCTTTGCTAGGAATCAAGTATTGACTGACATACAAAGTAGACATAAGTAAGACAGACACTCTATCGATATTGCGAGATTAATTGATGTTAAAGCTAACTGAGAGATTATCGAAAACTGTATGCTCCAATAATTGTCATGATTGTAGGATTTCTAAAATATTTTCCAATTTTAGATTAGTCCTGCATAAAGCCAAGTTGAGGAGATAGGGAAAGAAGATACATCAATCTTCTAAATTCTTGTTCTTTTTTTTTTTTTTTTACTTGGGATTGACTACTGGTGCTGGTTGGGAACACAGTTACTTGTGCCATAATCTAAATCAGCAACTCACGTTTAAGTATAGCACAAAGTTAACTAGGTAAATAAAGGATAGGAAAATTATGTTGTACCAGTTTTCCGAGTGGGTAGGGCCTGTCTGCTAGCTTTAAAAGAAAAATCAACATTGATTTGGTATCGTCTCTTAACCACAGGTAACATGCAACTCTCTTAGCCAGCAAACAAGCTTGCCCTATGCAATTATAAGTGAGATGAACTTTTAGGTCAGTTGCTATTTGTTTCAACTGTCTTGTTAGCTTCACTGACCAACTGTTTATAGCCTCCAGTCAGTCTCAGAGTAGCCTTTTCTGGCAACTGACCGAATTTGGGGAGGGCAATTAACTTCACAAAGAGTTTAACTTTCCTGCTGATTCTTTGAAACACGTGATCCACTTTCATGCATGGATTGCATCAAAGTTTTTTTTGTTTAAGTTTTGACGATTGTTTTGGTTTTTAATATAAGTCTGATGATTTGTTAATAGCCAATGAGTTTCGTTAGAATTGCTTAAAAGTTCAGTCAGTCATCCATATATTAACCATTGATCTTGCCACTCTAATTTGACATCAACTTTTTTATGTTTTGAACTTCAGGCACACTCTTTGAACTTTAACTTTTGTCATTTTTAGTACAAATTCTCTGAACTCTAATCTCATTTATTTTTATTCTGCATTGGCTTCTTTGTCCAATCTACCCAAGGATAATACTTCATTCATACCAGTGATATCATATTTATTTTTTGTTTAGTAGAAATTGTTTTTTGTCCATTTAAATTTGGGTTGTATTTCAATATATATTTTTTCTTTAAATTGATACATTTATGTTTTAATGTCAAAGCAATTTTCAGCATCTACACTGATACATTCCTTTCTCTCTCTACCTACATGTTCTCTCTCTCTCTCTCTCTCTCTTCCCAAACGATCTCATTCAACACAGTCTCTTTGTATCTCTCACTCTCTTCACGCGGACTCTTTGTATCTCTCTCTTCACGCGGACTCTTTGTATCTCTCTCTTCACGCGGACTCTTTGTATCTCTCTCTCTCCACGCGGACTCTTTGTATCTCTCTCTCTCCACGCGGACTCTTTGTATCTCTCTCTCTCCACGCGGACTCTTTGTATCTCTCTCTCTCCACGCGGACTCTTTGTATCTCTCTCTCTCCACGCGGACTCTTTGTATCTCTCTCTCTCCACGCGGACTCTTTGTATCTCTCTCTCTCCACGCGGACTCTTTGTATCTCTCTCTCTCCACGCGGACTCTTTGTATCTCTCTCTCTCCACGCGGACTCTTTGTATCTATCTCTCTCCACGCGGACTCTTTGTATCTATCTCTCTCGCCCCCTCTATCTCTCTCGCCCCCTCTATCCTCTTTGCGGTCTCTCTCCACTGACCTATGCATCTGTTTTTTCTGTCCATGCCTTTCCTTGTGTTTTTTATACTTTTTCCAGTAAACTCTGTCATTGATAAGCTTGTGACTCTGACCGCTTGCTTCTGCCTTCTTCCTATCTTTTATCCATAATTACATTAATATCTTTAATCACCTTCATTAACTTTGGTGCATTTATTTCAACCCTGATATAAACCAACATTCAACAATTGCCGTAGAATTCTATTTAATTACTCGTCCTCCAACTGTCAAACTGATTGTTTGCTTCATGCAAACAATTTAAGCCAATTTTCTTTTTACTTGTATCTTCCGGCATTATTTACTTTTTATGACGAAACCAAAATTAATTTTTCAATTCTGCTTTCATACACACAAGAAAAAGTGAGACACAAAATTTAAATGAATAGGAGTGAAAGTTCATGGACATACACACAAAGCTGATAGGTTAAATCAGGAGTGACCAAACATTTTTCAAAGAGGGCCAGATTTGATGTGATGAATATGTGTGAGGCACAACCATTCTGCTTGGCATTCTTTGAACCATTAAAATTAAATGCAAATGAACAACTATCTTATGAAAATTTTATTGCAAATGCCATATTTCACTTTTTCACATGTATGACAAATAAATTTAAACAAATCACTTGGTCTGTCATATCTGCTGAAGCCATATAAGCTGAAGGAAAATATGTCTGAGAAAAAAAATGAACTTTCGGGAAGCTATATCTCAGGTTAATCTTAAACATTATATATTATTGGTAATTAATGTTGTCTGTCAACTTTTAAGTTAAAAAAACATGAATAAAAACATAACGCCAACATTCATCTTATTAAGAAGTAGAAAAGTGACATGACCAAGTGTCGAAATATCTTGATAACTGATTTTGACCAACACAAAACAAATTTAATACACTAAGATTTTAGAATTCATCTCAGATGTCCAAAACAAATAACTTGCCTGCACGAATGTGAAGGGTGATACTGAGATCTGGACTGCAGTATGTAGGCCAGGTCTGGTTCAAAGGCAGTGAGTTCAAAGGTCAGGGTCACACCACTAGAGTGCAGCTTTTGGTAAAACATCAGATTACATTTCTTAGGTGTATAATTTACATGCTCTGATTGACAACACTGGCAGTCCATAAGTGATACGTGAAGAGAGAATTGAAAAAATATAAGCAGTAAATTGCTGATACCCCCTAAAAAGGGGACGGCCATGTCTAAGAAACTTTGCAGTCAGGATGCTGGAGGTAACATCAATCAGCTAAGTGAAAAATTTTACTCACATTAATCACTCGCATACAATACAATACAATAAATAAATACATACATACATACATACATACATACATACAATCAATACATACATACATACAATCAATACATACATACATACAATCAATACATACATACATACAATCAATACATACATACATACAATCAATACATACATACATACAATCAATACATACATACATACAATCAATACATACATACATACAATCAATACATACATACATACAATCAATACATACATACATACAATCAATACATACATACATACAATCAATACATACATACATACAATCAATACATACATACATACAATCAATACATACATACAATCAATACATACATACAATCAATACATACATACAATCAATACATACATACAATCAATACATACATACAATCAATACATACATACAATCAATACATACATACATACATACAATCAATACATACATACATACATACATACAATCAATACATACATACATACATACATACAATCAATACATACATACATACATACATACATACAATCAATACATACATACAATCAATACATACATACAATCAATACATACATACAATCAATACATACATACAATCAATACATACATACATACATACAATCAATACATACAATAAATAAATAGCTTTTATCAAGAATTATTTTAATGAAAACTGAGGTTTTGTCCTTCGGGACTTCATTCTGCACCTGACAATGAGGAAGAAAATATATACTTATTAGTATATATTTAGCACTATTTTATTACCACTAGCACTCGATGTGCAATATATATATGCATACACTCAATAGCACCTAGCAATTTACCTTTATATTAAAAACAAAATGAATGGTTAGAGAGAAGTCAGAAGGTTTTACATCATTTTGAAAAAGGCCATGCTTTTCCCGTGTGGCAGAGGAGCATCTTCTCTTCATGCAGGTCCACACTTCAAACCCCTTTGTACTTAGTGGCATGTCATTCAATGGCTGTTAAGGGTCGCATAACTGGCCAAGTGCAGTGCATACTAATTAGAAAAGAGGAAGCAAAGTTAACCTAACAACTTCCTCTGCCCCTAAAAAACAAAAAAAAAAAAAACACAACCTGTGTATGAAGAAGAAAGTATGTAACAAATAAAAAAAGAATAGCTAAAAGGATAATTACAATAGAAGTCATTAAGGCCATTTAACCTACCGACCCAAATGTCTTGGCCCCTGTTTTGGATCATCAGGAACTGGGGTGTACCTCCAACCACGAATCATCTGAAAAAGCAGTTTTCAGCCTGTCTAATAAAACATTTGTCAGAGTATTGTTCATACGCTGGGTGAAATATTTGTCATGTTTCTTAATAACAAATAAAAGTCCTTTCTAAGATGGTTGCAGAACATGAGTTCTAGCAGGATTTTGAAGGTTTAGATTCATAATAGTGAAGGGACAATACCAATATTTTTACTGATTCTGATACAATTCTCGATACAGTTTTAAATTTCTGATTCCGATACAGTTTTAATACCTACAGTGATTAAAATTCATTATTTTCAGGCCCTACATTTGGTTTGTGAAACTTAATGAATAAAGTACATTTATATCTATAAATCAGAAGGTGTCTGTGTGTGCATGCACCTGTGTGTATGCTATTTATGCACATCCACATTTCTCGACTGATTTCGATGAAATTTGACACGTGTTGCAAATTTACCAAGGTATATCAAGACCAACTTTTCATTCACCCGGCCCCCTGGGTTTGGCAGAAAAATCAATATAACTGAAGGTGGGTATGGCTTTTTGTAAAAACCAAGGCAAAATTACATGCAAATAAAATGTTCTTTGCACTTATGCAAAACACAGCTCATGTTATGAGGTTTATGTATAGTGCTTGATAGTTTTCCTGCAACATTGGCTTCACACAAAAAATTGCATAAAAACTGAAAAATATTTGGTTTTTCATACAACTTAAAATGAAAACTTGACTAACTTGTTTTTTATCTGATTTTCTTCAAATATGTTGCAAAAAATTTGCCATCATGCAAAAAATAAGAGTGAGGTTTTAGTCCTGCTTGTTTCTCCATGTATAATGAAAACCATGAAACTATTCAAAAAGCCTGTTTTTTGCCCATAAATCCCTGGTTTTTCATCTGATGCTCTCCAAATTTGCCATGTAAATTACATATGACACACAAATTGTCTTGTATTAATATTTGGTTTAGACTAAGTCCAAAATCAGCATTTCCCATTTAGCCAATAGTTTTTTCATATGATTCCATCTTAAATTGGCATTCGAATAACCTTTGATGCAAAGGTTGTTTGAGAAGCATTATTGAAGTGTTAAAAGGGAAATATTCCCAAAGAACCTTTTATTAACCCTAGCTTTACAGTAAACATGTGAAGAAAGTGGTTGGTGTTGGCGTTCATGTGTTTGCAGTTGAATCAAGCTCTGAAGCTTCATCCCTGTTTTTGTTTGCAGGCAGACATTTCTAGACAGGAGGGTGTGGTTATATTATTGCAGCCATATAGACCTGGTCAATGCCAGGTAACTTGGCTAGTTTATTAATAAAACCTAAAAGCTTATGAGATAAAGTTAGATATCCTTTTATTTAAAAATTGGGTAAAAGTTTAAACAATAGTGAACAATTTCTTTATGTAAATCACTTAAGTGCCTAGCTACAGTTTACATATTGCTTTACTTTGGTTATCATCAGAAATCTTTAAAAAAAACTTCCAAATTACACTTTTCTGCTTGGCATTTGATACACTTGCCATAATTAGTCTGAAAATAATAAACACTGGTTAAAATTTAAATTTTTGTTAGATAAAAAACGCTTCTGGTTTTCTAATGTGTATAATTTGTAAAGATTCAACTAATAATGGTTTGCTCTTAATTGTAAAATAAAAAAGGGTCTATATTTTTGTCCACATTATATATTTTAACCCATCAGTGGGCACAGAGAAGATGGACCAACTTGAAAAGTCTTAGACATAACTTCCTTCCATTATAAGTTTCAGCAAGAATTCAAATGGATCACTTTATACGGGCACAGGTAGCCTTATTCTGCATGAGAATTCTATTGTTATTGAATTCTTGCTGAAACTTATAATGGTGTTATAATCAGCTTTGATATTAAATGCTGAGGAAATCAGTTTCCTCTGATGGCAAAGACTGAGTGAACAGTCTTAATATGGTTGTCATGCTTTAACAAATACTACTCCCAAATCTTATAGTGGAATATTTGGAGCTTCGAAAGAACACTCCATATCTCCTTGATTATCAGAGTGCCATAACTTGTATCAACGTTGTTTAATAAGTCAAATGCATACAAAGCTTGCTTAACTGACGGAAATCAAACAGCACAAAAATAAAAATATTAGTTCCTTCTATTTTTTCTTTTTTTTTTTTTCTTTTCTTTCTGAAAAGTGACACATGTTAGATTGATAAATGTTTCCTACTTGGTCTTTATCTTATCAAATAGGGTATTTAAATGAGGGTTGTACAAATATTTCCTAATCTAACATTTTTATTACTATATAAGTAAAGCATTGTGCATACACTACTATGCTATTTTTCTTACATAGTTGCCAATAAAATTGATGCAATTGTTTCAGACTAATGGCCGCAACACCTTGAAACATCGGTTTCTGTATGATCACTGAAGCTAACCAAAGCTAAGCCTGGTCAGATGGGTAACTGCTTGGGAATACCAGGTGTTGTAATAGATAATGGCTTGGAATTGTTAATTGAAGAGCCAAGTTCCAATTACCATTGGGTTTGTTGTATTCGCTTACATGCCAATACCCTTGGGAAAGGTATGAATTCATCTCTTCTGCCCACCAATTACGGGTTTATTGGTAAGACTTGTATCACTAAACCATTATCACCAAAAACAAATTTCTTACAAACTAAAAATATTTCTGGTTTTAAATAACCTGCAAAGGGTTGATAAGCTGTAAAAAAAAAAAAAAAAAAAAAAAAAAAAAAAGTAATTCAAGAATTTGTTTTCACCCTTGCACTTCTGCAATAACAATGCTATTTGTGTGGAACTATTTCATGGTTAAAAAAAAAAATTCATAGTAATAAAAACTTTTCTCTATAACGCTAATAACCTTAACATTCCTTATAATGACTAGAGATGGTTAAAAGTACTTGAACAAAAATATTAACTTTAAGCATGTTCTCTGTCTTTAATCTGGATGTCTGATTACTTATTCACAGACTGGGAAAAAACGGACAGACCATCTCAATTTTAATAAAACTTGTGTGAACACACACACACACACTGCAAATAAAAGGTAAATAGTATTTATCCACTTACTGCTTGATGGTACTTACTACTTAGTAGGCAAATACTGTTTTACCTTTTTGTTTGCAAATTTATTTTAGCTCTACTTTAAGTGTTGAGCACTTGACTGGTGTCTTATTTTGGAACGGTGCATTTCTATAGATTTTGAAATATCTATTGTCAGCTTATATATGCATACATGTGCACACATACAAAATGCTGCACTACATCTGTTATGTATTATATAAAAGAATATATGTTCTAGTTTCACTAGACACAGACTTGGTTGTGTTTCACACATGTAATATGCATTAAATGTGATTTTAGGGTTTCATCAGAGATTATATGTTAAGATAGTTAAAAAAAAAACAAAAAACAAAAATAGAAATGCTGTGACAAAACCTGAGTCACTTTTGATCTTCTTTCAAAATGCAAGAATTACAAGTAGAACCTGGTATTTCTGGCATGGTCTGGAGACTGGTTTCTTTATGTGAAGGTACAAGTTGGAAAGGAGTTCTTAAGTCACTTATTTCATTCTTTTGATTGTAAACACTAGAAGATATGAGAATTAAGATACGAACTGGAAATAAATGATTTTTTTGTTAAATCTCTCATTTCCTGTCTTGGTTCCATGAATGACTGCAATTTTTGACCTGCTTGACTTACCATTGCAAAATTACATATCGATAGAATTTTATAAAGCAATTAACTTAGCGAAACGAAGAGGTAAAATTAAAACTTGTATTTGGATGAAATTATTCATAAATTTAAGAAATCAATTTGAAACTTCAATCTTTTCTAATTGATATGGAAATTACTTAAAAACAAAGGTTATGCTCTTAAAATAAATTAAGTGGTGCAAAGTAGATAGTAAATAAATTCCTTTTACCTGAACTTTACCTGAACTTTACCTGAACTTTTCCTATAAAATATAAATTGTATTTTCTTTTTAATTTTTATGCAGATTAGTGAAAGACAGGATAGAAATTTATTCAGAACCTTCGTCTTTTAAGATTTTCTCCTTTTCTACAAATTTTTTTTTTGACATAAATGATTTGAACAAAAAGACTTTGTTTTAGAATCCAGTTTAAATTACTGTGGCTGTTACAGTGACTTGATAATAAACAATACAGCATGGAATAAAATGGAAAGAAAAAGAGCAAAGACTGAAGATGACCATTTTAATAGTTTAAATGGTTATGATTACCTGTTGAGTTATGGCATACAAGTTAGTCTTGTCCTAAACTTCTTTATTCTGTATTCCTGATGTTTCATACATGAATTGTTATTGCAAAGGTCTTTTAGCCAGTCAAGTAAAATAGATGAAGGAAAACTGGTCAAAATATTAGCAATTTCTCTTTGAATTTCTGGGATGAGGAGTTATGATTTACCTTATTTATATTTGGACTAATATCTTCATATCTTTCACATTTCATATTACAATTTTTCTATGCACGAGTACAAATGTTCCATACATATCTTTAATTCTTGCAAAGTATTATCAAATATATTTTGCTTGTTTACATTATTTGATTTTAATATAAAAACAAAATATTTCTTTTACTAAGTCTGTTTTGATTTTATCAAACTTATTTGGTGTTATTGAGAGCAGCAGAGAATTCTTTATATTTTCATCGGTCAGTTGCAGTCTCATTTTTAATCGGTTCCATAGCTGAAAAAATTTGTTCACATTTTTATGTTGTTCCAAAATGGTAGACTTAATTCTGAGCCAATTTCCTTATTTTAAATGTTTGCAGGATTATGATCATAATTTGGGATTGAGGGAAGCTTAACAAATTTCATTTTCAATTGTGAATTTGTTTGCAAAGCATCAAGTTCCATTATGTTACTTGGCAGTGTTCACTAATTGAAAATTGCTTTGTAAACACGTGTCAAGTTTTCTTATACTTGGTCATTTTCTACATTTTTTTTTTCCTCGTACATTTTATTTTATTTAAAAATTTTTTTTTTTTTACCTTGTACATTTTTTCCCTCTCATACATTTATTTATCCCTCCCCATACATTTTTCTCCCCCATACATTTTTCCCCTCGTACATTACCCATACATTACACCCCCCCCCATATATTTTACTCTGTACATTTTTCTTCCCCACCCCAAACAATTTTTTTCTCATACATTTTTTTTTTCTCGTACATTTTTTCTATTATTATTACTATTAATTTATTTTTTCCTTTTTTGTAAAAGTACAAACTGAACATTTGACAAAGAATAAACAAAAGGGCATTGTGAATGTCAGTTCTAAAATTTTAAACATGAAATCACTGTGATGTTATATCCTGTAATGCTCGGATTGCCCAGCTGACTTTGGGTTAGCACATTATTCTTTAAAGATACTTTTGAGATATGAATTCAAATTCAGAATTACTATATGGCTGAAAGTTTTGATAAAAAGCAAAAAAAAAAAAATATAACCAGAAATAAAAATGTGTACTAACAATATTGTTTCACATTGGCCTTACTCCATCTTTGCCTATTTGTCTTGGTCCTGGTTTCAACTCTAAAAACAAACTGAGATTATTTAATTTTATCTTGTTAATTATGTTTCATTCCTTTATTAAATTAAACCTGTTGCCAGTCAAATGAAAAACAAAAAAAAAAATTTTTCTATTTCCTTTTAACATGGGAAGTTGGCAGATTTCCTTTCCACCGACAAATTTCTTTTTTTTTTTTTTTTTTCCCCCTTTATTCAGACAGCTTTTAGATGTGTGATGGGCTAACCCGTAGCCCTTCAGCTCTTTTTACAGGACCCTCCCCCCGCACCCCACGTGTCCTGACATTTCACAGCTACCTTTCAGTCTAGACCTTATGACGTGTGGTTGACCAACACTTTTATTAGACATTTGGCAATGTCGGTGGGTGTCTCTAAAGGCTGACTGTTGGCTCTACTAAATGCATGCATCAGCCATTCTCTGTGTCAAAACCTGCACCAAATCACGTACGCACACCGAGAGTGTTTGAGCAGCTCCTTGTGAATCTTCCTCCTTTTAGGATTATTGTTTATTATTGTCTTATATAAATATCAACTACTTTACTGTCAGTTGCTGATTAGCAATTTAATCCAAATCTTTAATGCAATCAGTCATCCTGGTTCTGTCTCACTCTTTCATGGCACTTTTTTGGTTTATTTTTTGTTTTATCATTTTAAGCTGTTTGTTTGAGCTAAAAAAAAAAAATTGCTGAAATTCAGATAATTAACAAAAACAAAAAAAAATATCTCTGTACTTGTTTATACCTACCTACCTACCTATCAAGTATGGTGATAAACTACATCCATCAGCAAGACCTCTGATTAGGAGGATTTTGAGGAGCGTGGGACCACCTCTTAATTGCTGTTGTTCCCAGGTCCACCCTGACCCAGGGTGGTAGCACCTGTTAGCATCCAAACTATGGGAAAATTGTTAACTCACCAAACTGTAGTCAAAACACTATGAAAGTGTAAGAATAGTTTTTTAGAGGTTGGAAATGAAATTGTAATCTTTATAATATCAACAAAATACAATACTCGCCAGCGGTGTGAAGTAGGTAAACCACTGCTAGTGGTGGACTGCTTAGACAGCATATTACCCCTACTTGCAATAGTGTCCAACATATTTATAAAGATTGGGACATAGCCATTAATGTTCATAGGTACAGTACATAACAGGTTGATATTCTGTAAAACAAATCTAACCAAACCGACCTACCTACTCTGTGTGTGTGTGTGTAATCCTTTGTATTCCTACCCCTTCCCCCAGACTTTAAAAGTGTTAACTTTAATGTTGTCATTTTCTTTACTACCACATGTCCTTTAATTTGTTCACTGCAATGGAAAGGAGAATTTAACTATCCATCTGGTACAATGGATAACACAACTTCTGAGTTGATGTTCCTTTTTTGGAAAGAGGGTAAAAGCCTTACAAAAGTCCTTGCAGTTTTGTAAAAGATACTTCTCACTTTATAATGAGATAGGTCTATTGAATGAAAGATGGTCTTAAATGTTGATCTGGCTTATATGTAGATGTATATGTAGACCTGGCTTATATGTACACGGGTCTTACACGTAGACCTGGCTTATATGTACACGGGTCTTACACGTAGACCTGGCTTATATGTATGCAGGTCTTACACGTAGACCTGGCTCATATGTATGCGGGTCTTACACGTAGACCTGGCTCATATGTACGCGGGTCTTACACGTAGACCTGGCTTATATGTACACGGGTCTTACATGTAGATCTGTGTTATATTTTATAGTAAAGCAGATGATTGAAATAATTTGCGATGTTAGATTAATTAAATATTTTAGCTTGTATATTGATTGATTTGTATGAAAATAAAACCATTTTAAACAAGACTTTCTGTATTCATCATTTTTATTCTGAGAGTAAAAAAAAATTATACAAGAGTTACAATTTCTGTTTGAATTTCTTGGATGAGAAGTTATATTATTTACACATAAATGTCCTTGTTACTGTCACAATTTTTCAGTCCTTCTACCCTCCATAAAGTAAAAAAAAAAAACTAGACAGAAAAACACTAAAATGACTATGATATGCTATGCTGGCTCCCTAAGTAGGCCTAGCATAGAAATAAATATCAAATAGGAGCTATTATTAATAATGAAAGAAAGAAAAACAAGAAGGTTGTAACATTAGGGAAAAAGTGGCAACAAAGGAGGTAAAACATGACAGTAGTAACAGGCAGGCAATAAGAACGTGTTTAAGGCTCCAAGTTCATGGTTCAGGATTGTCCTACTGGACAATAGTCTGGTGGATCAAAGCATTGTTTTGGGGATTCAGGGGCATAGTAAATGAAGGTCTTACTATTCTGCCCCCAGTAAACTGTTCTTGAAGTGGTTTATAACTTTTTCTTAATTTCAAACTTAATCCTGAACTTAATCATTCCTTATGGAACAAGGAAGATTGTTGTATTAGTTTCACAATTGTGGAGAGCACACCTGCATTCCAAATTTGGACATTTATCTGAATTTGAACACTGTCTGCTGCCACCTGAATGTTTCTGATTAGGCCAATAAACTGAATTTCTTGGAAGTAACAGAATTGATTTTAATACACAATGTTGTTTTTTTTTTTTTTTGTGTTGTTTTTTTTTTTTTTTTTTTTTTTTTTTTTATCAGTATTTGTTAGCCATTAACTCATTAAAGGCTGGAAGTGTCTGACACTTGTCACCTGATCAACTAGAGGTGCTGGAAATCTACAACATTACAAAAGTTGCAATAGATTCCCAAAACCATCACTCGTAACAAGTAATATCACGGAGGCTAGTTTTGGTCTCATTTGACAGAGAAATCCATTTACTTTGATATAAAATTATCTATTAATGCTGGATTGCCAACAGCTTTTGAGATTTGTCAGTTTAATTGCACTAACATCATCACATTCAGATTTTTCAACAATTCGGTCAGGGATTTAATAAATGAAATCTCTTAAGAACTGATAGGGTTAATACAGCTGTTTGGAGCAGCCACTGACCTTTGTTCATGAAAGCAGTTTTTTGTTTTTAATTTCCATTCTATTGACTCTGATTTTATCATAAATAAATCTTTGATGAATAATTTTTTTTTTTTTTTTCAATATAATTGTTTTTTCTCTTGTATTCAATGAACCTATTTTCTTCTCTCTTTATAGCTTCCTGATTACCAAGAATCCATGCCATTGCCTCAACAAACACCAGTTCTGTCGCTCGTGTGTAACTGTCTGGGCTGGAAGCGGTGACTCGGAAAATCACAACAAATGTCCTGTATGCCGAGTTAAAGGCTATTACCTACCAAGTGGGAAAGTGGCTGATGCTCTCAATGCAAAGACGGTACATTGCCTTCTCCGCTCGTGTGTGTGGACAGGACAACTAAGAGATATGCAGTATCATCGACACATTCTCAGCAAGAAGATTGCTGCGGAGAGCCATACTCAAATCCATCGTAAGAACTCGGACAGCAGCGATGACAGCAGTGAAAGTGACACGTGTGTTAGCGAAGCAGGGAACAGAAACCTTTCACCTTCATCCTCACCTGTTCTACCCAGGATCGTAACCAATGGGGATAAGGGAAACTTGGCTTCATCCATCACTGGATTGACTGTGCCAACTGCCGTTTGTTCCTCTGGACGAGAACGAGAAGAAACACCCTCTTCACCATCCCATGCTACTTTCTTGCAGATGCTTCATTCTGCATCATCATCTGTTGATGTGCCTCCCAGGAGCAACCCACTGACTAACAGATCTACTCTTACAGCTGCTGCCACTAACACGGCTGCTTCTGCTGAGGTAGCGCACGAAGTTAGGTGTCATACTCCAAGACCCCATTCTCCAACACCCACCCCAACTCTCAGACTATCTCCTCAGGTTCCTATTTCATACACAGCTACCTACAACAATAGTACAACTGCTTCAGCTACGGCCAGCTCTAACAGCAACAACAACGACACTAGCAACAACAACAATAACAACAACAATGCAACTGCTGTGTTTCCTGTTCGACAGTCATATATTCAGAACACTGTCTCTGAGAACATTGCTGACAATTTGACACCCAGTCAGCCGGGAGCGAACTATTGCCGCAGTTCGAACCGTCGAACGGGGCCAAAGGAATATGAGCGTCTGCGAGCTCGCATGCGTGAGACCCGGGTGCGTCTTGAGCAAATGGAGATCACACGTCGGGAGTTGGCTCGCTTCCAGGAACGGCAGAGGCTGCAACACTTGGTTGAGGTGCGTGAGTTGGGACGTCAGCTGAACGAGGTGACCTTTCAGATTCGACGCCTTCTCAATCAGATGAGTGCCACGGATGACCAGAACACCGGTGCAGTTGCCACCGCCCGCAATAATAATCGACAATAAGTGTACAGCTGTCATCTGCATCCCTTCTATATCTCTCTCACACACACACACACACACACACACACACACACACACACACACTTTCTGTCTCAAAAAGATGTGTTCCTATAGGGTAGGTTCAAAGTTGACCGTTAGAATATAAATTCGTTTAAGTTTGTTTTTATGCTTAATAATACAGGATAAATCCAATGTTCTGCATAATGCCGAAAAGTTTTAACGTTAGTTTACGAATGACCAAAGAGCAATCAAGTTTGTAACTCTTTATCAAAATGAGTTTTAGTGGCAAGATTCTTTCGATAGAATTGGATGACTTTAAACTACTGAGATGATCATTACTAACTTGAGCATTTCGTTAGAAGACTGGAAGGAAATTTGAAAGATCTGAGCTTAAACTGTTTTAAGAAAATGTTTTCTTTCCAATTTGAACAACCTTTGAAGCAAAAATTAAGTTTTGCCATGTCTTCACTTGCTTTTGTTTCGATACAACCAGAGCTGCCTTTGACAAGAAGAAATGCAGTAACTTCTTAAAAAAAAAACCAAAAAAAACCAAAAAAAAAACCTACAGAATGTTTTAAGTTATTACAATTATTTCTCTGTTTGAAATGATCATCTCCAGTGTGTAAAGGTTAAACATTTTTTTACCTCAATGATTATAAAATTTCTCCACTGCATCAAAGTGTGAGATTTTCTCTCATAATATCATGCTTAACTTTGAACATCTCTGTCAATGATGGTAATATTTTTTTTTGTTTTAAGTATGTGCACACACACACACACACACACACACACACACATATATATATATATATATATATATATATATATATATACACCTTTTTGAGGCCATGTGTTTTTTATATATACATACATATACACACACACTGCTCCTTTGTAACAAATAAGTATGAAAAAAATCAAAATCAAATCTGGGTTTTTTTTATTTATTTATTTTTTTTCCTTTATTCCTATTTTTGAATATCTTTATAAAGATTTTTCCTTTCCTAGAAAGTTCTGGATTTTTTCTTTTTTTTTCTTTTTTTTTCTTGGTTTGTGCTGTTAATATTACAGTATCAAACAGTAACAAAGATATTAAAAACAAAAACAATGAAGTGACATTTGAAGGGCCTTTCAGAATTTTTATTTTATTTTTTATTTTGACACAGAACAAGTGACAATACCATCATTGTCAACAAAACACTGAGACAAATTTTTCCTTCAGACACTCAAATATCACATATTTTGCCAATGAAGGAACAACAATCGTTGAAAAAAAAAAAAAAAAAAAAAATTGTACCAAAGAATTTTTTCTTTTTCACATAATTTTGATTTTGAAAGATGTTTTTTTTTTTGTTAAATTTTTAAAAATTTCACTCAAAATTTTTCCTGATATTAGTTTTTCCTTTCCTACTTTTGTTTTTGATTTTCAATTTGATTTTTTTTTTTTTTTTTTTTTTTTTTTTTGTAAATGTTCCAAAATTTTGTTTTCAATTTTCTAATGTTAATCTTTGTTGTGAAAAGTTTTTTTTTTTTTTTCTTTTAATTTTCATATTATGGAGAAAAAAAAATCCTAGTTTTCATTAACATTTTTTTCTTTTCTTTAAATTTAAAAGAGAAAAAACATTTTTACCTCATTTTCAGTTTCTTTAAAAATCCAATTTTTCCCCCAACTGCCTTGTAACACTTCCTTGCATAAACTGCATTTTTCGTCTCCCAAAGCAAAAAAAAAAAAAAATCAGTTTTCAATTCTTGATTTCTATCTATTGTCCTATCCCATATCTGAATTTCTTGTAGTCTTTAAATTTCAATAAATTTTTAGCGTTACCAGAACTTTTAGACTTTAGATAATTTGGGGCAGGGAACGTTCGCTGATGAATTTTGGCCACATTCTTGCCATAACCATTTTCGTTTTAGCTCTCTGCCATTCTAGACAACCAGCTCAGTTTCCTCATTCGAAATAGAGTTTTTAATCTAAGACAAAGAAAATTCTCTTTAATCATTGATTTCTATTTAGAATTCTTGCCATAATTTCACCTCCCCACCCTCAATTTTTGGGATCTTTATCTCTGTAGATTAAACTTCTTTTCATTTGGATCAGTACTGTTCACCTCTCCTCAAAGTCTGTATCCTTGATGCAGTCTTTTTGATAGTCTGTTCAGGCAACAAAGCTAATTCTTAGTCAAATCAGTTCCCCCCCCCCAAAAAAAAATATTGGTTTGGAGATTTTTATTGGAGAGTGGAGAGGTTATCAATTTGGTAACAGCATGTGACTGTATTATTTATTATTAATCTTAGAGATTGTCACAGGCAAGATATATATATATATATGACAAAATTGAAAAAGTATTCTTGTGATGCATTTCATCCATCAGGACTTAATTGGACTAAATTTGTTATGTTGGTGCAACTACACATGCACATGACCGAGGGATGCTGGGAATTTTGTTTGCACCACCAAATTTAGCCCAATCAAGTCCTAAAAATGAAATGTCACAAAACTTTTTCCCACTTTGTCTTGCATTTTCCCCCAATATTGTTCTTGATATATAAAAATATGTATCATTCTCACATATATATATATATATATACATATACATATATATATATATATATATATATATATATATATATACACACACACATGTATAAAAATTGGGATCAAATAAAATAGAATTTTCTTTTTCTTCTCTCTATTTCATTCCCTGATGAAGCTTTAATAAGTGAAACATGTTAGATTTATAAATGTGTTTTTATTTGTTCCTTATATATATATATATATCTGATCTGAAGAAAATTGGCATATATGAAAAACTTGTATATAGGTTGTAAACTTTTGAATGTAATTTTTGTGCATAAATATTGATATTATGGACATTATGTAATCTTGTAAAAACTATTTCTTTTTTTTTCTTTTTTTTTTTGTAATTCTGCTATTTTTTCCTGAAAGAGCAGTAGTTGCTACTATATCTTGTCCAGAAGTGACCTACAGGTATGTAAGGCATGAACGTTTAATTACCTGTTATGCATCCCTTGTAAGAACATACTAATCAAAATGTAAAGAATGCTGGTAGTGAAGGAATTCATAAATATTTAATTGTGTTAAGGCCATTTCTATTTTATTTATTTTTTATTTTTTTAACATTGAAATTCAGATATTCATTTGTGTGCTACTGCTTTGTACAGTATTTGAGGGCATATAAATCCCCCCTCTCACAATGAAAAAAATATTTCCTGAAACTTGTATGCAAAGTTGGTACCTGGTAAGTTCTTGTTTATCCAGACAATGTAGTATTTATATCTTCCCTATTTCCATGAAACTGATGTTAAATGTGAATAAGTCTTAACAGAAATCTTATATGTGATCAAATACAGTAACTTGTTCTGATAAAAGGATAAGTTATTTTCATCTATTCTTCTCACTTCTAAAAAAAAAAAAATAGTTTATCATTTTTTTTTCCCCTCTCTGGACCCATTTTTTCCCTTCTAAACTTTGCTTGTTGGTTGGAAGAGAGAGAGAGAAAGAAAATTAAGGTGAGGACTTGAAAAAAACAAAGAAAATTTTTTTAAATTTTTTTTGACTGTTTTTGGGATAAGAAAACCTTTAGAATGTCTTGGTTTTCTTAGCATACTCTCTGAATAAGTGTCCCTGGAAAGTTTAAGAAGAAAAAGAAATAATATGCTTTATCTCAATGTCTTCATTGAAATTTATATTTCAATTGCAGCCACAAATCTATCAAGATTTTATTTTTTTCTTAAGGAAATATCAAAAGCTGTCAAGAGGAAGAAAAGTCTATTTTGTATGTGATTTTTTTTTTTTTAAATATTTGTTTTTCTAAAATTAATGCAACTGCATTTGGGTATGAAGCAACTCAAGACTTTATGCATAAAAAAGTAAATATTTATACAGAAATATGTGTGGCAGAAATACCTCCCACATAATGGTCAGACATTAGCTTGATGAAGACACCATTACTGCTGCACTCTGTACAATCGTGTCAACTTTTAAGTCAAAATTTGTGCAGTGGTTGCTTCAGATTATAAAGCAGATTAGTTAAAAAAAAAAAAAAAAAAAAAAAAATGAAGAAAACTCTGTTCATGAGCAGGAGTAGAGCAGAGACATTATAACCAGGTGTTGAGGGGGTTGTTTTGAAGGATGGAACAACCAAAGTGACTTGGGAGTCTTGTCTAAATACTTGGTAGCACCCACAGACTGTCTGAGCAGGCTGGGTTACCTGACCTGAATGTATTTCTAACTGGGTCCTACCTGCATGGTTATGCACCGCTATTATCAAAACCCGTCATAATATCGAGCACATTTGGGCGTGATGCATGTGCCTGGTATACATTTATCAGATTAGGTGTCATGATGGGTGTATATTGTGCTTTGTATATTTATACTTCAACATCACTTTGTTCACATGTGGCTCTCTCACTCTAACAAAATATTCACTGCCAATTTTCATGTGGGAATTAAAAAAAAAAAAAATGTACACTCTATTAAAAATTTGGCAAAGTTTAACAAATGTTTCTGTCAAAAAAAAAAAAAAAAAAAAAAAAAAACTTTTTCAAAACTTTTTTTTTTTTTTTCTTGATGCTGCTATTACTGAATGCTCCTTGGCAAATTTTGTTTTAAAAAAAAGTTATTTTTAGAATTTTAATAAAACCCAAACATGAAACTGGGTTTATGTTTATTCCTTAATTCTCAGGAATTGACAACAAAAAATATTAAACATTACTAGATTGTTTATTTACAAGAACAATTTTATACTTCAAAATTATGTTGACCAACTACAATGCAATACTTATTGTCTACCATATTATAAAGAAATAACTATGAAAAAAATTTTATTGATAAAATAAATGTTTGAGCTATAGAAGAAGAAAAATTACATTAAATGTGAAACTAATTTTTTTTGCTTCCTGTTAATGGTATTTTAATTCGATTTAAAGAATTTGATTGCCAAGATTTAATATGGCTGCAATTATCTCAATATTTCTCAGAAATATTGATTTTAATCGAACCTTCTTAATTGAGAAAGAATGGTCATATCCCTATCCAGGATATTTTATGAGTTGGAAAATCAGTCCCCCTCCCTAGACATTTTTTATTCAACCACTTCCACCACTCCTTATTTGCATTTTATTCTTATTAACTAATTATACTGCATTGTTAATTACTTGAAATAAGATTATAATTTTTTTCATTTGTAAAACAGATGTTCTGATGCTACTTGTAGCCTAGCAACAATTTCTACTTGGTAGATTTTCGTTTTTTTAATCTCATTGTAGATTACATAATCTACAATGCAGATTTTATCAGCTTCAAGTAGGTAGATAAAAAGATTGAAAATAATTAGCAGTTGGATGAATTAATCTACTATTAGTCAACCTATGAATCATTAAAATTATATATATAAAATTTCTCAGTTAACCTGTAGAAAAAGACTATGTATAAAGGTAAAAGTCAATAGGAAAACTGTATTAGCTGACGTGTTTCATCCAATGTGGACTTTTTCAAGGCAAAAACAAAATAAATTTGTTAAAAACAAAGTAACTTAACAACAAGCAAGGAAAATTTTGTTTGTCATTAATAGTTAATTTGTTTTTAATAAATTCATTTTGTTTTTTTGCTTTGAAAAGGTTCACATTGGATGTAACACGTCAGCTAATAATACAGATTTCCTATTGTCTTTTACCTTTATATATATATATATATATATATATATATATATATGGGAAAATAAAATTTATGACGTGTAAAAAATTTTTCATGTGACCCGTTTCAGCCTTTAGTACTTCATCAGACTAAATTTGTTGATGCAACTAAACATGCACACAGGTGTGGGATGTTATTAGATATGCCACACCAACATAACACATTTAGTCCGATGAAGTCCTAAAGGACAAAACATTCACAAGAAAACTTTTTCCACTTTGTCATACATTCCCCCCACCAATATTGTTCTTGATATATAAAAATTTATATATCGTTATATAGCATGCCTTTTATGCATGTTTCATTAAATATGACAGAGGAATGTAATATATGTATAATGTAAGTAAGGAATATAGTATAAATTCTTTACACACATATGTAAGTTTTTTTTTATTCAATTCTTATGCCCTTATAAGAACACAAGAAAAATTGAATAAAAAATATTTGACATATTCCTTGTCATATTTAACAAGACAAATCTGTGCGTGCATATATATATATATATATATATATATATATATATATATATATATATATATATATATATATATATATAATAATACAAATCAATAATGCCTATCAAAATGCGTAAAATTAGTAGCAAACAGATATTTTGTCAAGAAAGTGCTCAATAGACAACTGGAGAACAATAGTCAAATAAATAAAAGTTCAATTGACTTGTCTTCTGACATCAAATTTTTGTGGAACACTCCTCATCAGGGTCAGAGGATCAGGTGAATTAGATAGGCTTATCTGACCCTGATAAATGGTGTTTAAAGTTGATCAAAAGATGAGTCCATTGAATTATTAACACGCAAACACACACACACACACAAACCAAGGTGTGAATAAGCATTTTTTTCCTGATCATTTAATGTACTTGATAAACTCTGTAAAAGGAAAATATCCTGTTAGCAATTGCATCCATTTTAAACTTATGCAATTAAGTAACTTACTAAAGGAAAAATAAAATGTAATCTTTGAATTCTTCTGGGATGAAAGGAGTTTGTCTGGACAAGTGAATCATGTGAACTTATTAAAGATTTTGACTCGGTTCATCTCTACTTTTATGCCCCCACCCCATTATCCAAATGGTCTGATGAACCTTTCAAACTTTATGCTCTCGACCTCCCTACCAACCAAGCTTTTTCCCACTTCTCAGTTTTGAAGTGACAATCTTTTGATATTTTTAAGAGACCAAATAACTGGGGGAGGAATGAAATTAATTTGGACCCATTTGTAGCTTATTTTATTATTTTTTTTATTTTCCCTCTCTGAAAATATCTCCTGATACCAACTATTTTAAGCAGCTAAAAATTTTTCAGCAGCTTTGTATAAATCCAGTAATCTTCTGACTGACTCTCATATATATATATATATATATATATATATATATATATATAAATAATTTTTAGCACTTTAAACATTATTTTTAGTGGATATCTATGTTTGACTAGATGCTCCATTTATTTTAAAAATAAAAATCCATTTCTTTAGAAATTGCTTTATTTTTTTCGGGTGTGAAACTGAGTAGTTATGAACTTTCGGAAATCTAAACAAGAAACATGTGCTTAAGGACTGTATACAACCATGCTTGACCACAATCATCTTCATAGCAGTCTGTTAAAGCATGTTGGATCTAACAACGGTTTCTCCTACAATGGGGGACACTGGTCTGAATCCTGTCAGTGGGTGCATTTTTCTGCAATAAGATTTTTCAAATACTGAGACCAGCAGACGAAATAAAGTGCTGTTTAAAATAAACGCAAATATAGGTATCTGCTAAAAATATTTGACATGATAATGTTGAATTAATAAAAAAAAAAATACATTATTTCTTTAGTGTGTGTGTGTGTGTGTGTGTGTGTATATATATATATATATATATATATATATATATATATATATATAAAAATTTTGTGGTATTGTTTCTGAGGTGTTGGACTCTTAAGGAATTACATTTCTGAAGCACTACACAGTGAAACAGTTTCTGTAAAATAAAAGCACTAAATAAGTATACTTATGTCACCTTCCTACTTGTAAGCTTGTGCATTAACCGTTTTGGTTTCTCCACCATCTTTCAGTTTTTCTGAAAGCTTTTGAGCCATACACGAGTAGGTCAGTCAGAAGACCCCTAAAATTCATCATTCCGATTAACTGAAGGGTTTCTCTTCAGAAGGAAAGCCGAGATTATTACCAAAGAAAATGTTTTCTTTTGATGCAACTTATTTAAAATCCTTATGCCTACCAAATTTGGTACTTCTGTTTTCTTACACTTTTCAATTGTTAAACATTATAATTTGGACATTGTGTTTTCGGAACTGACCTTTTTGATTTTGGAATTGACCTTTCTAGTAGGTCTTTTTTGTCTCTCCACAATTGCCAAATAAATGGCTTGGCTTATTTGAACTCTTCTTCTTCCTGATGAGAAGAGAAGGGTAAATTTAGTTAGAGTATGTTCTTTGGATGGGTTTATTCAAGCTCCTTTTCTTTTTCAGCCCTTCCAGTAAAGCCAGCTTTCTTCCTTTTCATGAGGTTGAGATCGATAATACCGATACCAAGTGATTCCTTTCTGATAGCTGCTAAACCTTTTTGTTTTCGCAGTTTTCGAAAAAAATTGTTTGAAAAATAATTTCCAGAACTTACACCAGCCATAGAAAGGTAGACACAATTTGGAATTTTCGGTTTAAAGGTGGGGGGGGGGGAGAAGTTTTTATTTGTAGATGATCTGACCGTATACCTATTTTTTTTATTGAGAAAATGAAATTTTTTTCACTTTAGGTTAACAACTTGATTAATAACATATTTTCTTTGGGTGAAATCTCTTGAAATTTTCTTGAATGGCTTCTCTATTTGAGCTGATGAATGTGAATTTGTAATTTGGTAAATTGCTAAAAATTTTGGGGTATTTGGTTTGGAGAGGAGAAAAAAAAAAAAAAACCTAAATCTTTGAATGCTGGATGTTGTCATATTTTTCAAAGCTTTATTTTATTTTCTTTGTTTATTTTTTAACATCTATTTATCCGATAGAAATACAGGGTGAACGAAAATTCATTTTCTGATTTTTAAAGAGAATATTTATCACTAATAACTAATTTAATTGTATTTTTATGGCATATCACAAACACCTTAAATTTAACATGATATATGTTGGAAACATATATCATGCATAATAAAGTTGCCCAAACCAGTGTGATTTTAAAAATCCTTTTACCATAATGAGGTAGGACGGTTTAAAAAAAAATAATAATGAATCTCATATACTGCCAAATATTGTTAACTGAAATATAAAGCTTAAGTAAAAAAAAAAAAAAAAAAAAAATAGAAAATTACAAGCCTTAAAAATAAGAAAATGACTTTTCTCCAATTAAATTTTTATCTATTGATGTTTTAATACTTGTTGGATTTATTTCTTTGTATTTTTTGCCAATGGAAGACATGATTTTTTTTTTTTTTATATAACCACATGGTTCTTTTTCGTGGATGTTGAGATAAGACCTTTTTCTCTTCTACCTAAAAAAGCGGTTTTAAGCAAAAAGAATCACCAACAATGTAGATTTCAAGGGAGGTAACTCGTGCCTTTTTTGTTATAATACTATTCGATTATTTTATTACTGAACGTGTACAACAGATTTGAATTTGTCTTCGGTTCCATATTGATGGGCAAAATTAAAATGTTTGATTAGTATTATATTTTTGTCTGTTTCAGAAAAAAAAAAAAGTTTTTTTTTTTATTGTCACGTTACATTTTTCTCCTGCTCTTTATGAAAATGTTCCATGAATTATTAAGGACTTGCTAGTCTCAATTTTTCTCCCTCTCAAGCTTTTCTTATTTTTTCATCAAAGCTATGAAAAAAATGGAAGCTTTCTTTTGGTTTTTTATGTAGGCGTAAATACTAAAGTATGCACGCACGCACACACACACACATGCATTCACTTTGCAGTACTGAATGCATAAAAAAAAAAAATTCTTACATCCCCATCTCTAACCACCAACTTGTGAAAAGAAATGTTTGAAGTGGTGGCTGAAATTGTGGGCTGGTCCTCTTGTCAAGGTTAAATACTGAAGCAGAGCTAGCCAACAGTTCATGCCCACTCAGAATTAGACCTAGTTGTGTTGCTACTTTAGGGTAGATTAAAAAAATTGTGTGTTCCCCCCCATTCCCCAACCCATGTTTAAAAAAAAACAAAAAAAAAAACTGTTCCTTTCATTATTCATTCTTTTCTGTTTAAATTTCTTGTATGAGAGGTTATCAGTATTTACACTTGAGCTAATGTGATGACAACAAAGACAAGGAAATTAGCCTAAATGTACATAATAATAATAATAATTTGTTTCTTTCTGAATGCCCACAAAAAAAAGAAAAAAAAAAAAAAGAGAGTTGATAGCTGATGGGGGTGGGGATCAGTAAAATGGGCTGCTAAATTCTTAGATTTAGAATTCCTAGCAATGGAAAGAGAATTTTATTTGCAATTAATTAATTGATTGGTTGTAAAGTTCAGCTTCTTAGTCAATGGCTGTGAAGTTAGTTTCCAAATTAAAAATAAAAGTTGATCATGCAAGACAAGGTGAAACATGAGTATATGAACATTTTAAAGTTTTTAGGAATTATTACTGGACTTCACCTGTCTCCAACTCTATTCACTTTCCCTTCTCTAAATTTAAGATCTTTTTGTCCCTGCCTCTAACCATTATATATATATATATATATATATAAAACGTGTGTTGAATTTAATCATTCTGCATTTATTTAGCTTAAGATTGAACACTGTCTATTGGAGTAGTCTAAAAAAAATATTTAAAAAAATTATAATTTTAACAGCAAGACTTCAATAATCTTTGGCAGATGTAGGTTTTGTATTTGGGATTTTTTGTTGCATGATGTGGTGTTTGTATATATTATGTAGCCACTTGACTGATTCACTAATTTCAAAAAGACAGACTCTGAATGTAAACTAGAAAAAACAACTTCATACTGAAGTGTATTTACTGTTTCTAGTGGCAATCATTAACACTTTTAATTATTATTAATAAAATGATGTAATACAATTGTCTTTTTGTTATTTATATTATCCATTGCTGTAAGTTCAACAGGCATCCTCCCTTTATGTCCAGGAGGATTCAGTCATTAAAAAAGATTAACAAATGAATTGGTAAGTTCCTTTTTTAACCTTTTTCTCTCCCTGTCTCAAGAAAATTTATATTTAATTATTCAGTATGCAAGTATAACATTTCAAGTCCCAAAAAAGATGAAGCTAAAAGTTTTATAAATTCCTTGGCATTTAGGAATAAACAGGAAGATTTTGGTTTCAAAGTAGATTTCTATCAAGGTGTGTCAGAATGTCAGTTATGCATCATGGATAAAAGCCAACACTTTAGCCGTTTCCAGTAATTTTTATTCTTTGTAGCTATTTTGTGTACTTTTACTCTGGCAAAATAATTAAATAAGCTACTGTAGCTGCCTTACTCTCATTATACCTTACCTTGTTTAGTAAATACCAGTACATCAGTTTTTTTTTTCCACAAATGATCAAACAATATCTCTCAAGATGTAGACCAGTTTTAAATATTGCCTTCAAATCTTGAACCGCTGTTTGTTGAACAGAACGGAGGTTGTCTTGCTAGATTAAAAAAAATGATTAAAGTTGGATCAGTTAAAGTTGGGAAGAATTTTGCCCTTCCTCTTCACGGCCATTTCTAAACAATCAGCTACAAGATACAATGCATGGTTGTTAGCAAAAGGGACAGCCCAAAGTGTGAGCTGAAGATCAAACAAATGCGCAAGTTTAAATATCCGAGAGGACAGAAAGAGTGACACTGAAATCTGAAGGAATATTGTGATAGCCAAGGAAATATCCCAAAATTTAAGCAGAGTACTAAGAGAAACAAATTCGCTAGAAACAAGGAAAAGAGTACTAAACTGCTACGTGATATCTGTCGTTTTGTATGGAAGTGAGTATAAGACGATCTCCTCAAAGATGAAGAGGAGACTTGAAGCCAAACGTGACCAAATGGACCAAACGTGAACAACGAAGTTTTGAAGGAAAAGGAAACTAATACTCAATATCAGGAAGAGACAGTTGAGATTTATGTGACATATAATGTGGAAGGAGTGCTTGGAAAATATGATACTCGTGGGGAAAATAGAGGGACAGAGGAAAGCAACGCATAACAAGTTTGGTGAGCTTGAGCAAATGGACGGCGGGACAGGGCTCGGGAGAAATAACAGAAATCCAAAGTTCATTAAGCGCTACAAGGGACAGGAAGTTGTGGAAAGACCAGTCTTGAATAAAACCAAAGTATATACGATTATTACAATGAATCGTTATTACAACGGGTAATGGTGGACTGTGCAATAAATAAATGCTGAAGGCACGGAACTGTTCTTGTACCATCGGCACTTCACTAATTCGTGAAGATGCAACGTGTACAACACCTCAGAAGTTCCAAATTCTCGACGCAGTTTATGCTTGACGTGCATCCAAAGATTTTCCACGTTTCGAGTATGGAGGGTGTTATCATCAGGGTCCACAACAATCATTTTAAACAAAGAACTTTCATAAAATTAAAACATTTAAGATATAAAATGACAAATTATTTTACGCCGCTTAAGGGAAGGATTACCAAAAATTGTTCTGAAACATCTCTATTAGACTCCGGTAGAAGTCGTAGAGATTATTTAGAGAAAGAATTAAGCATGGAAATTGTTCTTGTAAGAATTAGCCCTTAATTCAAGGAATTAAACTTGGAAAATGTTCTTGTAATTTAACAATCTAAACCCAACGAAATGACAAGGTGATGTGAAAGAACTAAAAATCATACCAGGCTTTAATATTATTTATTGGTGGACACAATCTTAATGTAGAATATGCTGATGACAATGTGAAAGAAAGGTAGTAAAGGAGAGCGAGAAGAAAGGACTAACCATCAATAGTAAGACAATGTATCGTTGTCAGCAAGAGGAATAGTCCAAGAGCTGAGTTATGAAATGAAGACCTGAAAATCAAACAAGTAGATACATTTAACTATCTGGAAAATTGTTATATACCGTACCTATGAACACTAATGGGTATGTCCCAATTCTCATAAATACATTTTACATTATTGTAAGTGGGGTCTAAGTAGTTCACCACGAGGATTGGTTTACCTACTTCATGCCGCTGGCGAGTATTGTATTTTGTTGATGCTATAAAGATTACCATTCATTTTCAACCTCCGTTTTGGTTAGTCCTTATTCAGTAACCTTTGCTAGGTTACAACGGAAATGCTATAACAGATGACGGAAAAAGTAGCACCGAAATTCGAAGCTGCATTGAAATAGAAAAGGATGGAAACAGGAGGATTTTGTTAGAAACAAAAAGTAGTCTCAGCCCTTCTCTATGTCAGGAGATATTGGACAATTTCCTCGTAGATGAAGAGGCAAATTGAAGCAACCGATATGTGGTTCTTCAGAAGAATGCTGAGAATAACATGGTCGGAGAAGGAAATTTGGAAACTAAAAGGATATTTATGGTTAGGATCAGGAAGAAACAATTGAAATTTCTAGAATACATAAAGAAGAAATGGCCGTAGCAGGACATATTGAAGTTGTATTGAGTTCTGATAAAAAAAAAAATATATAAACAAAAATAAAAAATAATTCAAATTAAAATAAGGTATTTGCTCTTTCCTTTCTTTCTCTCTCTCTCTCTCTCTTATATATATATATATATATATATATAAAATTTCTATCGACTAGTGAGAAGGTCACCCTCAAAGAAAGAAAAGACTTAACCCGGCTCAAAAAATGCAGGGAGTTTGCAGGAGTACAGCCTACTTATTAATGACTAAAAAATACTAAAAATGACAGAGACTTTTGATGTTAATTGAAACCAGTGTTCACGCCATATTCTCGGAGCCTAGTCGAAACGGAGCCTTTTAGCTAGAAAGAAGCGACAGAGACGCTACCGCTAAGAAGCCAGTGATGCGTGAAAAAGCAGTTAAAAGTTCATCTGCTAATAATATTTCTGCCAAGCTTAGGGCCGAGAAAAACAGTAGATTGAAACCGAGCTATTACTAAGATTACTACTATCCCTATCATGGTTTGACTTCAAACTACCACTACCGGACATTTCACCAGACGGCTACCACTATCCACCTTATAAACGAACTTTTTGCATCACTGAATACCAAAGGACTTCTTCATCGCTCTAAAGAAAATAAATAGAAATGTTATTTATTTGAAACTCTTGAGTCAATTCGTTTTACTCCAAAGTTTCCAATAAAGAAAATCATTAGCAACACCACCTAACCACATTAGTGACATTCTGATGTGAACACTTACCACAAAGTCAATAGGAGTAGAGGGTAACATGAACAGTCGGGATAATATTAACATCAAAAGATATGCAGATGGCACAGTGTTGATGGTAGATATTGAAAGAAAACTGCAGGAACTCCAAGATACGGTAGTAAAGGAAAGTGGGAAGAAAGGACGAAATTATAAGAAGACAATGTATAGTTGTCAGCAAAGAGGAACAGTTCAAGATGTGAGCTACACATTTAATGCAAGTTTAGAAATCTATCTTTTGACAGATGAGGGACAATTTGAGACGGAAATCTGAAGGTCATTGAAATAGTGAAATATGCCTACATTAAAGAAACAAAGTATTAAGAAACCAGAAAATTGCAATAGAAACTAAAAGAAGAGTGCTGAAATGTTATGTAATATCAATCCTGTATGGCAGTGAATGTTGGACAATTTCCTCATAAATGAAAAGACGTGAGATAACATGTTCTACAGAAGGATGCTGAGAATACCATGGACATAATATGTGAACAAGAAAATTTTTTTTAGGGAAATAGGAAGAAAAAAAAAAACGCTTCTGCTTAGTATCAGAAAGACAAAGTTAACACTTCCGCGACACATATTGAGGGAAGAGAGCTTGGTGAATTTGACACCCACAGGACATATTGGCGGCAAGAAAAAGAGAGGTACCTAGGAAGCTTGTGGAGATTGATATCAGAACACAGAGCAGGAGAAGTCAAAAGAGAAACATTGCTAACAGTCGGAAAGGATAGGAAATTGTGGAGAGCCATGATTGGCCACATCTTGAAGGGACGTAACGCATTAAAAAGAAAAGATCTTGTTGCCTGCTTTTCAGGAGGGAAAATATTTTGACCTGACTATTTTCTGCCACTTTATTGACTGATTTGTTTTTTACGGCTTATCAACCCTTTGTGGGTTATTTAAAGACAAATGTTTTTTTAGATTTTAAGATTTTTTTTTTTGAGATACTAAGAGTTTACTGATATAAATCCTACTAATTAGCCCATAGCTGTGGGTATTTGCGCGTAAGTGAATATAACGAATCCGATTAGTATTGGAACTCGGCTCTCCAATTTCGAGTCTTGATGTATTACACCATCCACACAAACTTACAGCACCTGGTATTCCCAAGTGGTCACCCATCTAGGTACTGACCAGGCTCAACGTTGTTTAACTTCTGTGATCGTATGAGAACTGGCGCTTCAATTTGTTATGGCCATAAGCCACTTTATTAATAAGAAATGAACTTAGCCGTGTGTAACAAAAGAATCCAGACTGCCTCTAAATTTACCTTAAAACTTTGTGTGGAAAAAGCAAGTTGATGACAGTATTGACTGGAAGAAAAAAGCCGCACTTAGTGCGAACTTTTAAGCGGGGCGGGGGGCGAATTTTGGACCTTCGACCCAAAACTAAATTAACCTATAGTATAGCTTATAAAACAGCAATGATAATTTTGAAGAAATAACTTTGGATTCCTCAACTCACTCCATGGAACTTTGAAACGTCACTTTAACTCTGATTAAAAACCAATGTCGGCCCAAAGACCGATTTGGACGGAATCTCCAATTTGGGCCGAAAATCGAGTTCTTCAAATCATAAACTCTGTGGAACTTCAATTGAGTCAAGTTCTTCAACTCACGTACTCTGCGGAACTTCAAAACCTCACGTCACGAAACTTCTCATTTTAACTCTGATCTTTTGGCATTTTGAAGAAATTAAATTGATTTCATCAATTCACAAAGTTTTGGAAATATTTTAAACTGAATTTAAAACAATTTTTTTTTTTTATAAATTTACAAAATTTTTGTATTACTTTAAACTCAATAAAAATTAAGTTTTTAAAATCACTAATTTTTCAGTTATTTTAAAATTTGATTTTTAACTATACTCTCCTCACCTGGACACACATCCCAATACTGGATGTTCAAGCACCAGATAAAAGGCAGATTTTCAATCCCAGGTTTATCCTGATTCCAAAATGGTATAATATGTCTATAAAGAGCAAGAAGTGTGGTCCGAGTTAAGAGGAGTTTGACACACGGACGGACAGACAGAATTTGCCGTTTATTTATTTCGAAGAAGGTGAATAACGGTCAAAGTGTTGTGAATGTAATAATTAAATATCACTTCTTTTTTTATTAAAACTATTTATTTATAACTATAAAGATTAGTCTAACGTTGTTTCTTTAAAAAAAATCCATCAAAATGAAGCCAGTCGTATTAAAGATAAAATTTGACATCCTGGTTTTCGCCCCCTTCATTTGGAACGCTTCTCTTTTGAAATTATTTTCTCCTTTTTTCCTTCTCTCGCTGCTGTTTGATTGGATAGTTATATTTTAAGTTTTGAACCAATGGGGGATAAAATGTCTATGCCCTAAAGGAGTTGATTTTGATCTAATTCAAGTTACTAGCGAACCATAAAAAGAAGTAATTTTGTTTAACTTTTATCCAAGTTAGAAAGGATTCGGGTGTTTAGACTGTTGCTGTTACAGACGACGAAGAATCTTCAGAAACTTATCTTATATATTCAAAATTAATTATATTTTGTTTTAAATCGAAATCACCCCAAGCAAGGCAGTGAAGCCACTAAGACACAAGGGGCTACGGGATGTGAAAGAATTAGAAAAGAGAAACATTATTGAGGAGAGAGAACAGTAATCAGGAAGACGGTAACTAACGATTGACATTACATTTTTTGACATTAAACTTTTGAAGATTAAGGTTGACTGGAAGTCATGGCACCGGAAGAGAGTTCAACGAGCGAGAAAAGAAACTGTTAGCATAGAATTTACGGTTACATATAACCAACGCAACTGTATATTAGTGAGTTCTCATCGCCAGTTTAGTACTGCACTTAAATTCATAAAGTCTGGCGAAGAGCTCATCTGAACAATTACCATGGAGGTATTTAGAAGAAAAGGCACCGGGAAGCAACAGCGGTGGGAAAGCGACTGAAATCAAGACACCAGACCAGGACTAATAATACTGCTGATTCGTCTTTGGATTTTATCAAGAATTTCTAAATATATAGCAGAAGCACTGAACTATATGTGGCAGCAATATTCAATGCATGAATCCTACTGATATATTTTTATTTATTTGTCTTAGAGTGAGTCCTTTGATATTCGGTGTCACAAAAATGTTCGCTTATAAGGCGGATATTGGTAGCAGCCTGGAGAAATGTCCGTTTCGGCACGGTAGAGGTAGTTTTCAGTCACAAATAAGTAGGCTATGTTCTTGAAAACCTCCGGCGTTTTTCGGCCGGGTCCAGTCTTTTCTTCTTTCATTTTTTTAAATTTTATTTCAGGGTTTCCTTCTCGTTAGTTGAGAGAACTATCTGATTGTTATGTAAGATAGATTCAAGAGAGAAAATTGTTTAGTACAACACTGTGAACGAACTGTCTTAGCAGCAAACCTAGCAATTGATTCAATATAGTTTTTCCACGGGTGACTGAACACATACACATGCACATAAACTTTTGTTATTGAGTTAATTGTTATATAAAAACGCATGAAAATATCACCTTGCTGACATTTATTCCATTTCTTTATACCTCTACTAGCAATAACGTCCTGACATTTAGATGTACAAAATTTATTTGCTACTGACTTTACCAGAAGCAGTAATACATCAGCGTCCAGGCTAGATGATAATCACTTGCTTAGACAAACAATTATATGGGTATTAAAAAAATAAACGTGTAGAGTAAACTTAAACTTAAAAACAAAAATTATGTTAAACGTAAAGGTCAACTTTGAAAAAAAAAATTAAAAAAAGATTTCTTGAAAGGTAATAAAAATGAATAATGTTTATGTCACAACAATTAGGTTGGTAAAGAAGGCGGAATAATTATTAATATAAAATTACAGCAGTCTTTGAAGACTAATGTCAATGTACATGAAAATTCGTTTTCTCGAAAGGAAGAGTCAATAAATAAATGGTTAGAAATTGTAGATTCAAAAACAGGCAAATAAACAATGATTGTATTGATAATGACATTGACTGAATATACGGAAATAAAAAAGGAAATTAATGTTTAAATAGAATTTTCCTCCAGTGAAATTGAACTATGATACGTTCAAATCAAATGAAAATACTGAAATTGTGAATCATTCTCCTGACGTGTGGAATAGGTTTTTACCTTTAGTGAGATTTGCCAGCCGACCCTGACGATCTGCCTAAGTGAAACCTTGGTAGGTGTGTCTGGCTCATTAGGTTTGACTAGGTTTGCTCTACGCTTGTATTGAGCTTTTTAGTCAGTTGTTTACTCGTATCGGGGTTTTTTCTTTGGGCCTTGAACCTGTATCTGTGCGATTATTTTCGACAGACTTTCATGTTCCTGGCTCTTTCTTTTTTAAAAACCTTTTTTTCCTTCGTGATTGATTTGGCTGTTGTTAAATCAAGAGTTCGAAGGTTTTTCGACACGAGTATAGTTACCTATATTTATATATATATATATATATACATATATATATATATACATACATATATATATACATATATATACATATACATACATATATATACATATACATATATATATAGACATATATATATATATATATATATATGTCTATCGCGTCACAATGTCCTTGTAACTTTAGATAAAATAAAATTAGTCTACCATTCATCCATGCTTAGAATATTTCTGTCACATATGGTCCGGTGCTTCTGGTATTTGCCTTGAGCGCCAAAGAAGAATCAGCAATAGTATTGCCTCTGTTCTGGCGGCTTATCTTTTAGGCACTTACCCATCGCCGTAAAACTTGCTTCCCTTTGTCTTTTCTATAAATATTTTCTTTGTAATTTTTCGGACGAGGTCTTCATTACCGTGCCTAGACTTTTTTTAAATTTAAGCGCAGTGCTACATTAATTTCGAGACCTCATCAATTTACAGTTGGGCTGGATGTAACCAGAAGTTCTATGCTAACAGTTTCTTTTCTCACATTTCTCGCTGTGTAACTCTTTTCCGGATCCATTCTTTCCAGCCAACTTTAATCAGGAATAAATTAAATTCAATGTCAGTCGCTATCTACTGTCCTCCTGACTACTCTTTCCTCTTGCTGCTCATTATTAACGTTTCTGTCTGTAATTATTTCATAACACAGTAACCCCTTTTTGTATTAGTGGCTTTACTACCTTGCATGGGGTGAAACAGAAAATGAATACATACTTAAAACAAAGTGGCAAGGGAAGTAACTCCTATTAGATGAACATAATTATTTCCCTTGAATTTTGCGTCAATGATTTTCTTTTTTTTAAGTTTAGATTTTTTTTTTAATTTGAATTCATATCGAGCAATAAGCATGCGAGTGTAGGAAATTCAGCGTCCATTTTTTTTTATATTTGAAATTCGAATGTCCGAATTCGAAACAGTAATAAAATAAATATAAAGAAAACATGGCTATGTCTGTTAAATAAACCATTTCTGATTACAAACATATGCAAGTGTCGTTAGTTGAATTAAAATCTTTGGGTAGTTGGTACACAGAAAAAGATGTATTTTAGAAAAAAAAAAAACTTTTAAATAGCTGGTCCACAGAAAAGCTGCTGTTGAGAAAATACTTTTCGCCAGAAAAGATTCACTGTCTGTCTGTGTTTTTTGTTGTTGGAGATAATTCGTGTGAATTTGCCGACACACGATCGTCAGCGAAGATTCACTGACCGTCTCTACTTTTGCTGTTGGAGATGATTGGTTTGAAGTCAACGATACATGTTCCTTTCACCAGCACACTCATGGACAAGATCATTATGTCTGGCTGAAAGTGCACACGCTTATTTGATATTAGAGGGGGGAGATTGACTAATTGAACATATACTTCAAACTTCACAAAAATATCTTTACCGTTCACCGACAATCGTAGAATACAAAGTTCCAAGCCATGCAATGGATCCGAAGGCGATAACTGATATCCATACAAACTGAGTATACGCTTACTGTTGGATTGTTTGATTTTGTTTGGCGGCATATCAACAACTCTATGGGTTATTTAATGCCGAAATCTAAATATTTTGAACCCAGGTTTATGGCTTCAACTAGAGATAAATTGTGTTGTTGGTCATTTTGCTATAAGATTTATCGCTGGTAATTCTGCTTGAGAAATGTATTGTTGGTAATTTACTATAAAAATTTATCGTTGGTAATCTTTTTATATAAAAATGCATTGCTGGTATTTTTACTATAAAATGTATGTTTATACTTTCATAGTGTTTGGGAGTCCTAACAGGTGCTAGCACCCCGGGTTAGAGTGAACCTGGGAACAACAGCTATTAAGATGTGGTTCCTTGCTCCTCAAAATCTCCAATCTCTCCTTGCTGATGGAATTAATAAATAAACCGCCAGTGACCTAAGTTTTTTTCTTCTTCTTATAAGCGTTATATTTAGCGGCTACATGCATTTGAATAAACATATTTTGGCAAACTTGGACGTTCGTGCCCGCAAAAAAAAAAAAAAAAAAAAAAAAAACAACAACAACAACAACAGAAAACAACAACAACAGAAAACAACAACAAAAAAAAATGTCACCGCTATTACTTTAATTACGACAAAACTGTAATAAAACCTAAACATATGAAAGTAAATTTATGCCTTTTCTTTGTTCTTGAGAGTTGATAACAAAAATAATCAACACTATTTATTAGAGTAACAGAGCTATTACTTTTGTACATACCAGTTCGGTACCTGTCGATCAAATTTCAAATCAAATTTGTTTTTTCCATTTAAAATGATATATTTAATACAAAATATATTTAGTTTAATTACACAAGGGTTCATACAATTGACTTCAAATAGCCACATGTTTCGGTGTACATTCTTTTCCTATTGCCCAAGAGTTGTTGGCAGACAGAAAGGGAAATTAGAGCACACGATTTAATTTAATTCAAATTGTAGTATGTTCGTTTCCGTGTGCATACTTTTATTTTAATTCAACGACATAAATGGAAATATTTCTATAAAATTAAAAAAAATGTATTTTTAAATAATTTATTGATGAGTAATTTCCGAAAAGTTTAATAAAATCATATAATTATCTGATTTTCTCTTGTTGATGACTATATTTTGTCTTCTTGCAGTTAAAGGTTAGTTCTTTTATCTCGCTTTCTTCTGCTACCCTGTCTCGGAGGTCCTATAGTTTTCTTTCTGGGTCAGCTATTTAAAAAAAAAAAAATCTCGCTCCAGTTTTGACATCAATAGAAAATAAGTTATTTTTATAATATCAACATGGTCACGAGCTTTTAGTAGCAAAACACTGGGTTAAAACCAGATTCAACAAGTTAGGGTATGGGTAAAAAAGCAATAATATACAACTATGTGCTTTATAGATTACGCAAAGGCGTTCGATAAAGTACGCCACATAGATCTGTTGGAACTGCTCAGCAACCTGGACATATTTGGGGAGGATATTAGAATAATCAAGAATCTATACTGGCGGCAAACTGCCTGTATACGGACAGAAAACGAGTTCAGCAGCTATACTATGTGTCTTCTCACCGGACTTGTTTAACCTATACAACGAGGCAGTTCTTAGATAATTAGATGTCCTACCAGGATTCAGTAGTGATGGACACAATCTTAACAACATAAGATATGCAGATTCTACAGTGTTGATAACAGACACGGAAATAAATCTACAGAAGCTACTATAGAAGGTAGTGAAGGAAAGCGAAAAGAAAGGACTAAACATCAACTCTAAGAAGACAGAATGCATGGTTGTTAGCAAAAGGATGAGCGCAAAATGCAAATTACAAATCGGAGATATCAAAATCAACCAAGCACACAGATTTAAATGTCTGGAAAGTGGTCTAACAGAGGACGGAAAATGTGGCACTGAAATCCGAAGACGTATTGGGATGGCCGAAAATGCCTTCCAAAAACTAAGAAGAGTATTAAGAGATAGAAAAACTTCGTTAGAAACAAAGAAAAGAGTATGTGATGTGATATCTGTCCTACTGAGAATGCTGAACAATTTCCTCAAAGAAAATTGAAGTAACAGAAATATGGTTCTACAGAAGGATGATGAGGATACCATGGACCGAACATGTGAGCAAGTTGTAGAGAAAATGGAAACAAAAAGGAAAACTTATACTTAGCATCAGGAAACGAGATTTCCGGAGAAGGGCCTGGAAATGAGATTTCTGGAGAAAGGCTTGGAAAATCTGTTACTCACGGGACGGATTAAGAGCAAGGGAGACAAAGGAAAGCAACGAATAACATGGTTGACAAACTTCAATAAATGGATAGCGAAACATGGTTAGAAAATAACGAAAAGACAGGATTTATTTGGAGCTGGAAGGGACAGCAAAGTATGGAGAGCCATGATCGGGTACGTCCTGAACGGACACGACACATAAATAGAGATGCTTTCTCCTCGAGTCGCGGTATATTTACTTTTGTATATACCAGTTCGATACATATGGATTTGCTGACCGCTAGATGATCAAATTTCAAATCCAAGTTGTTTATCCGTTTAAAATGCGACGTTTAATACAAAATAATTTCATTTACACTATTTATATTGTTCGGACTTTTGTCTTCATCTTTGTTGTCATATTCACGACGTTTCGGCCGTTGTACGCTCCGGCCTTCATCAGGACCTGTTTTTATTTTTGAGATGAGGTATTTTAATTTTTTACACTATTTACATTGTTAAGACTGTTGTCCTCATCTTTGTTGCTATATTCACGATGTTTCGGCTGTTGTACGCTTCGACCGTCTTCAGAATTTGTCTCTATTTCTGAGTAATTATTTACACTATTTACGTTGTTCGGACTTTTGTCCCCAACTTTGTTGCTATTTACACGACGTTTCTCAGAGCCTGGTCAACAGGATATAAGCTCACACCTGTGAGCTAGATGAGGAGAGGACGACAAGAAACGGAACAAAAGACACTACTGCTAGAAAACTAGTCATGCGTGAAGTATTTGTTTTTTTGGGGTTTTTTTTGCTTTTTTTTTGCTGACGGCTGAGAAAAAATCACAGTAGATTGACACTGATCTATTTCCAAGATGACTTCTAACACTAGCACTGTCTGACCCCGAAACTGCCCACTACCAAAACGAAAAGAACTTTTCCAGACTGCTACAAATATCCGCCTTATAAACGAAGATTTTGCTACATCAAATATCAAAGGAGGCACTCTAAAGCGAATAAATAAAAATATATTAGTTATGTTATCCCCTTGAGTCTGTTCGTTTTTATGTCCTATGTTTTCGATAAAGAAACACCAAGAACACCCTGATTCCAACTTGCCACAGCCTCAAATCCAAAAATTAAACTGATAAAATTTGGTCTCTGCGAATAAGCATTGACACACATCTTCCGGAGAGAATAAATAAAATTATCAAATAAATAAAAACTCAGTTGTTTAACCAGAGTATTTTACGCTTCATTTTTTGGCAACGTGAACATGTTTCATTTAGTTTGGATGTAAAATGATTTTTTTCAAGAGGAAGTGAAGAGACAACGTCAAGTCTCTTATACCGAGCATTAAGAATAGCGTGAACGAAATAAAAAAAACAAGACTCTACACCAGTGTGAAATTTGCGATTTAAAATTATTAAATGACATTAAAAAAATTACAACATAAGCTTTCACAAAATTTTTCTTTGTATGCCAAACACTTAAGCAAGATAACAAATTCTAAATACAATTCTGTTGGGCTCATAATAATTATCAAAAAATGTTCACTTACTTGGATTCATTCGACTGACAAAAGGAGCAGAGCGGGGATAATATTCCATAGGTGTCGCTGGGTTTCTGGTTCGCTTTCTTATTAGACAATAGTTCAGTTTTACAAAATGAGATAAATATCGGATTTTCATAAAACATTCAAAATCAGGGTTGATACCTCAAATATCGCAAATTTTCACAAATAACTAGAAATCTAATCGTATATCTCTCTAAATTTGATTTCTCCCTTCTGATTTCTTTTCCATTTCTTTCTGCTTCTTTTTCTTCAGTTACTTTCCTTTTCACCGGCATCGATTTTTAGTTTTTCTTTGTTTAGATTCCAGAAACAGCTCCCGGTCATTCGCCTGTGAAAACCAAATCCCTTCTGGTTCTTAAACCAACCAGACTTCTTAAAAAGCCACAAATCGGCCCCGAAGTTGAATGAAAATAATTGAAAACTATGGATTTAACGTACTTTCAGCATTGGTTAAAAAAAATTTATCACTTTAAAGCAGACCTGTTTGCCAACTTTATTTTGGCAGATTTTGAAATTTGAGCCTCTTTCTGTACAATTTTTTAAAAACCAAATATGTAAAGAGAGGAGAGCTGGAGAGAAAGATTTATTCTCCCATTTACGTTTCTCCCGTTATGGGCATTATTATATCCGGGATATAATGACACCGCAGCTCAGGGACGGGATGGAACGGAACAGAATAGCTGAAAGGAAAAAGAATGACAAACATGCTTTGTTCGCAGAGAGACTTTTATAATACTGAGACATAGACAAAACTGTGAATATACATATATATAAACGTGTTCCACACAGAGAACAACATATATCAGATATATCTACACAGCAAAGCAAAGTATAAGGAGGAACAAAAAAAAAAGGGTCTTACATATAATTTGGAGATACTCTTGATCTGGAGACGCCATTTTTAGGACTCGAGATTTAAACGGGCCGGATTCATCTATGTTCCAGAGGGAGAAGACACCATGTCCTTTGGAAGCTGCTGGGGTGGCAGATTTAGCACAGGCTAAAAGAAAGCAACCTTACCGTTTCGTTCCTGTCCACGAACTGTAAAATGATTGCCGCTTTGGTCACTGTATGGAGTGACGTCACGAAGCGACGGTTGTGTGACCCACATGACTTATCTCCACCAAAGAGAGATAAGCGCCTTCTATACCCCCCCCCCACACATTTTTAATAAATTATCAGGCTTCATTTTTAACGGTGTTTTTTTTTCACAACACCAGATTTTATACATGCAAAATTTATAAACCGCCCGGTTTTACTTTTTATATTTATCTTTCAATTCATTTTTTAAAATATAATTTTACATTTCTTTTTTTGTTATATAATTGTTGTAGCAGTTGGAGATTCATTGTGGAATTCACTTCACTCACTTCTAGGAGTTGACTACTTCTTCTACCCGCCGCTGGCGAATCTTATGTGTGTTGTTCTTGTTCTAAGTATTATCGTTCATTACCAACCTTCGTGTGATTATTCTATTCAGTAACCTTCGCTAGGTTACAACAATAATTTTTTATACTCTCCCCACGAAACAAACCTAGTCTATTGTACTATTTTTTTATATTCACCTTTTAATGACTTTTTAATATAATTTCGTATTTTTTTATTACATAAATTCTCATAGATGCATTGAAACAAGATTTTTATTCTAACTGCCAGTTCTTATTAAAACTCCCACTGCTGCGCGTAACTAAACCGACATGCTAGTCATTACTCAAGATTGCTGTTTGTTTATTTATTGTCCTCGTGAATAGCAAAATTTAACTTAAAATACATTGAACACAACAAAAAGATCTGTCTATATTTCTGAGATGAGGTATTATGTACACTATATTACTCGGACTATTGTCCTCATCTTTGTCGCCGAGCTTATTACAACGTTTTGGCCGTTGTACGCTCCGGCCTTCTTCAGATGGTTGCTGCGACATTAGGTTTATAATACCTAGAAATTCATACACAGATGTCCTCAAGGGCACAATGGATAAAGGCGTTGGTTAGATCCAGTGACAGGACCCAAAGAGTGTGAGTTCAATACCCGGTTAAGGCAGTGGAGAACTTGGAGAGGGGAATTAACAGGAGATAGCTGATTAAACATGGCACGTGGAACTAGAACAGTGAGCGAAATAAAGGGTTCAGTTCGGCATTCCAACGACCTGAAGAAGGCCAGAGCGTTGTAATAAGTATGGCGACAAAGATGAGGACAGTAGTCCGAATAATGTAAATAGTGTACGACAAAAAGACTATTAAAGTAAAATAAGTAACATTATAGAAATACATTAAAAATGCAAATGTACGCCTAGAGTTTATAATGCAATTTTAAGAGCTAAATATTCGTGTCATGATTTCAAATTTACCGGAATTTTATATCGATTCTTAAAGTTTAGTTTGACACAAAGCCACAAGTTTGTGACACTCAAGAAAAATCAAAATCCCTACTCAGTTGTAATACTTAACCAGACTAGATCTGAGGCGCTTGTAGAGAGTGCGAAATAGTAATTAACTCCTTTCACCCACTCACTTCAAATTTGGGGGAAGAAGAAAGAAAGGAATTCGTGAGCCTATGTGAAATTTAATTTGGACCAATGAAAACCTTGCCTTTACAAAAATTGACCGGTGAGCTGAGAAGAAGAAGGAAAGGAATTCTTGAGTCGTTGTGAAAATGTTTTTAACCAATGAAAACCTTGCCTTTACAAAAATTGACTGGTGAGCAAAGAAGATGAAGGAAAGGAATTCGTGAGTCGATGTGAAATTGTTTTGAACCAATGAAAACCTTGTCTTTATTGAAATTAGTAGCGAGCCTGCCCAAAATTGTTTTTGATATAAAATGAGGAGAAAAATTAGATTAATCAGAGAAGAGTGTCTGAAATCCTGTGAAAGGTTTCGTTTCAGTTCCGGCGACCAGCGTTGACTTACTTGCCAGTGTAGAATTACTCGCCAATTATATTATCGGCTTCTAACCAGCATGCAACATTTCAAAGAATTTTCTCTGAACAATCCAAGAAAGATTAGTATTTCAAACGATCTCTCTTCGTCTGCTTTTGTACGTATGCAAACCATGTATCCCTTTGGTGAGCAGCAACCATCTCTTACCTTTGTCTTAAACATTTTTGAATATTATTTTATGTCAGATCATTTAGTCTATTATATGAACATTTCCTCTTCATGACAATACGCTAAAACGACGGACATTAAGAATTCTGATTTATTTTCCTGAAATGAACTACTGACACAACTACTTCAAGCGTGTACTTTTGTGAATAAATTCCTTATCTTGTTTTGTTAAAATATCCGTGTGTTTCCTCGTCATTATCATTCTTCATTAATCTTCTTGGTGGGATAAATCAATTGTTCACTTTAAACCCTAGGACTCAGGCCACTATACACTTATGCTTAAAATAATGTTACTTCCTATTAGTCAAATTATATTGATCATATATCAACATTTTACAGCTGGAATGGCTAGATACAACCGTAGGTTCTATGCTAACAGTTTCTTCTCTCACACTTCTCGCTTTTCGAAGATTCTTCCGGATTTTTTTTATTTTCCAGTCAATTTTGTTCTACAAAAATGTAAATGCAATGTCAATCGTTATCTTCTGTCTTCATAATTCCTGTCCTTTACTGTCATCTCTCCTTAATAATGTTTTCTTACTCAGATTCTTTCACGCGCAGTGACCACCCCTTGCATCCTAGTGGCTTTATCATCTTTTTGGGGGAGAAGTGGTGAGAAAAAAGAAAAAGAAAATTTAAAAGATACAAATAAAATAGATCATGCATTGAAATTTGACAATGATTAGAGGTGATTTATCTCCCTTGGTTCAAAGATTAAATTATCTCCCTTTGATTAGATAGCTTTTTATTTCCAGTTTTTAAAATACTTTTGATTTCAAATACATTCTTGATTCTCTTTTCGACTGGAAGTTTTGAATAGCAATATTATAGGTACCCGCACAGAAAACGTGACATCTAAATGAATTTAAAAAAATGAAAAATCTTTCTTCAAGCTTTTACTTTAGTTTTAATTCTAAGCTAATAGATAAAATTTAATATTTCCAATAAGCGAAATAATTAGCTGCATTTCAAAACTAATTTAAATTGAGAGGTAAGAGGTTTCGTTTTGAAATTACGAAAATAGCTGATTATAGCGCCATTTTTTTAAAACTTAAGACAATAGTATCCATAATATATTTTATTCATGAAAGCCATTAGAAGGTTTTTCTAATTAATTTTATCTTATTTTTATGACATTTTTTTTTTTTGTTTTACGATTCAGCAGATTTTTGTTTACTGGGTGTCCTCTTTTACAAAAAAAGAAATTGAGGATTTAAATTCTCCAAGGAGTTCTGTTTTTAACTAATACAGATATTAAGCTTTACAAAATTCAATTTCTCAAAATTTCATGAAATTAAAAAAAGGGTGCGTGTGTGTGTGTGTGTTGTTGTTGGGGGGGGGGGACAAATGTAAAAAATATACCCAGATTTTCTAAAAAGAAACATTTCTAATATAATTTCATTACTTTGGGAATAAGTTCTGAAATTTAAATAAAATTATCTGATTTTTTACAAAAAATACACTAAAATTTTCTATACTAATCTTTGGCTTATTCGTTGACGCAAAAAAAAAAAAAATTTAGCCAAAATTTTGAACGTTCTAAGGAAAATAAAAAATATAAATAATTAAAAAATATTTCCTCTTAATAACATTACAATTTGGGCGATAAAACTTTATTTTTATTAAGTTTGGGGCATTTTTTCTTTATGGTATGTTAATTTTTTAGCGAATTAGTGGTGGTACCTACAATAGTATTGCATAAAATTAACGATTTAACCTTTTTCAGATAGGCAAATCTGATGTAATCATTCCTATAATAATTCTTTCTCTTACGCTAATGGTTTGAAGACTGCTAAGTATAAGTTAATAATGTTTATTGTTACTGTTTTGTTCAAATAAAGCATCTTTATTATTCATAAATTCGTTGCTCTGACATAATTTGATAGAGAGGCTAAATTTATTTTTAATGACGCACTTCAAACAGGGATCTTGGAAAATTCGAGTTATCCGAAATGTACAACTAAAATAGACTGTAGTGAACAAAAGATCTAGATATAAAATTAAAATGCTAAGCACTGACTCATTGATTTTGTTAGAAATTAAAATGACTCGAATCCAAATCAAAACTCGTGAAATTTCACACCTTGATGCGAAATGTTTTTCGGCCAATAAAAAACTAGGAAACATTTAAAAACAAAATTCAAATAATTTTCAATTCTCAGAAACAAATTCTTTTACGGACCTTTTCGCAAGCCGACGCAAAGTTTGTCCGTCATCCAATGGAAAGGCCCGAATCATATCCAGGAGTGAATTCCCAAATGACCTTATCAAGCCCCACAAACAAAATAAAAGACGGGCAAGTTCGCCTGTCACCAGAGAGAAGGAGACGAGCGTATTAACACGTCCCTTGACAAACGTCAAGCGATCGTTATTATTATCTCTACCCTTCCCCCGCACCTCTTTTATACTTGATGAACGAACGGAACATTTAAGACTGAGTGATTACTTCAAAGACATTCCTACCCTACGATAACGCTCATACATACATACATACATACATACATACATACATACATACACATATACGTTCCTGCCTACGTACACATGAACTCATTCTTGCAAGGACTACTACGAATATTTTGACGACCTTGTATCAACCAAAATACATTAATTTTATTTGTAAAGACCTTAATTGATTTATATGTATATAAATTTGTTGTTTCACTTTACAATTTGATTTTCTTGTTTTATACCCCACTTAACTAACAAGGCCAAATCAAACTAACCTGTTTCAATACTGATATGCTTCACTATAACTGATAACCCACTATAAGACTAGTCCACCCATAAAATCAGAGAAAAATTTGTTTGGGAAATATTCTTTAGTTAGACCTGCTTTAGACCGCGTTACTTGTCAGAATGGAAAAATATTGATTTGTTATCGATTTATTACGTTTTGGGGGCATATTTTTTTTTATCATGTATCCTCTTCCTTTGCGAAGTTTTAGAGGTACCTATTTTATGTTTTATTTTAAATATCTTAATAAAACAATAGGAATTGTCTGGCGAGATAGATTTTGTTTATTTAAAAAATATTTGACATTAAAGAAAAAACAATTATATACATATAAAAACATTACGTATATATATAAAAATATAAAAACAATTATATACATATAAAAACATTACGTATATATATAAAAATATAAAAACAATTATATACATATAAAAACATTACGTATATATATAAAAATATAAAAACAATTATATACATATAAAAACATTACGTATATATATAAAAATATAAAAACAATTATATACATATAAAAACATTACGTATATATATAAAAATATAAAAACAATTATATACATATAAAAACATTACGTATATATATAAAAATATAAAAACAATTATATACATATAAAAACATTACGTATATATATAAAAATATAAAAACAATTATATACATATAAAAACATTACGTATATATATAAAAATATAAAAACAATTATATACGTATAAAAACATTACGTATATATATAAAAATATAAAAACAACTATATACATTGCAACCTCGGTTCTCGAACGTCTCACATGTCGAACAAATCCATTTTCGAACAGAAATTTCGAGATGAAAATGTTTCGGTTATCGAACAAAATTTCGAACTGAGGTTTTAACATGAACGGAATCATTTCTCAGTCAACCGCCATGTTGTATACATTCGTCTGTTGTGGTGTGCGTTTCTTTTCCAATTTTATTGTACCGTGACTTTTGTTTCTCTACATTGATTCCTATTGGAAAAATAGTTTCGGTTTACGAACATTTCGGGTTACGAACGGCATTTTTTTTTTTTTTTTTTTTAAACGTATCACCCCAAGCAAGGCCGGTGGCCACTATCACGCATGGGGTTACAGAAGGGTTGGAGGAAGAGCAGATGGGAGTGGTAAAGGAAGGGATGTGGAGAAAGAAGGACGGAGGGTCGATCAAGGCAGGGGGGTTACGGAAGATATAGAGCGAGAGCAGATAGGAATGAAAGATGTCAGGAAGTGGAGAAGGGAAGTGGATAGATCAAGGCAATTGGAGATGACGATTGACGCTACACTTAAACCGTTGGAGATTGTATTTGTCAGGGAAACAGTAATAGGGAAGGGAGTTCCATAGGCGAGATGTGCGAGACATGAAGCTATTGGAGTAGAAAAGACGTCTACATCTAACAGTTTCAACGGTGAAGGGGTGGGAACGGGATGCCAGCCTCGTAGGACGCTTAAATTCACGAGGCTTAGGGACAAGCGAAAGCAACTCCTCGGAGCAATTACCGTGGAAGTACTTGTAGAAAAGGCAGAGCGATGCAACATCGCGTCTGTGAGAGAGCGACTGCAGACGAGATGACAGATCAGAGCCAATCACATTGCATATCCGTCTCTGGATCTTATCAAGAACCCTGAGGCAACACGCAGGGGCCCCAGACCATAAATGGCAGCAATACTCCATGCAAGGTCGAATGGTAGACTTATAGACTTGGAGGATCGATTCCGGGGAGAAGAATTTCCTGGAACGAATTAAATTCGTGAACCGAGGTTCCACTGTATATATAAAAAAAAAAACAGTTATACAGTGTAACCCGGATATAAGAGAGTTGTCGGGACCGGAGAAGAAGTATCTTATATCCGGGTTTCTCTTATATCCGGGTTTGGTCTATTATATATACATTAACACAGGCTCTAATTTGGACACAGAGAAAATCTATCTCATATCCGGGTTTCTCTTATATTCGGGTATCTTATATCCGGGTTACACTGTATATATATATTTACTGAACCGGTTTTCCGGCAAAAATTGCGTGTTTTCCAGAAAGGTAAATTTTTCAACTATAATGGTTTTCTAAGCGCAGTTTACATGTGGCACATGGCGCAAGGCCGAGAGTGTGGAGCACCCATTGAGGATCGAGCTCACTACTCGGTTGTAATTGAGCTAGCGAGACAAGCTTGCTAACCATGACGCCGAAGTGCCCAAGTGATTTTTTGAGCGTAGCGTAGATGTGGCAGCGAGACAAGCTTGCTAACCATGACGCCGAAGTGCCCAAGTGATTTTTTGAGCGTAGCGTAGATGTGGCAGCGAGACAAGCTTGCTAACCATGACGCCGAAGTGCCCAAGTGATTTTTTGAGCGTAGCGTAGATGTGGCAGCGAGACAAGCTTGCTAACCATGACGCCGAAGTGCCCAAGTGATTTTTTGAGCGTAGCGTAGATGTGGCAGCGAGACAAGCTTGCTAACCATGACGCCGAAGTGCCCAAGTGATTTTTTGAGCGTAGCGTAGATGTGGCAGCGAGACAAGCTTGCTAACCATGACGCCGAAGTGCCCAAGTGATTTTTTGAGCGTAGCGTAGATGTGGCAGCGAGACAAGCTTGCTAACCATGACGCCGAAGTGCCCAAGTGATTTTTTGAGCGTAGCGTAGATGTGGCAACGAGACAAGCTTGCTAACCATGACGCCGAAGTGCCCAAGTGATTTTTTGAGCGTAGCGTAGATGTGGCAACGAGACAAGCTTGCTCAGTACACCATGTCTAAGTGCCCTAAATTAAGTGTGGAGGACCTAATGTGGATCGAACTCACTACTTACTCAGTTGTAAATGACCTAGCGAGACAAGCTATCTAACCATTATACAGTGCCCCTAAATTATTTTCTAAACATAGCTTAGAAGTGGCACAAGGCCGAAAGTGAGGATCGAACTCACTATTCAGTCGTAATTGATCTAGCGAGACAAGTTAGCTCACCATTACGTTGAAGTGACCAAATTATTTTTTAAGTGTAGCTTAGATGTGGCACAAGGCCGGATAGCTGGAGCACCGGATGAGAATCGAATTACCTATTCAGTCGTAAGTGATCTAGCGAGACAAGCTAGCTAACCATTACGTCGAAGTGGCCCTGAATTATTTTTTAAGCGTAACCTAAATGTGGTATAAGGCCGAAAGTGGAAAGCACTCAGTGAGGATCGAACTCACTATTCAGTCGTAATTGAACTAGCGAGACAAAGTTGCTGACCATTGCACCGCATCGGTGTGCTCAAATTCTTCAATTATTTCCGAAGAATAGTTAAGATGAAAAAAAAAGTTGGGTTTATTTACAAATTTAAAGAAGTTAATTAAAAGTATATGACCGTTAATTTTTCATTCATTTAAAATAATTAATAAAATTTATTTTTAAATTAAGAAATTTTTAAAAATTCTGAAAATTCAAAAAAACAAATCAGTACGTGGATATCAACAATGAAAGCACAGTTTCAAACGTGACATTTGTAAAGAAAACTGCGTATTTCCTATAACTCTGTAAAAGTCAGGGGTCAATTTTACAATCTATCTCTATTAGGAAGAGGACCCCCATTTTAAATCGATAACTAATCAATATCTTTCGATTCTGACAAGTGCCGTGGCCTAAGAAAGTTCTAAAGAATGCTAATCTGCAAACCCGATTTCCAAAAATATTTCCCCCTATTTTTTATGAGTGGACCGGTCTACTTAAGTAGTACTGGGAACTACAGGGTGTGGCAGAAATACCTCCCGCATTTAAAATTGTTACCTGTGTGGTGCCAGTGGTAATGGTGTCTTCAATGGTGTCAGTTGCCATCATGGCTTGGACCGGTGAACACCGTGCGTTTTTTTTTTTTTTTTTTTTTAAACTGGTGAACCTGTAATTGTAATACAGAGAGTTTTTCCTGCTAATTTCATGTTACGTCGGAATGATGCTTTTCCAGGTAGAACATCAATACTGCTACGGGCTGAAAATTTCAGGGTCACAGGTTTAG
>OZ038510.1:62155966-62180966 GCA_964036315.1 Acanthosepion esculentum
TGCTCTGTAAATTTACATTGAGCACTATTTTCTAAAAATAAAAATATCTATAAGAACACCGGGTTATATATCTTACTGTTCTTTATATATATATATATATATATATATATATATATATACTGGGTGTAACAGCATGGGATAATTGTCCATCCCACAAAAGGTTTAATATCTAAGAATCCCTAATCTAATTGAGTTTCTTTTTTTCCAGGTTTTCAGATATGTCTTTTAGTCATCTTGACACCACTTGTCGTAAGAATCACTGAGAAAGCCTTTAAGTTATTCAGCTGGAAAGAAAACAGGTTAAAATAATTTTCTCTCAGCCCCACAAACAATGACTTCCCAATGTGAGAGGAAAAAGATCATTCGGGTCATCAGTAATGGTACCAACATTCATACACGGGATTCCATCTTCAAAGTCCATTCAAGAACCATGAAGAGAACGGTAAATAAGTTTAAAAAAAGAGGGAAAGGAAAACTGGATCAGGAGGTCACAACAGGAACGGGGATCATTATTTCAACTAAATACATTTTGATTGTTCAAAGTAGAGTACAAATAGTGTTATAAAAATCTCGAAGAATTCCAGTAAACATTTAAACATTTCTAAAATACAACGGTTCAAAGCTTAATCTAACAATTGGGCAATTTTGCTGTTACACGATTTGAAATATTTTGCTGTTACACCCGGTATATATGTATATATACATAGAGCATTATAAAAGTTAGGAAATTTTCTTTTTGGTATAATGAATTTATTTCTATGAAATATGAATTATGATTATGGCGTAAAGGAAATAATAATAGAAACCATTGATCATCTTGTATCAGGTTGCACGTTATAGGCACCCACTGAATATAAAAACCGGCATGACAGAGTGGGCACTGGAAAATTTTCAACTTCTACGGGAAGGAAACTGAAAGAAACTGGTACGAACACCACCCAGACCCGGTTACGGAGATAGGACCTGTTACAATTCTATGGGACTACACAACACACACTGACAGAACAATCAAAGCCAACCGCCCAGACATTGTTATTAAAGACCACAAACAAAACAAATGCTTCCTTATTGATATGGCAGTCCCTGCAGACTGCAATGTATCTTTGAAGATATTCAAAAAGCTGTCAAAATACAAGGACCTTGAAATAGAAATCTAAAAAATGTGGCACATGGGAACATCAACAATCCCTGTTGTTAGAGCCTTAGGATTGGTTGGAAAAGATTCCAGTAGACTAATTGAAGGGATCCCTGGAAGTCCATGCCTCAAAGAGATACAAAAAATGATTCTGACAAGTACAGCCGACACTTTACGAAGGGCTTTATCTATGTAATATTTTTTTATTTTTTGCAGTGTAAACTGTCATGATACCATTTCTAACCTTAGGTCCCTGGGCGGGACCCGGAAAGAAATGTGTAAACGCCAGATATCAAAGAAAATAAAAACAATAATAATAATATGAAATTCGATTTAGATAAATGTTCTAAAGCCACAATTTTCCGACGATCACTACAATAAACATCCTCTATTAGCTTAGACCCTGGGGTAACAATCAAAGATTTAGAGCAAGAAGAAGCTTATAGCTACCTCGTTGTAAAATGAGGATGAAGGAATTTACCATAAAAAATGAAAGAAATACTATAGAATGGTGAAACTGATATTAAGAACTGATTTGAATTCTCAGAAGAGAATTATGGCCATTAATAGCCTTGCCATCCCCGTTGTTCAATTTAGTTTCAACGTCTTTAACTGGACTCTAAATGACATCAGAGAAATGGATTCTAAGACAGGGAAGCGTCTTTCTAAGCATAATATGCATCATCCAAAGGCTGATGCAGATCGGCTATATATAACCCGTAAAGAAGGAGGAAGATGTCCTATTCAGCTAGAATTGTCATACAAGACAGCAACTATTGGCTTACTAACATACATGGAAACAACAAAGGACTGGATGATACAATTAGTCAAACAACACGAAAACAGAAGGAAAAAAATATTCAATCATGAAAGAAGGCTGTTAATACAAACGAGATGTACATTTAGTGTATTCTGTAGAAAACCAAAACAGGACCCAAGAACTAACAGTTGCAGCAAAAAATATGAAAAAGAAAGCCAAGGATAAACCTTTTGAACAGATGAAACGATATTGGCAAGAGAAACCTCTGCATGGCCAATATCCAAAACGTGCCGATGTTGATAAAGTTAACACTCATCGATGCTTATAAACATAAGGAGTAAAGAGGGAAACGGGAGGCTTTATTCTTGCACCGCAAGACCAGAGTCTTTTCACTAGGAACCTTCAGGCAAATATTATACATATTAGTGTGGATCCAAAATGCAGTTCTGTGACAAATATCAGGAAAAACCGTAGACCATCTAATCTCAGGAGGTTCTGTAGTTGCGCCAAATGAATATAAAAATCGTCACGATATATTGGGGAAATATTTACACTGGACAATGTGCAAACGCTTTGGAAAAGATGTTAAAAAAACACTGATATAAACATCACCCAACACCGGTTACATAAACAGAAGGCAACATCAAATTTCAATGGGATTATACCATCTTTACAGACAGGAAGATTGAAGCAAATAGGCCGGACATAATTATCAAAAACCGAAAAGAAAAAAATTTACCTACTAATTGATATGTCTTGCCTAGCGGACTGTAACATAGCAACCAAGGGATTTGAAAAAACTATCGAAGTGTAAAGACCTGGAAATCGAAATAGAAAAAATGTGGAAATTGAAAACAAGAATAGTACCAATCATAGTAGGTGCGCTTGGAATGATAAAAAAGGAAAACAACAGCACATTGAAAACATCCCTGGAAATCCCAGCTTAAGAGAAGTACAAAAAAATGTCTTGATAATTACAGCCCACACACTAAGAAGAACATTGCTAGTGATATTATGGGAGTTAGAAAAAACAAATCATGAAATGTAGCCCTAACAACACACCACTACCTGCCTTAGGTCTTCCCGCAGACTTGGTAGGTAGTGTGACCATAGTAAAAATCTAATAATAATAATAATAATAATAATAATAATAATAATAATAATAAAATGTCAAGAAAATAAAAGATTAAACAACAGACAAAAAGTGCCCACTTGGAAGGCAAAATTAAATCGAGAAATTAAGGAAGTCAAATGTGATTTATCGATACTAGATGAGATTTCAAGAAATTTAAATGTTTCAATACAGAAAAGCAAGAAGATCAAGCGGAAATATAAAATTAACCAGTAAATTAAATCCCGCCAATCAAGGAAATATTAAACAGGAACTGCAATTAAAGGCACAGAGAACTAGACGATATGGAAAGCGTTTGTAGGTTCTACTGACAAAATAAAGGTATTTCAAATGGACCTCAAGAAATTTAACAGGGAAATTGGAAAAACAGTTATAGAAGTCTAAAAGCCACCATTTATTGATGAAGTGCAAAAATGTTTGGAGAATATTTGGAGCAAGCCAAAGGAATATAATCCCAATGCAGAGAGGATCAAACGAGAACTAGAAAGAATGAAGGATAAACCTGTACACGAATGGAAAAATATAAACAAAAATAATGTTAGACAAGCTCTAACAAGATCCCCCAAATGGAAATCCCCAGGAAATGAGAAGGCACCCAACTTTTGGCTCTATCATTTGTCATGAATCTATAAAACTCTTGCGCAAACTTTATCAATGCTGATTGATAAACCCCAATGAAATTCCAGAATGGATCGCTGAAAATATTACCTATCTCCTACCAAAAACGGGTGAAACAGCTGATCCAAAAAATTATAGACCTGTAACATGTCTGCCCTCCACATATAAATTGATCACGTCTGTCCTGACGAACTGTACTTACTCTTTTCTCGATGAAAACAACATTCTTCCCCTGAAACAGAAGGAATGTTGAAGAGATTTATATGGTTGCAAAGATCAACTACTAATAAATAAAATAATCCTGGAAAGTTGCAGGAAAAAAGGTGGAAATCTCAACACATCTTGGATAGATTACCGTAAAGCCTTTGATAGTGTGCCACACTCTTGAATCCTTAAGGCTTTGGAAATGTACAAAATTTCCTCAGTGATAGTAAATTTACTTAAATATAACATTTATACCGAAATCACACCAAAGGTACACCTACTTCCAATTGTTTGAATATCCGATGAAGAATCTTTTAAAGAGATTCCGTGTCACTCTTTCTGTTTGTCCTTAATTCCCCTTTCGCATGAAGTAAACAGTAATAACTATGGATACAAATTTAAAAAGAAAGTGCTTAATCTCTTTGTCAATGACGACAATGAGTCGAAGGATATTCTCAATGCTATAAAATATTTCCGTGATGATATCGGCAATGATTTTCGATTAGATAAATGTGCAAAAATAACATTCAAGAAAGGGAGAATAACAGAAACACACTCAATTAGATTTAGTCACAAAGATTAGGCAACTGGAACAAGAAGAGGCCTATAAATACCTTGGAGTCAGCGAAGGTTATGGAATACAGCATATCCAAATGAAGGAGAATGTAAGAAAAGAATACTACAGGCGTGTGCATGTGCTGTTAAACACCGAGTTGAATTCAAAATATCAGCTATAAACACTTTAGCTGTCCCTGTTTTGCAATACAGTTTCAATTGGACTATAGCTGACATTAATGCGCCCAGATACGAAGGGGCAGAGGATTAGTTCAACTAGAACTGCCCAACAAAACCACAATAATTGGTCTTCAAAGATACCTGGAAACTACAAAAGACTGGATGATGATCTGTGTCAAAAACATGGAAGAAATAAGAAACTTTATTCAATAATAAAGGAAGCCAATAAATCCAATAATAATAATAATGTGTCCAGATCCGAAGGAGGCAGAGGATTAGTTCAACTAGACCTGTCTTACAAAACCACAATAATCGGTATTCAAAGATACCTGGAAACTACAGAAAACTGGATGATCTGTGTCAAAGAACATGGAAGAAATAATAAACTTTTTTCAATAATAAAGGAAGCCAACAAATTCAAAATGGAATTTCAATAGGATTAAGAAGTGCAAATAAACCATAATACACCTACTGCAGCAGCAAATAATCTGAAAAAGAAGTCCAAAGCAAAAGCAATGTACCAAAAGCAGACACGATGGCAAGATAAGCCTCTTCATGGCCAATACTCTGCCCGTACCAAACAAGCTGATGTAGACAATCAAACCCAAGGCCTCAACCACAATTGGAATTATTAATGTCCACATGTGCGACATTTTCTTTAGATTTCCACTTGTATTTTGTTAATTTTAAATAGCTTCAAAGATGCATTACAGTCTGCAGGAACTGCCAGGTCAATAAGAAAGCACATTCTGCTTTTGTGGTTTTTGATCATGATGTCTGGGCGATTGGCTTTATTATTATTATTGTTTTATTTTCTTTGGTTTCTGATCTATACTCATTTCTTTCCGGGTCCCGACCAGAGACCTAAGGTCAGAAATGGCATCATGGCATTTTCCATTGAGCAGTTCAGAAAAAAAAATCCTTCGTATTTCTTTAAGTTGTTGTTGTTGTTATTATTATTATTTCCTTTGATTTGTTTACACATTGAAGTGGTTTTTGGTAGCCTATACCCTAAAGAAATACAAAAAATATTCTCACAAGTACAGATCACATCTTACAAAGGGCTTTATCTATGTAAAATGTGTGTGATCTTAGGTCATTTTATTTTTATTCATTTATTTTTTTTACAAAAATGTTCCGTGGAAAGGTTTCCCGTTGGGTCCTAGAAAGAAATAAGTATATAATAGATATCAAAGCAAATAATAATAATAATAATAATAATAATAATAATAATAATAATAATAATAATAATAATAATAATGAATTCCTAGTAGCCTTAAAGAAATACACAAAATTGTGCTCACAGTTACAGCTCATGCCTTACAATGGCCTTTATCTATGTAATATGTGTGTGATCTTAAGATTTATTTCCAAAAATGCTCAGTGGAAAATGATACCATTTCTGACCTTAGGTCTCTGTTTGGGACCCGGAAAAAAATTTCAATTACCCCCCCCCCGACCAACGATACATATACAATACCCTTTCTTTCCTCCTCGTTCTTCTTCTCCTTCTTCTTCTCCTTTCCTATGATATGAAACGTCGTGCGTTTGTTTATTTATTTTATTAAATAATAAATCGTACATTAATAATTTAAAAAATAAAGCGTTGGGAAATCAATCGACTGATCTATATATATATATATATATATATATATATATATATATATATATATATATATATATATATATACACACACACACACACTATATATATATATATATATATATATATATATATATATATATATATATATATATCAGGTCATCCCATAAGTTCTGTCCGAATTTTGAATTTTGAAACAAGTGAACAAATGTTACATTTAATTACAGATTCAATCAACAATGTATTTTCCCTATTTATCTATGACTTCCTTCCATCTATTAACAAGCTTACCAATTCCATTACTGTAAAATTATTTTGGCTTTGATTCGAAGAACTCACAAATGTCAGTTTTAAACTCTTCCTGTGTTACAAAAGCTTTTTATTCCAAATGATTCTATAAGCTACGAAGGAGCAAGGTCGGGAGAATAAGGTGGATGAGGAATTTTCTCCCAACCAAGTTCTTCGATCTTTTGTGATGTGATTCTTGCTGTGTGTGGTCGCGCATTGTCCTGATGAAACATCACCCGTTTTCGATTCACTAGAGCAGGTCTTTTTTTCCTCAAAGCTTGGTTCAAACGCTATAATTGCTGACAGTATATTTGAGCATTAATTGTTGCATTAGGTGGTAAGAATTCAAAGTGGATTATTCCTTGGCAATTCCACCAGATTGAAAGAAGAACCTTTTGCCCATGAATTTCCCTTCTCGGCTGTGGCTGGGGTCCTTCCCCTTTACCAAGCCACTGTCTACAACTCTTAACATTTCGATAAAAGATCCATTTTTCGTCGCCAGTCACAAGTCTATCCAAAAAAGGTGAAACAAGTTGGCGAGAATGGAGAGGAGAGCAGATGTCAACTCGGGATTTGAGGTTGTTTTCAGACAATTCATGAGACACCCATTTTCCAAGTTTAGGAACTTTTCCAAGTTGTTGAAGATGACGATGAACAGTTGTATGGTTTGAACTGAGAACCACTGCCAACTTCCTCAACTGATAAAGCAGGATTTTCTTCAAGGGCTGCTTCAAGAAGCTTTTCATCAAACTCAACTGGACGTCCGGTTCGATCTTCATCTTCAAGGGTGAAATCTCCACCTCTGAATTTTGCAAACCATTTTCCGCAAGTTCTTTCATTCACACATTCTCTCCATAAACCGAGTGAATGTTTCTAGCCGCTTTGGCTACTAAGTTTCCTTTCTTGAACTCATAAAGCATTATGTGCCTCAAATGATTCTTGGGTACTTCCATGTTAGCAGGGTTTTAATCAAACAAAATTTTATTTTATTGTTCTCTGAAATAAAATTTGATCAGTTTAAATGCATCTAAACATAAAAATAATGTTCAGCTCCATTAGACATTATAAAATACTGTTTAAATTTCGTTCATTTTAACAAAAAGTTAAAATTCGGACAGAACTTATGGGATGACCTAATATATATATATATATATATATATATATATATATATATATATATATATATATATATATATATATACTCAAATCTTTATTTATGAGTTGTGGATATTGCATGTTGGAGCGGAGTTGTTAAAATTTGATATTTCCGGTGAATATGTCGGTAACTGTAGTCGAGAATAGAAAACAAATGTTGTATTATAACATTTTTCTTTTTTCTTAGATAAACCGAACCGTTGCTAGTTATTATTTTGTTTACTGAGTCTGTGTCATGATTAATCTCACAATCATCTCTTACACTGCAAATTTATATGCACTAGGCCTTTATCCTATAGGACAATCAAGTAGTGTACGTTTGTACTTAAACCAAATGTTTGTCTATTTCTTGGCAATACCTCATCTCAATTCTATGCTAGGCCCACTGAGTAGGTTATCTGAGCGTAGCATGTTCTCAAATGTTACTCTCTGACTTTGTTCTATGGGGATTGATGGTTTCTACCTTTCTCTCCATAGACATGATCAGCCATACCTGACTTTGTAGTTTCTCTTTGGGCTATGGCTTTCGTCATTTTTTTTTCTAATTAATATTTTTTTTTTCTTAGATGAACTGAACCGTTGCTAGTTATTATTTCGATTATTGAGTCTGTGTCATGATTAATCTCACAATCTTCGGTTACACTGTAAATTTATATCCAATAGGCCTTTATCCTATAGGACAATCAAGTAGTGTACGTTTGTACTTAAACCAAATGTTTGTCTATTTCTTGGCAATACCTCATCTCAATTCTATGCTAGGCCCACTGAGTAGGTTATCTGAGCGTAGCATGTTCTCAAATGTTACTCTCTGACTTTGTTCTATGGGGATTGATGGTTTCTACCTTTCTCTCCACACATGATCAGCCATACCTGACTTTGTAGTTTCTCTTTGGGCTACGGCTTTCGAAAGTTGTTTTTCTAATTGTTGTTCACTCAAATTTACTGAATGAAATTGTTGTAAGGGCGTAAAGGGGGGAGGGAGAGGTGCATGTCATGAAGATATGTAGGATAGATAACGGTTGACTCTACTTTTGAAGAGGTTAAGATTAATGTGACCGGGGAAGTATCCTCTTCTGAGTCTGTTTCCCGAAGTTACAGTTCCAGGGAAGAAGCTTTCTGAGTGGTCCTTACCAATGGAATACGAAGAGAGTGGGGATGATTTGACACTGTTTACGTGGTATGTCGGGTCCTAGCTGTGAAAGTCTGAACTGGTGGAGCTAACAAATATACCTCCTCTGAGCATTTGCTATACTAATAGCGGTAGGCTAGCAACGTTTCGTTTGTGGGAAAGAGGTTGCAGGGTGGAAAATAATTACCGTATTTGACGGCATATAAGGCGCACTTTTTTTTTACTAAAAATATCTTTTAAAATTCCCCTGCGTCTTATATGCTATATGTAGTTTTAAAATTCGCGATAGTCGGCCGAAATTAGTTACCTGGCAACTCCTATTAGCTTAGACTTCAGAGTAACTTTTATATGCATATTGTCATTATTTAAAAGGCTTATGCAGATTAAAGGTGTTATCATTGATAATATACATTATATTAATTTCTTCATGTTTAATATTAGTACTTTGTATCACTAAAATTATATGCAATAAATTCAAATTATATATTTGTAAAATATATTTGTCTCATTAATATTTTTCTTGCGATAACTTCCGGTTGCACTGGTATAAATACAATCAGAATTTTCATATCCTAATTATTCCACTAAGACGTTTACAAGACGCAGGTTGTACAGATCATATAAAGGATATAATAAAGTTTTTATAGGATCGTGTTCTTTTTTCCTGTTATTTTTCGTTTAATTGTAATCAAGGCTTGTTTAACCAAAATAATACCTCATAAACATAGCCTAGGATGTACCATTTACTAATAATTTTACTAATTTTACTAATTACTAATTTTTTCTTGATTCGCCCTGCTGAAATTAGGGTGCGTCTTATACATCCGTGCGTCTTATATGCCGTCAAATACGGTAATCACCCAAAAGACTGCGTAATCGCTTTTGACTTATTTCAAGGTTGGATAGTGGGGACTGGGTATGGTTTTTTTTTTCAGCTTTATGTTTTAGACGACTTCATAAATTTCATTTTTTTTTGCCCTTTTTGTTCTTTAAATTTTATTTCTGTTTATTATATATATATATATATATATATATATATATATATATATATATATATATATATATATATATATATATGTATGTATATCTATATATAAAGTCGGTTAGTCTTGAATTTGCAGGCATTTATAAACCTTCGAAAACCTTAATCAGCTGACGAACACTTCCCACTTTGGAGCTGTTTTTCTTGGGCAAAACTGGATTAGCGCGATGTGTGCCCTCTGAAACGGCAATATCTTTGTCGTTACTCTCTTGCACTGTCACCGGCCCCTTTTTTGTTATGTCGTCAGACGTCATACCAACGACACCAGAGCTCAAATTTTGGCAGCTATGATTGTTAGGTGACTCTTCGTTATTCTTTCTGTCATTGTCATCAACGCCCTTTTCAGTGCTGTCGTTGACGTCTGCCGCTGATTTGTTTTTGTTCTCCTCGGTGAATACAATTTTCGGCATAACGAAAGTTGAGGGACGACGGGAATTGATGACTGTTGTCTCAAATTCTGGCGTCATTTCATTTGACGCTTCATCTGCGTCGAAGACCAAGTTCGCCGTAAAATGCGGATTGTCTTTCAGCGGATCCTCCGAATTGTCCGGGATTAAATCAGTCGGAGAATCAGTCCCGCGTTCAACAAATGTTTTCACCGATTCCTTGACTAAGGTCATCCGTAATTCTTCCAAATCTATATTTCTCTGTTGTTCGCTTGGAATCAATCCAGACGTGAGTTGGGTCTTCAGTACTTTCATCAAGTTCGACGAAGTCACGTCCAAAGTCTCGCCATTCCGATAGTTCTCCTTCACTTGCTTCTGGGTGAGATCCTGCCATGGGACACTTCGGTGGTATATTTCCCAAATAACACAGCAAAAGCTGAACAAATCCGACTTAAAGGAAGGAATTCGCTCCTCTAAAAGCTCTGGAGATGACCATCGCCAAATGGAATCCTTGAGCGAACGTTCCTCGCGAAGGATCAACCAGTTATTCGGACTGTCGTGGACATAGTTCATGTACTCGAAATTAGTCAGTTTCGCGGTTTTCTCGTTGACCAACTAAGGAATAAAATAAAAGAGAAGAAAAAGAAAAAATATATATCTTGAGTTTTCCTCTTGTAAAGTTGGTTATAGTTAAATGTAAACACATTCTGTTTCACAAAGAGAGACCCGAATTGTATAAGTTGAAGTAATTTACTGTACAGGGGATCCTTGACTTACGTCGGAGATCCGTTCCGACGGCGTGACGTAACCTGATTTTCGACGTAGGTCGGAACTCACCTACATAAGCACCTACGGGACTGCCTTACGCTTGAGAGCCATAACGAAGGGCAAAAAGTCCCTCCCCCCCGCAAATGACAGAAACGAGAGAGAGAGAGAGAGAGAGAGAGAGAGAGAGAGAGAGAGAGAGAGAGAGCGAGAGAGAGAGAGAGAGAATGTAGCACAATCCAATATGGCGTACAGCCAGTGAAGAAACAACGCCGTCTTTCTCATATAGTGTTGCGTGACGATGTATAATGTTATGGGAAATGGCGCTGTAACCACGAAACGCAGATAGGTCACACCAATAGATAGGTCGCACACTTAGTTTGGGGTTGTCAAAGTGGATATCTGCGGTTGATTCGCAGATAGGTCACGCTATAATCTGGGGGGTTTCATGGCCCTTTTTTAACGTAAATGTAATTAAGCAGATCGAGCGATGTGTGACGAGTAACTGTTGAAAGAGGCGATTGCGTAAAATCGAAATGTCGGGAAAACTTAATTTTTTTCCCCTTGCTCGAGGCCAGTGTACTCGCCTGGACAACTGATACGCTACAGTCTACATCAAATTCGAGTGGATAGGTCGCACCCCTGATTTTTATCGAAATTTTAGCGAAAGAAAGGGCGACCTATCCTCGGTATAACTCTAGCCAAATACCCGACGTACAGACAGAAAAAAAGGAAAGTTGTAACAGTTCTCTTAATGTGTTTTATGAATAATAACAATTAATTCAGTAATTTAGGACAAAAATATTATTCATTTTACTTACATCTTTTTCAATTAAATCCAATTAAAATGAAATTAAAATTATCTAAAACTTAAATAATTCTGCAATGGCAATAATTAAAAATAATTAATGTCTGTGAATTTTTTTCTCACTTGTTTAAATAATTTGGTACAGCTTTAAGACGTCCTGGGTACGACAATAAACTACAACCGACAATAAGGCGTCTGATCAGAATATTGGAGGTTTTGAGGAGCGTGTACCCTCTCCCACTTAATTACTGTTGTTCCCAGGTTCACCCTAACCTGGAGTGGTAGCATCTGTTAGGGCCCCCGAAGTGGGCAAATAGCTCACAAACAAAAATCAACAGTACATTTTCATAGTAAAATGAACAACAATGCATTTTGGAAAATGACAATTAATGCAAGACTTAAAAATACATTTTTATAGTAAAATTGCAAACAATACTTTTTGTGATCTACAAACTATATATCTAAAAAGAACATACCTTTACCCTAAAAGTAGAAAATTATGCACGAAATATCTGCAGTTGAAAGTATAAAATTACGTATAAAATATTTAGATTTTGGCATTAAATAACCCACAGAGGTGTTGATATGCCGCTAAATAATATCAACCAACAGCTTTAAGAAAATCTAATTAGGCTATTTTGACTTACTTAGATAATATTTCCGTAAAATATGTTTTGGTTCCGCTCAATTAATTTGTAATGGCAGATGAGAACAATGATTATTACGAACGACACAGGAAATAAAATCATAACTAAGGCTTCCGGACCTAAAATTCTATAAAGATGTCATATATTTAAAATTATTTACTTTATGTTCGCTTCCAAACAATATAGTTAATTTAGAAGCCAAGAATTTTTTTAAATGTAAAATCACAAATATTTTTTTGGCTAAATTACGACTGAATTTGACAAAAAATTATTTTTATACAAAGACACCTAATTAAAAAATAAACTTTATCAACGGAAACAGTGTTTATATTCTGTAAGCTTTAAAATTTGCATTAAAAATAAACACCAGTAAAATATTATTAAAATATGCTTTAAAAATTTCTATGCAAATATTATTAAATATTTTTGCACATAATTAAATTTTGAAAATATTTGATTTTTTTAATTTTTAAATTTGAAATATTTCAATATTTTATTTATTTAAATATTTTTAAATATTTTATTTAAATATTTATTTAAATATTTTAAATATTTATATTTTTAAATATTTATTTAAATATTCTTATTTAAATATTTTAAATTTTAAATATTTAAACTTTTTGCAAATAATTAAATATTTTGCAAATATTATTAAATATTTATTTTAAATAATAGTAAATATTGTTAAATATTATTAAAATATACTTTTTAAAATATTTATGCAAATAAATCTAACCTCGAGTCGTCTTTCAGAAAAACAATATGGCGCTCTCTTCCCTAGACCAACCGTTATTGCTGAGAGAGTCTATCAAAGTTTAGATATGAATGGTGAAGCTCGGGCTGTTGGTTTGGACATCTCGAAGGCATTTGACAGGGTTTGGCATGCTAGTCATTTTCATAATTTGAAAGGTATTTTGGACAAATTTTTGACTGAATTCGCTCTTTCTTATCTAATCGCGAAATTAAAGTTGTCTTAAGCGGCCACTCTTGTGGATCTTTTTACATTAATGCGTCTGTTCCGAGAGATCTATTTACTTTGTTCGTAAATTTTGTCAACGACATTACCAATGTAATAATCTCTCGACTCGGTATCTGGAAATTTTTTTTTGCTATTAAAATCTATTGCTGGAAATTGTTTTTTACAATTAAAATCTCTTGCTGGAATTTTTTTTACTATAAAAATGTATTTCTATATACTTTGACGCCAGTTTGGGAGTTCACTCTTTGCCCATAGGTGGGACACTAACAGGTGCTACTATCCCGGGTTAGGGAGGACCTGGGAACAACAGCAATTAAGAGATGGTTCTACAAAACCTCTTGATCAGATGTCTTGCCGCCGGATGTAGTTTATCGTCATACCCAAGACGTGTCTTAATCTATCTATCTATCTATCTATCTATCTATCTATCTATCTATCTATCTATCTATCTATCTATCTATGTATGTCATCCACAGACTATTTCGCTGTATCATAGCTCCTCGGTATCCTATCAATATTTGATATCTTACCTCTAGGCCATCGTCGCACAGCAGAAAGGAAGGGAATTTTAACGTTTTTCTCTATACTAAATATGTGGAATGTTAAAGAATTGTAGAAAAATGCAATAGATTTAAGTACAGTCACTGAAAACTCATTTTTTTTTACAAAAGTCAACTCATTTTTGTGTACTTTGTAGAATCCAGATTTGAACTTCTGTATTCGTACATTTTAGCTAATCAGCGACGTCATATGAAACGCGCTATAGCGTGGCCACCGATATAGAAGGCCTGCTTCATTGGGTTACGGAGAAATGTGACGTCATCACATTGAGTCCGACTTTCAAGAAGCGTGTCGTTTGTTTTGTGTATCAGATTTTTTACGGTGGCATTTTAAAATTATTTATTAATACTTTCTTTTAAATATTGAATTAATTTAAAACAAAAACCAAAAACAATGCCTTATAGATGCGTTGTACCAAATTGCAAAGGGAATTATAAAAACGGCCCTAAAGTACATGTATTTTCTTTCCCTAAAGATAAAGAATTAGCCATGCATATAACATTGAATGTTTTGGCAGATGATGAGCTTCTTTTTGATGTTGACACTTGTGATGAGGGTCACAATATAGAAAAAATACAAAAAAATGTTTGTCTGGAGCTCTACAAATACTCTTTTAAATAATTTTTGTTCTAGGGAAAATAATAATATTACAAGTAACAAGTTAAGCAAAAAAAGAAAACTTCAAACATTAAGCTAAATTTTGTATCAGTAACCTATTTTTCTGAAAGTCTTATTTGATTTTTAAATCTATCTATTGTTTGTATCTAATTTATTTGCTTGTTTGTATTTATTTGTTTCTTATTTATGTTTGTTTTATTTATTCATCATAATTATTTTATTCATTCAATATTTAATTATGATTTGTTTATTTAATTATTGTTTGTTCCCTAATTCATAATTCAGTTGTTACTGTATTTGAGTAATAATCTCTTAATGATTACAAAAATTGTAACTTTACAGAATAATTATTAAAATTGAAATAAAAACATGCAAATTAAAATAACGCTGATTATGATTTATGAAAAATTTTCAAATGTGAAACAATTAAAAAAATCATGAACGAATTTCAGTCTTAAAATTGTCTGTCTGTAACCTACTTTTCTATAAGTATTATTTGAATTTTAAATCTCTTTTTTGTATCAAATTTATTTACTTTCTCGTATTTAGTTTATTTGTATCTTATTTATAATTTAGTTGTAATTTGCTCGTCTCTATCTTTGTTTCCTAATTCATAATTGAGTTGTTGCTGTAGTGTAAGAATAATAATAATACTTACGATATTGTAACTTTACAGAATAATTACTAAAATTAAGATAAAAATCATGTAACATTTCATTAAATTTTAAAGACTGAAATTCGTTCGTTATTTTATTTGCTTCCAATTTGAAAACATTTTTAAAATCATAATCAGTATTGTTTTAATTTGCATGTTCATGGCGTCTCCCACAAATGGGAAGACACAATCTTCCGCGAGAGCTTACATTGTATATGTGTCCGCTGAAAATGCAGAAATGAAAAAGAGTATTTACCTCACCTCCAGGAGGTAGGACGCGGCACGAGGCCTGAAGAAAAGAGAACGAGGCAAGAAGTCGCCCAGTATTTATAATGTAGGGAGAGCGCCCCCTAGTGGACAATTTGGACAGTTGAGACAAGTTAGATCAGTAAACAAGGCTATTAACTACGTTATCTTCCGCGCTTAGCTTTCCGCAGCGAGTGTATGCAAACAACGCCAGTAATGGCTGCCGCCAACGACGCGAATGAATCCGAACTTTTACTGTCGATACCTCCAAAACGGTAGATTTTCTCAAATTTATCAAGCCAGATTCGAATGAAGCATGTACAATCACACATAAATTTAATTGCAAATTAACCCTTAAAATAGATATTTAAAATTTTGGAAAATATTTATTAAGCAATAAACTTATCGATCCAATAAAATCTAACTTTATTCTTTTCGGAGCTGGTTTCTCGGTTATTGTCAACAACAGTAATATTAGCCAGTATTAAAAGTAGTATTAATATTATTGTTTACCTTGAAAGACAATTTAAGGCATTGTCTATTTTCGCTGACATTTTATGAAAATGTTTACCGTAATTGAAAATTTGCGTCACTTTTTATCTTAGTTGATAATTTAAGGCAGTGTCTTACTTGCCTGGAAATTTAAGGTATTTTCTACCTTAGCTGACAGTTTACGTAACTGTTTACGTTAATTGACAATTTGAGTCATTTTCTACCTTATTTGATACTTTAAGTCAGTGTCTACCTCGAATTTAAGGCATTGTTTATCTCTGCTGACAATTTACGAAACTGTTTGCTTTAAGTGACAATTTTAGTCACGTTCTACCTTTTTTTTTTATAATTTAAGGTACTCTCTAACTTGCATAGCAATTAAAGAAACTGTTTATCTTGCTTGCGAAAGTAGTTTACTGCCTTAATTGACGATTTAAAACACTGTCTAACCTTCAATACCAGTTTAAGACATCAAAGAATTTAGCATTTACCATCCCGCTATCACTTTTTTTTTATCAGTATCAATTTTTGTACAAATCTGTGCAAAAAGCGGATCACAGAGCTTATTCAGCTTAATACATATTTTCAGGAAAATCTCAACTTCTGATTGGTCACTTAATATTTAAATCATGCTCGAATAACATCGACCTAGTTCTTGACCTGACCAAAAAAAATAATTCCGTCCAAATCTGTCAATGCTCTTTCGAGCCTACCACGTGATTAAATTAATTATAAATACCAGACACGAGTTCGTTATTTTCCTCTCCCTTGATTTCTCTCGCTACAAAATGTAGTTGTAAAAAAAGAAATCGCGTCTCGACCCCATGCGGGCGGACTCTATGAAAACATATTCACACACGCACACATACACGTACGTACGAAACTTTCCAAAGTACATTACAAACATACGAAGCTTTTCAAACTTCATTACGAACATTACAAACTTAATGACAAGCAACGGAAACTTAATTATAAACATTACGGAACATTCACTCCTTCAACTCTTCTGAAGCTAAAAGTTTACTCAACCTAATCTCAGCTTTATAATTCTTTCAACGGTGAACATCTCGAGCGGCAAGTTCATTCAACTTTTGTGAGCTCGGATAGAAATATTTCATTCGTAAAAACTTTAATTCAGTCAAAGAGATATAACGCCAACAAAAATAGTAACCCCTACGCTTGTGTACATCATTATACAAATATAAATATTGTTGTTGCTATAAAAACCGTTTTGTGTTCCTTCTTGATGTTTCTCTTGTTGCTTTTGCGTTTGCTTACACATTCGTAAAGTAAAAAAATGTACGGGTTGATTTAGGCCGTCAATAGCGCTACAATACTATCTTAATTGATAATTGAAAACACTGTCTAAACGTCAATACCAGTTTAAGGCATCGAAGAATTTAGCAGAAAGCTTCAAAGTTTTTCGAAATCTTACCTGAATCGCAAAGGAAGAGATACTATTGTGGACGAGATTCTGTCTGTGGATATACATAAGTGCATCGCAAATCTGGCAGAGAATATAGGATATCTTCTTTGGAGGAAATATTCTGTTTTCTATGTGCAGGACCATGTTCAAGGAACCGAGGTTAATATGTTCGAAAACGAGACCAATGCTGTCGAGTCGTGTAGTATTGAAGACTGCTATGAGGAACAAAAGGCCCGGGTGTCGTAATCGACGCTGGTAGCTGCATTCTGTAATTAGGATGTCGACAACCGTCGGATTATGATCTTGACGAAGCCTTCGGACAGTGACTGCGCTCTGAAAACAAAAAAATTAAATATTGGGTTGGTGCATAATTATCAGGCGAATTTGTAGGCAAGTTATTTGTTAATAAAAATTGCTGTTTTGCTTACTGTAATGACAAAAGTAATGGCAGGTGTAGGCTTTAAGAAAGTTTTATTCAACTGAGAATACAAGGTTCGCGTATAGTGTCTTTTTATAGTCTCAGTAAACAGAAATAACTCTCTCAAAGAGAATAACAAAACAAGGGAAGACCACTCTTGATTATTCATAACATTTACTTTTTGTTAATAAAAATATTTTATTTTCAGGTTATAAAAATGCGTGTCGATAATCATAGGCTCCGGAATAATCATTTAAAAATGTTATTGTTGAATTGTTATATTTCTTTTTTCATAATAAGAAAAAAAAATTCCCCGCAAACAACTTAAATAGAGCACACACCATTGTGATTGGCTATTGATCAACTACCAATCAAATGCGCGATGACGGGGTATATTATAGAAGTTAGTGTCTGTAAGCATTTTTAGAGGGCGTATCAGAGTCCGATCAGCTCTGATGGGGTCGACTTGGTGAGGTCAGTATGATGTTTGAAAGACCCGAAACTGCCCAATGATCCAATTCAGAACATCACTGACGACGCCCTCTAGCGCTAAAGAGCGTATATTCAAAGTTGTTTAAAAACGCCTGATAATTATGCACCAACCCAATACATAATCGATATAGATTGATAGATAGATAAGAACAGATTGAGATAGACAGACAGACAGACAGATAGACAGACAGACTGACTGAGATTTTATTTTCAGGTTATAGAAATGCGTGTCGATAATCATACGCTCCGGAATAATCATTTAAAAATGTTATTGTTGAATTGTTATGTTTCTTTTTTCATAATTAATATTGTATAAAAACGCCTGATAATTATGCACCAACCCAATAGTAAAAAGTTGAAAAGCAAAACCTTATAATCCAAGAAAACAATTAAAATATAATTAATATGTTCTGTCCAAAATTGATCCATCGACGTAATATCACGGGGAAAATATCTTACCTAGGGTAATGACGTCTTAGCCTGTTTCAAGACACTCCTTTTTGGTATAGCAAACACTTACATCTATTTTCCCTTTTAAAAAATAAAATAAAAAAAATTAAATCTTTCTTTTGAGATTACCATCAGCTGCCTAGTTTCGTTCTCTTTAATGTCACCCACTGTTTGAAAAGTCCTCCGGCTCAGTGACGACAGCCAGAAAAAGTAGAGAGCTACATCTGGAATGTAGAGGAGGTGAGGTGACACACCAAGAGATGCTATGATTTGCTAAACCCCTTGCACGAGGCTTGGCAGATCTAATCACTTGGCCACTGTGAATGCAACGGTCACTCATTACGCCAGCTCAGTCAACAGCATGTCACTGATGACGATTAAATCAATCCGATGAGTAAATCCCTGTTCACACATGCGCATTTAGTCCCGTCGCAATTGGTTGCCAAGTTGCACAACTGGTTCCTAAGATATTCAACACGACTACGTACCGGACAGACCCCTCATGATCTTAAAAATTGCACGAATCCCTATGTTGTGGAGTCCTATGTGCCGTGTCCCTTCAGAACATGGGCAGTCATGGCCCTCCACAATTTCTTGTCCTTTGTAGCTCTTAATAAATTTTGTCTTTTTGCTATCCCATCTAGTCCTTGTTCTGACAACGAAGCTCCTTAGGTATGTTTTTCTTTGCCCCTTTTACCTTCAATATATCCTTTGAATGTTAAACTTTCGAAGCCTTCTTTTCTTATTATGAGCGCTAGATATTTCAGCTGCTCTCTCTCTCTCTCATGTGAAATGTTCTTTTTGTTTCCATTTTCTTTAAAACTTCCCCGTTGGTCGCATGTTTAGTCCATAGTATTCTCATCCTCTTTCGGCAGAACAGCATTTCTGTTTGTCTCATGCCTTTTCTACATCTGTGAAGAAACTGTCCAGCATTAACTGCCAGATAGGAGGACTGATATTATGTAAAAGTTCAGCACTCTTTTCTTTTTTTTCTGACATTTTCCCGTTTCTTAATACTTTGTTAAGCCTCTAGAAGGCATCTTTCGCGATCCCAATAGTTTTATGTTTGCGTTGATCACGTTGCGTCTAAATGTATACATTGTGTATTATTCTACTTATGATTGATACCTGACATGTGCAAAATTAGGTTAACGCGACAACATTGAAGACATCTGCCGACCAAGACTACCACGCGTCTATAGAACAAAGTAAAGGTTTGGTTTGGTTTGTTTTACGGCATATCACCCTCAATGGGTCATTTAATGTCGACAAAAATTTTTTATTGCTTGTAATAATTTTTTCTTCAAAAATCTATTGCTGGTAATATTTTCTTTTCAAAAATATATTGCTGGTAATAATGTATTGCCGGCAATAATCTTTTACAAAAAAGTATTTCTGGTGTTAAAAACTATTTTTACATTTTCATAATGCAGTTTAGGGGGTTAACTATTTGCCCATAGCTGGGACCCTAACAGGTGCTACCCCCTCGGGTCAGGGTGGACCTGGGAACACCAGCAATTAAGAGGTGGCTCCATGCTCCTCAAGACCTCTGGATCAGAGGCCTTTCTGTCGGACGTAGTTTATCGCCATACCCGGGACGGGCAAAGTCAAGAAACAAACGATAATAATAACTTTGAATTTTACAGAATTTACGCACATGATCACGCACACATACACACACACATACACACACACACACACACACAAATAATAATAATAATAATAATAATAATAATAATATAACAATAATAATATTTTTCTCTTGCTGCACAGGACCAATGATTGTTAACTAGAAATTACCAAGCACACATAGTGAAAAATTGTGTTAGCCTAAAATACAGATTTTGTGATAAATATCCAGAAACAATTAACTATCTTGTATGAGGTTACACGGTACTGGAACCTACTGCATATAAAACCCGGCATGATAAGAGTGCGTCAATATCTGCATTGGAAAACCTGCAACTTTTATGGAAAGGACACTGCAAGAAACTGGTATGAACATCACCCAGGCTCGGTTACAGAGATAGGACCTGTAACAATTTTATGGGCCTTTATAATACACACAGACAGAACAATAAAAGCTAATCGCCAAAACATCGTGATTGGAGACCGCCAAAACAAAATGTGTTTTCTAATTGACATATCAGTCCCTGCAGATTGTAAACGTCTCTTTGAAGATCTTTCAAAAACTGTCAAAATACAAGAACCTTGAAATCACAGAAGTGTGGTACATGGGGACATCAACAATTGCAGTTGTAGTTGGAGCCCTCGGATTGATTGAAAAAGGTTCCTATAGACTCACTGAAGGGATTACTGGTATCCCAAGCCTGAAAGAAATACAAAAAAATTATACTCGCAAGAACTGCCCACACTTTACGAAGGGATTTATCTATGTAAAATATGTATGATCTTAAAGATTTTTTTTCTTACCTCAAAAATGCTCAGTGAAGTCATTTCTGATCTTAAGTGTCTAGTTAGGACCCGGAAAGAAGTAGGTATAAACCAGAAATCAAAGGAAATAATAATAATAATAATAATAATAATAATAATAATAATAATAATAATAATAATAATGATAATAATAATAATATTAATAATAATAATAATAAGGCAGGTTGTGCTTCAAAAAATAAAATAAATAAATGAATAAAAATAAAAATAATGGCCGACCACCGTATTTCTGACGTATAACGCATTTTAGGCAAGCGTTCGTATTCTCTTTTCCACAAAAGTAATGTCGCGAGTCACTGCGCCATCGGCTTTATCTCGTATCCAAAAATTTAATTTCTTCTTTGCTGATCGCTTCCTTTATGATGATGGCGTTGATGACTAAATTCGCCGCCAACGTGCACTAGAAAACTTCCAGCTTAACCAAAACCTGCTCCTGTCATCCATTTCTTATCACCCTCTGGCCTTGCCATAGTTGGAGGTGAAAGAAAATCAGAGTAGAAGAAAGTGCCGATGGCATGAATTTGTTTAAGGTGGACGTCAAGTGACCCACACAATTGATTTCATGACCTCCCTCCGCAGCATATATGGAATGAGATATGCAACGGACTGCTGCTGACTCTGTTATAATTTCGAGAGGCGCCTTCTATAGTATGTCCGTGATGCGTAGCCTTCTTCATTCGCTGGTTCAACAGTTGAGATCTGTTGCAAACATTATCCGCTTGTTCCACTGTTGGGGTTTTTGGGGTTGGTCGCGCTTAGTCTAGTATCTCGTCTTCGATCTTGCCGCCAAGGGTGGCTGTACCAGGAGTTTAGAACTCCCGACGCAACTTGACCACGCAAGCCCATCCACCACGAAAAGAAGCGACCATCAGAGGTATGCACATAGAAATATACACGCATAAACACAAGCATATATTTTGTACTGGATGTCGGAGTAAAGAGTTCGTCATCAAATAGTACGTAAGTCTATCGCTACTCTTTCGTTATTTCCACGGCAAATGTTCAGATAAACTCCTTTTTTTGAGTCCAGGCGACTTCCACGAAATCGAATCACCTTCATTTTACCACGTATTTCCACTTTAAAGAAAACGCTCCACTCAGATTTTCCCAACAACTGCTACTTTTCGGAACAGAATCCTGTGTAGATGCTTATCTTGAGCAATTTTCGTCATGTGTCAATGGTAATCTGTCCTCATCATCATTGCCTTCACTTACTGTCGCCTCTTTCATTCATATCATACACACTCATGTATCATAACCATTATAACAGTTACCTTCTACCTTGAGCGGATCTCAAGCCTTGTATTAGGTGAACTTTAATGTAAAATAGTCTTTATTTATACTATTTACATTGTCCTCATTTTTGTTGCCATATTCATGACGTTTCATACACTGATATCCCCAAGGACACATGGCCGAGTGGATAAAAGAGTTGCTTGAAATAATCAAGTGACTTGGCTTGAAAGGGTTCAGTTCGAAATTCCAATCACGGGAAGAAAGCCGGAGCTTACAACGGCCGTATCGTTGTGAATATGGCAACAAAGGCGAGGAATCCAGTCCGAACAATGTAAATAGTGTAAATAATTACAATACCTCATCTCAGAAGTATAAACAGGTTTTATTGTTTATAAATCTGTATCACGCATGGCACATAACCGACTGAATGAGTATCGTCTGCGAGAAACACTTCCATGAAAAGTATCGAGAAATTGTCCAAATACAAGGACCCGGAGATCGAGATTAACAGGATGTGAGGAATGAAGACTGAGATTGTACCAATACTAATCGGAGTTCTGTGACTCGTGAGAAAAGAAATGGCCAATTTTACTAACCGTGTCCCAGGTAACATCAACATACAAGTTGTTCAGCAGATCGCCCTACTAGGAACATCCCATATCCTAAGAAAAGTGCTACAAATTAAGTGACAATTCTTTTATAGGGCCTAAGGGCCATAGTTTGGACCCGGCTTTACAGGATACAAAGCAGGAAACATACACAAATGCTAATAATAATGTAAATAATAATGTAAATAATAATAATAATAATAATAATAATAATAATAATAATAATAATAATAATAATAATAATAATAAAATTAATATACCCACAGACATAACAAGGTAGCGACATATGTGTACTGGAAGATATGCTAGAAGCACAAAATCGAAACTACTGAGAGATGGTATGAGCTCCAACCACACATAGTTACCCAAAATAATGATGTAATTATCCTCTGGGACATGCCAATTCAAACTGACAGGGAAATAAAAGCCAACAGATCTGATATGATCATAAAAGACAAGAAATTCAGGAAGTGCGTGCTTATTGACATAGCAGTACCATCTGAGAGAAATACCTCCATGAAAATTATGATGAAATAGTCCAAATACAAGGACCTGGAGATCGAGATTAACAGGATGTGAGGAATGAAGACTGAGATTGTACCAATACTAATCGGAGTTCTGTGACTCGTGAGAAAAGAAATGGCCAATTTTACTAACAGTGTCCCAGGTAACATCAACATACAAGTTGCTCAGCAGATCGCCCTACTAGGAACATCCCATATACTAAGAAAAGTGCTACAAATTAAGTGACAATTCTTTTATAGGGCCTAAGGGCCAAAGTTTGGACCCGGCTTTACAGGATACAAAGCAGGAAACATATACAAATGCTAATAATAATGTAAATAATAATGTACATAATAATAATAATAATAATAATAATAAACTGTCAAAATACAAGGACCTTGAAATAGAAATATCAAAAATGTGGCACATGGGAACATCAACAATTCCTGTTGTAGTTGGAGCCCTTGGACTGGTTGGTTGGAAAAGATTCCAGTAGGCTGATTGGAGGGATCCCTGGAAGTCCATGCCTCAAAGAGATACAGAAAATTGTTCTGACAAGTACAGCCCACACTTTACGAAGGGCTTTATCTATGTAATTATTTTTTTTATTTTTTTTGCAGTGGAAAGTGTCATGATGCCATTTCTAACCTTAGGTCCCTGGGCGGGACCCGGAAAGAAATGTGTAAACGCCAGATATGAAAGGAAATAAAAATAATAATAATAATAATAATAATAATAAAATTAATATACCCACAGACATAACAAGGTAGCGACATATGTGTACTGGAAGATATGCTAGAAGCACAAAATCGAAACCATTGAGAGATGGTATGAGCTCCAACCACACATAGTTACCCAAAATAATGATGTAACTATCCTCTGGGACATGCCAATTCAAACTGACAGGGAAATAAAAACAAACAAACCTGATATGATCATAAAAGACAAGAAATTCAGGAAGTGCGTGCTTATTGACATAGCAGTACCATCTGAGAGAAATACCTCCATGAAAATTATGATGAAATAGTCCAAATACAAGGACCTGGAGATCGAGATTAGCAGGATGTGGGGAATGATGACTGAGACTGTACCAATAGTAATTGGGGCTCTGGGCCTTGTAAGAAAAGAAATAGACAATTTTACTAACAGTGTCCCAGGTAACATCAACAAGCAAGTTGCCCAGAAGATCGCCCTACTACGAACATCCCACATACTAAGAAAAGTGCTACCAATTAAATAGCAATTCTCCTATAGAGAAGAAGAAGAAGAAGAAGAAGAAGAAGAAGAAGAAGAAGAAGAAGAAGGAACTAAGAGAAAATGAATATACCCACAGACATAACAAGGTAGCCATTGAGAGATGCTATGTGCACCACCCAGACACAGTTACCCAAAATAACGATGTAACTATCCTCTGGGACATGCCAATTCAAACTGACAGGGAAATAAAAGCCATA
>OZ038510.1:62185966-62213466 GCA_964036315.1 Acanthosepion esculentum
TGCATGTTCGAATCTATGTTCATATCTATATTGCTTGTATAGAATGTAACGAGCATGCGCGGAAGCGACCTCGAATTGCGTGTGTGTGTTTTCGCCGGGAACACCTTGGAGTACCATAATGGACACGACCGAGGACCTGACGCTGATAGACTGCGGCCCCAATCGTTTTGCCATTTGGAAGCCTTTGCACCGCCAAGACTCTGCTAGCATCATCAAGCAGTTGGAAGTAGTGTTTTGTGAAAGAGGGCCGCCGGTTGAGCTGCTTACGGATAATAGCGCAGCGTTTTGTGGAGAGAGGTTTGCCGCTTTTACCAAGATGTGGAATGTACAAGTACGATTTTGCTGTGCTTACGTACCATCGGGGAATGGAATATTTAAGTAAATGCTCTGTATAATAAACAGTAATAACATTTACCGGCCTGAATAAACAGAGCATTTACTTATATATTTGTATCTATAAAAAGAACGTATAAACATAAAAATGTCTTAAATAATTATCGGACTTTATCCACTTCATAAATACTGTCTACATTACTAACACAGGAGTAACTAATTTTTAAAGTTTTTCTAATGAAAATTTTCTTTAATGGATTGCTATTATTGAAGTGCTTATTTATTAAATTTAAGAAGTATTCGCCATGATTAATACTAGATAATTTATAGAAAGGTGGGTTAAACCATATTATCTTACTTTTTCTGTTTTTGATTTATTGGATTATTTTTCAAAGTTTCTTGGTAACTTAATTCATGTTTGAAATTACTTTTTGTGAGGGCTTCATTATAAATAAAATTATTTTCATTGAAGATTTTATTGTTAGATGATAATCTATTAATCCTAATATTAAGAGTGTTAGGAATCTGATTAATTATTGACTTAAGGGTGATTAGAGTTGACGTTAATATAAATGGGGGTTTGATTTTCTTTATGAAATGGTTTGAATGTATTATTAGAAAGGTTGAAGGACATGTCTAAGAAGGTAACTATTTTAAGATTAGAAGCAATTTCAAGCTAAAATTCCAGAAATTGGAAAGCTCTTATGACCTTTTTTGTGTTTCTGGAGAGAGATGACCATTGCTATTTAGGATAATAATAATAAGCCCCTCATCTTTCTCTTTCTCTCTCTCGATATATATATATATATATATATATATATATATATATATATATATATATATGTTGAAACTTGACTAATGCATGGAATAATAATGCAAACACAAAATGTAGTTAGAATAAAATGTATTGAAACAAGAAAGTGTACACAATATTTACATATAGTCTTTTGTATATTCCTGGGAAGACCGTTCCTGGAGAATGTGTTGACTAAGTCGCAGTCGGGCAGAGTCTCTAGTTGGATCTCTTGATTTGCCTCCCTGTCTTCCGGTACCGACCATATTTATATAGTCAGTACTCCACTATGCAAATTAGGTGGATCCTACCACAACAATATATATATATTTATTTATATATGTATATATATATATATATATATATAGATAGATAGATAGATATAGATATATAAATATATATATATGTATACATGCATATATATATTCATATATTATTAGTAGTAGTAGTAATCTTATAAGTATAAGTAACTACACTCGTTTCGGAAAACTTTCGGTTTCTTGATTTGCAAAAAATCAAATCAATATCGAATGAAAAAAGGTATAAAAAAAAGAGAAAGAGCCGAGAACATGAACGCCTGTCGAAAACAATCGTTCAGCATGCAGGCCCAAAGCCCAAAGAAAAAAAAACCGAAACGAGTACGCAACTAACTAAATAAAGTGCTCAATACAATAAGTAGAGCAGATCTAGTGAAACCTAGAGCACCAGACAAACCTTGGTAGGTTTGTCTGGCTCTCTAGGTTTAACTATATATATATATATATATATATATATATATATATATATATATATTTATATATATGAACTGTAACTAAGCATAGCATAGTTGCAGTATAAACCACATGTTGACTTTGTGGGTATTGAACAAACACAAATGTGGCTGTGCGAGAGTCTGCAATAGGGATTGGCTAGCAAACCCCGTAGACGGGTATCTTCGAATACGAGTGGCCAGCTATTATATATATATATATATATATATATATATATGTATGTGTGTGTGTGTGTGTGTGTGTGTGTGTGTGTGTGTGTGTGTGTGTGTGTGTGTGTGTATATGTGTGTGTAATTTAAGTGTGTTCTGGCATCCATTTTAACACTTGGGTACATTCAGTTGAGGACCAACAAAAGTTGTTTATTTAAACCTTTGTAATTTTTAGACATATACTGTGCAATGGCCAGTGAGCGCTTCCACTCATCGACCAAACGTGTGTATTCAGATCTTATGAAGGCTTTTCTTGGGGATACTGCTATTGTTTTAGCACTAGTTGTTACACAGAATTGTGTATATATGCATAAAAAATGGAAATTTATAGATACAGTGATATACCTTGTAAATAAATAATAAATGTTACAAGAAAATTGTCAACTCTTATTTTAAGCAGTAAATAAAATTCATATCAGTCTTCAAAGGGTGTTTTACCAGTCAGGGAAACCGTTCAAATAATATGACAAGTTCGGTTTAATATGACCAACATACACTTTTGTATGTGTGCGTGTTCTGAAAATGAACAAGCCCACCAACTTTTGCCATAATCATCAAGGCATTGTGCAAATAAATAGGGGATTGTATCTGAGAGACGGATCCGGGAACTAAACCTAAAGTGATTGATTTCCAGTTATGATGGAGAGAAAGCCCCGATTTTCTGTATTTTAGGACTAAGAGGCAGAATAGTTTGTTTCAATATACAGGGTGTCCATAAAGTTCGTGTGCACTTTAAAAAAAAATTATAACTTTATTTGTATCTGCGATAGAAATAATTTGTAAAAAGGATTAGAAAGAAGTAAATCTATATTTTTTAAGGTTTTATTGAAATTTTATTTAAGTTTCCACATGTCCTCCATCATTAGCAATACAAAGAGTAATACGATTTTGCAGTTCACGGAAAAACATTTGCCAACTGATTTACAGTAATGCTTGAAATCACATTAGTTATTTTAGCTATACTTAAAAACTAGATACATTAAACTTTATAACATTTTTTACAGATTATTTCTATCGCAAATACAAATAAAGTTATAAATTTTTTAAAGCGCACACGAACTTTGTGGACAACCTGTATATTAATTTATAAAGTATTTGTTGTTTTTTTAAAAAAATCTGTTTCACCCCATGTAAGGCAGAAGAACCATTAAGTCACAATGATTACAGGGTGTGGAAGAATTAGGAACGGAAACGTTAATAATGAGCGGGAAGAGGAAAAAGTGATCAGGAGCACAGTAGATAGCGATTGACATTGAATTTAAAGTTAGCTGGAAATCATATAGCCGGAAGGGAGTTCCACAAGCAAGAAAAGAAACTGTTAGCATAGAACTTACGGTTACATCTAGCCAGCTCAGCCTTAATTTTATGAGATCTCGACGCCTGTCTAGTACTGCGCTTAAATTCAAAAAGTCTAGGTACCATAGCGAAGAGCTCATCTGAACAATTACAGTGAAAGTATTTATAGAAAAGATACAGTGAGGCAACCTTACGGCGGTGGGAAAGTGCCTGAAACCGAGCCGCCAGATCAAGACCAATAATATTGCTGATTATTCTTTGGATTTTATTAGGGAGTTCAATGTAAATAGCAGAGATACAGTGGCCGTAATATTCTAAGCATAAACAAATGATAAACTTATAGATGGAAAGAAGAAATGCATCGAATAAATCAGTGAACCAGTTTTCTTAGCAGTTGACCTAGAGTCAATACAGTTTATAGTTTTTCCCCTTCATGTTAGCTGAGAACGTTAGCTCGAGAAAGCGGAACGAGTCACTTTACTGGGGGTTAGCATCAGCCATACTGATGGAAGGTAGAGAGGAGTCACTCAGGTGATTAATGGAGAGGAGTATAAGACTGAATTTTTATTCAATAAAGGATCTTTCAGATATAACTATAGACTTTCCCCCTAAAACTTTGTCTTCAAAATAATGGTGCATCTTATATTTCGATAAGTACGGTAAAAAAACAAAAAAAAATTAACATGGCTGACATTCCCCTCCAGCTTTCTCGGACTAACGATTTCCGCTGACATAAAGTGGAAAAATTATATTAATTGATAGCTCTGTAGCTAGGAAAGTTGGTGCTAGCTGTCTTACTAGACAATTTTTTTCTCAGCAGAATCTATCTTACATATTTATAAGTCTACCACTCGTCCTTGCATTGAATATTGCTGCCATATCTGGGCTGGTGCTCCTGTTACGTATTTAGAGATTCTTGATAAAATAAGAAGAATCTGCAATGTTATTGGTTCAGACCTGCCATCTCTGCTTCAGTCACTTTCCACCCGCCGTAACATTGCTTCCCTGTGTGCTTTTTATAAATACTTTCATGGTAATTGTTTTGATGAAATTTCCTCTATGGTACCTAGACTTTATGAATTTGAACTCATTACTAGATTGGCGGCACGGTCTCATCATTTTACAGTTGAAATGGCTAGATGTAACCGGAAGTTCTATGCTAACAGTTTCTCTTCCCGCATTTCTCGTTTGACGTCCCTCTCATTTGATTTCTTGCTTCTCAGTCAAGTTTGATCTTCAAAAATTTAAATGCAATTTCGATCTGTCTTCAGTTCTTGTTCTTTTACTGTTCTTCTCCTTAATAATGTTTTTCTTTTTTACTATATTTTCTAACCCCCGTAACCCTTTGCGACTTAGTAACTTTATTTCATTGCTTGGAGTGGAATGCTTAAAAAATTCTTGCTCGACGCAAATTAAAGTATCTTAACGATCTTTACATATTTAGATAAGAATCACTAGAGACGGTCAAAATTAACTATCAGATACCAGATGTTTGTTACTACTGCTGGACTAACAAAGGTAGCTATAGTAAAGTTATTTTCCTCATGTACACCTTTCTTCGTCATAGTGGCGTATCATTTACGATACATTTTTTAAAAGATATCTGACAACGGGATATATTCCAGAAAGAAGGCATTGGTTCAAATTAAACATAAAATATATGAGAATTCGAAAAAAAAAAAATGAATTGGAAAAGAAGCAACTCCAGACCGCTTGAATATATCTGGTGCTGTAAGCTTGGATGTGCAGGCGGTGTAATGGATAATGTCTCAGAATTGGAACTCTCCGAGTTCCAATTCTAGTCGGGTGCGCAAATACCATTGGGAAGGGTATGAATCCACCTCTTCATTCCCACCTATGGGTTAATTCGTAAGACTAGTATCAGTAAATCATTATCTCCAAAACATTTTTACAATTAAAAAAAACAAAACCCGCAAAAGGTTGGTAAGCCGTAAAAACAAATCAATCAATACAGAATAATTTCATCTACCTCAGATCTCCTCCGTAATCAATGAGAAGTTGTAAGATTTTAAGACTTCCTGCAATCGCTGCTTCATGTAACGGCGTTCTGCCAAGTTTATTCCTGGCATTCGGGTCGGCCCCTATCCTCAATAACATCTTCACAGACTTTTCGTTCACTCGTCGTGTCGCCAGATGGAGTAATGTGTCTCCTTCCGGATTGCATGCGAAGTCCACATATTGGCTATTTCTGGGAAGTCCTACTTTGAGTGTGAAGTGATCATTTTGGGAAAAAGCAGTAACCAGCCTTTTTCTCGTCTCGGGCCCTCCGCTACCCCAAGAGGACATCATTAACGAAAAGAGACTGCCATTTTTGTCGTTAACAGACATGAGTTTTTTTTCTTTCTTTCTGCTAATTCGCTTTTAATTACCAACTGGTACGTCTGTTTTCGACTTTCTTTTTTTCTTTTTGTTTTCGAATTAAAATTTCCAAGTATACAGGGAAAACAATTTCCGTAGTTTTAACGGCTAACTAAATCTCGCGAATTATTGAAAAAAAATGCGGAAAGATAGAAGAACGCTCGTTACTTAAAAAAAAGCAACAGAAAAGAAGAGAAAATGAAGTGAGAAAGAAAGCGGAAATAAAGTCGAGCGTCTTTTGCTCTATGTCGTGCGATTGGTCACGTGACCAGCAAAGGATTGTTCGCCACGTGCGGCAAGTCTTTTGCGTAAAAGAAATCGCCAGCAAGCCGACACCTTTCAGCAAAATGCTTTTTGGCCTTCATGAGGAAGACTTTTTAAAGATAAAACAAATAAAAAACAAACCCATAATTCGTCAAATTAATAAGTCAATCTTCTTACGATTGGCACAATTATTGTTTGAATAGGATAAACATAGCTTCGAGAGTTTTTAAAAATTTTTTATCGAAACTTGTTGCACGAAGTAAAACACTTTTTGCAACGATGCAAAACATTTTTTAGAAAAATGCGAAAACGAACGCATGAATCACTTCAAGAAATAAAGACTACAAACAAAATATATTCAACAAAAGATATCTATCTATCTATCTATCTATATGCGTGTTTATATCCATCTCTAAGATTTCTCGAATATTCAAGCCGGTAGGTAAAAATAAGTAAATACACTCAAATATGAGTATATCTTTGTCGCGGAACCTTCCATGGAACGACAGGGTAACCAAATTTGTTGTGCGTGCGTGTGAAGGGTGTTCGCCACAATTATTTATTTTTGTATAGGAGTTGGCGCCTAAATAGAATTATGCCTCGTTGGAGGTCGCACTCAAATGTGTGATAACCATGCAAATTACATTTGATGTGTAATAGCAGATGACAAAATACAAGACAGAACGTAAAGTTGAAAACATAACAATTGAATTTATTATTGAACTGAATATACATGTATTTGAACTGAAAGGTTAGACGGAGTTACGTCTCTTTGACTTGGTAAAATTGTATCTGAGCTCATATTGAATAAATAGACTATTAGAACGTATAAGAATAGTGTTGTATGTTTGGAATGTATTGAACAAGTTAGATAGAGTTCAGAGATAATACTTACATGAATTATGTACAGTTCTTTTACGTCTGACTGCATTAGTCAAGACGGGAGTTATTTAAGAGTCACATTTTGGCGGCGTGTTGGGATGTACGAGTGACGTAGAGAAGTTAAGAAGTCGAGAAAAGCAGGAACCTGAAGAGGGAGCGTGACGAAAGAGAGCGAGAATCACTCGTATTTTGGTTTTATAGAATGTTGTCTCACGTGACAGGCTCAAACTGATTTCGCGCCTAAATAGATTTGTCGCGTGGGGGTGATTTGATTGGTCGAAACTGACCAATCAGTAAGCTGGATTGAAGGTGATTAACCAATGAATGCTTGTTGATTACTTTCTGTACATGATGTTGGTAAAATCGTAACAGGAAGAGTGCATTTCCCAGCGGGGGTTAACTGGGTGTCGTGGAAGATTCCACACCTTAAAAATAAGGTTTAAGCAAAGAAATCTGTCAGATTATTAAAAGAAGTCCATCCTTTCTTTAGAAATTGATTTCTTTACGTTATGATTCGAAACTGAGAAGATATATCTATTTCGAGAGTCGGAGAAAAATCTGTGTTTAAAGACAAACACACGCATACACACATATTTATGCGAGTGTTTATGGGTGTATGTGTCATTTTAATATACTCTTTCAGTATTTATTTTCGTGTTATATACATACATACACACACAGACATATATATTGTGTATTTAGACAGCAAGTTCTCTTTTAGGCCTGTCTGACTGAACAAATTATAAACATTATGTCTGCTTATTTTGATCATAATCCTTTCATATTCACGAATATTTTTCCGTGTATTACAATTAAATGATGCAAGAAATGCACTTATTTAGGAGATAATGTTTGTAATTTATTTAATCAGGTATATATGACATGTGATAACGATATATATTTTTATATAAACTTTTTCCATGTTTGTCTTACAATTTTCTCAATATATGTTCACTTATATATATATATATATATATATATATATATATATATATATATATTATGAAAATGACAAAGTCCGACAATTATTTTTTAGAATATTTTTTATATTTATACGTTCTTTTTTTTTTATAGATACAAATATTTAAGTAAATGACCTGTTGATAAACAGTATTAACAACATTTACTGGCCTGAATGTGCGAGAAATTTTCATTGAAAATATGCGTCCTCCGACAGGAATCGAACCTGTATCCAATACGGAACCGTCATATAGCCTGATGTGCTTTTACCGATTGAGCCACAGAGGAGCATTTCGGTTAGCAAGGTTAATTTTACTGCTTTTAAACGCAATTCTCTATTATTTTCTCTCGTACATTCATATCTGCTCGATGCGTATCCAAATGTAAACAAATGACGTCACACATTATGAAATGGACAAAGTCCGACAATTATTTTTAAGACATTTTTTATGTTTATAATTATGTTTATAATTTTTTACGTTTATAATTTTATAATTATTAAAATAATTGTCGGACTTTTTATTCGGTGCCTGAGGCGTCCCCAGATGACGAAGTGCCGTAGGTAGTTGAGTAATTTTTGAACGGCTACCGAAATCCCACTTTAAACTCGACCTTTAGCCACATTCTGCCTAACGTGGGCACATGGATAAATCCCCACTTAAGTGATCACAGTGCCATAGAATATCACCAAAACACCCACAACGGTTTGCCCCCATTAGAAAAAATTCTTGTACACAACACCATCATTCTAAAGAAAGCTAATTATCGACGAAGCAATAATAAATAATGGAAGCAATATAAGACAATTTAGGTCTTGTAAAAGGCACCCCAACATGGAATCACAGGTACATTTCTTTCTAGCACAGCTTAGAATTTAGACTATTTTCAATACAACTTTAAGCACAAACTTAAAAAAAAGATATTATCAACACGGTACCTCTTAAAAATGGCTGATGTATTGACTGAAAACGCATGGGCAACAAAAATTATGGATAGTTTTTACACGCTCTTAGCTCCCAAAAGTGAAAATTGTAAGTATAGTGATTTTCCAAGCGTAGCGTAGATGTGGTACAAGGCCGAATGTAGGGGGCACCCAGTGAGGATCCAACTCACTACTCAGTCGTAATAGTTCTAGCGAGACAAACTTGCTAACCATTACACCGTCTCGAGGTGTCTAAAAATTGTAAGTATATGAGAAAAACTTAATAAAATTCTTTATATATATATATATATATATATATATATATATGACTTAATAAAAATCTTTATATATATATATATATATATAATGATTTTTATTAAGTTTAAAATATATATATATATATATATGGAGAGAGAGAGAGAAAGAAAGAAAGAAAGAAAGAGAGAGAGAGAGTGAGAGAGAGAGAGAGTTAATACAAGTAAAAGGTTAACTGATTGATGTTGCTTTTAGCATCCTGAATCCAGAGTTTCGTAGACGAACCCGTCCGTTCACTTGTTAAGTGGTATATATATATATATATATATATATATAGGGTGCGATGGTTAAATTGTCGCCATTTTATATTCTTAATTTCGCGCATGTACGTTGTTTTTTTTCATTTTGTCGATTGCACAGTACAGTAGGGTCAGTTGGGAACCGTCTGTGAGAAAAAGAGCACCATGAAACAATTCACTATATATATATATATAGTTTTTTTGCGACGCGTCACAAAAAAACCTTTCCAGTTTATCATATTTTTCTAAATATATATATATTTTCTATATATTTTATAAATATATATATATATATTTTTTCTACCTTTCTCTCTCTCTCTCTCTCTCTCTCTCTCTCTCTCTCTCTCTATATATATATATATATATATATATATATATATATATATATATATATATATTGTAAATACTGTTGATATATAAAATTATACAACCTATTGCGGATTATTTAAAGCTGAAACATATTTTGGATTGTGAGAATATTTTTTTCTGCGAGTTCATATTGCATTAATTTTTGAAAATTTTTAAATTAATGTGTTTTTCATCGCAAAAAGACGCTAAAATTTGCTATGCTAATTTATAGTACATGCGATGACGCAAGAAAAAACAATATTTAAATAAAAATTTCGAATCTTCTAAAAATACTTTAATCTTTCTTATAGATTTCGAAGATAAAACTGTGTTTTCATTAAGTTTGGATCATTTTTTTCATTACAATATAGAATTTTTAGCGATTTTGTGGAGGTACCTATTCAGTGGCTCGGACTGAGAAATCGGGGATCCGAGTCGAATGCATTTACATTCACTTACGTGCTGATACACTTGGGAAAGGTATGAATCCTCTTCTTCTCCCCTACCCCCCCAGCTATGGGTAAATAGCGGGAAAGAAAGGACAACCTACTACCTGAAAAAATCTGCCTCGTCAGTTATGTATCGAAAGCTACATGATCGCCTAAGCATGTGTCACGCATGGCATACAACTGACTGACCTGTGGATTCACATTGAGTTTTATGTGTGGATTTGTTAAGTTTGCTGTTTGATTCAGGAATATGTAAAAGCAGTGAGCGTATGTATAATAGGATAATTGTCTTATTCTTCGTAGCGACCGTCGTTATCGCCCACCGATGCTGACGAGAAACAAGAAGGAAAGAAATGACAAAATATATCGTTTCGATAATTTTTACAAAAACAAAAAAACTTGAATGTCAACTCATTTTTAAGAACTTTTATTACTAAAAAAAAATCTTAAAGAATAAAAATAATTTACATTATTTAATACCTTTTTTCTTTTCTTTTTTTTTTTTTCTTCAACATTTTAAAAATAATCCAGACGAATTTCGACGACGCATTTGCGTTACTTCAAGTCAAAACTGACAGAAAAGCATCGACGCGGAAATCAACAAAGAGGTAATGTTATTTTTAGGCTTTCAGAACTGATTATTTAGCCGATTAGCGACATCAGTTCTTGATGTTACTATACCAACGAACGGTGGGTGTCCTACAGAGAGCGAGGGAGCCAACCACCACCAAAAAGCAACAAGCCTTCTTTTTTTTTAAGTTTCTTTTTTTGAGTAAGAAGAGCGAGAAGGCAAATCCGGCAGTTCAGCAATTCAGCACTGAATTCAACCCTCGCTCAGCGCTCCGTACTTATGATCTTGTGCCAGATTAATGTATGCGTAATAAATTCTTTACTTAATAAATTGCTTGTTTTTTTTTAAACTAAACCTCCGTGATTCTTAATACTTTGCTTAACTTGTGGAAGGCATCTTTCGCTATTCAAATGCGCTTTGCTTACTAATGTACATTTTTTTTAAAGACGATATACATACGAATGCTTTTTGTTTGTGGAGGTTGAATGAACACTGAACTAACATTGTTTTGGAAGGTTTATTTTCTTTTTATGAATACAAATTGTATCTTTCGTAACACACGGTACATTGGAACAGAAAGTGAGAGGGGGATTTGGAGACACCTTATTCTTTGTAGCAGGCAATAGTCCTTTGGTGACTGGGGGAATGAATCTGACTGTCCCACTTAAGGATAGAGAAAACTGACCCCGAAACCCTTTTTCCTGGGTTTAATATCGCGGTCGTTAATTTAGTCGGGTAGTGCAGTGGGTGCAAGGTGGATTGTCCTTCGTTTTGGTACAGGGTCTTTGATCTTTTGTTTTGCTGATCCAAGTATATAGTTTCAGAAACTAAGTTATCTGATTGACCTGCCTTGAGAATGTCAGTGTTAAGGTTACTGTTATGTTAAGGAGATGATAAATAGCTGATACTTTTCAATGGATTTATGGTATCTTTTTATTTTATTTCATTTATTTAAATTTTGCTTACTACTACTACTACTACTACTACTACTACTACTACTACTACACATTTCTATGTTTAGCATGCTGACGTTCCTGTAGTAGACATCTTTCATATTTCAGCTCCTATTATTCTCTGCCACATTCTTGCTGAATATCTATATTACGTTGTAAATAAGTAATGCTCTTTATCGCAAGCTGATACGTTAGTTTGATATGAAGCAATCGATGGTGTATGATAAGCTACACAGTCAACTACAATTCTAGTTAGCTGAATACAGTGGTTTCTAGAAGGATCTACCCCCACTAGTACTGAACTGTATTTACAGTGTAAGTGGAAAAGGAATTGGAAAACAGCATTTACTAGTAAATTCAATTATTCTTGCAACAACAGACGCCGAAGAAATTAGTTGATTTTATTTATCTAACCTCACCACTAAGGTAGGATGTGACAAAATATTTTTTAACGTGGTGTGCCTATACGCAGGGCGAAAGGATAGAGAGAAATGACCCCGAAACACTATTTTCCTGGGTTTATATCACTGTTGATAAGTGGTCGGGGAGTGCAGTGAGTGCGCTAGGATTGCCCTTCGCTTCGGTACAGGGTCATTGATCTTTTGTTTTGCTGATCCAAGAAACGTTAGAAAAGTTTTTAAAAAGTTAGTATGTCGTTTAAATGAGGGGTTAAGGAGATGATAAGTAGCTGATACCTATCATTTAAGATATATTTTAATTTTATTTATGTTTATTTTACTAATGTTCACCCAAGAGACACTCAATATGGAGGGTTACTGCGTGCATGTGAATATGGGCCAATAACAAAAACTGCCCAGTCGCCGCAACCACCGTTACGCTGGCGTCGATATTACACCGACCATACTTCACTTTGTGAAATGAGGAAATTGTTGCCACAGGGTTGGAATACCTGGGATCAGGCGCCTTCTCCAATCTCAATGAAGTAGGGAACAGATACTACACCTTCATCACGACCAAAAGGTCAAGAAGAAATTAGTTGAGTTCGCTCGAATTAAAGAAAAAGAAGAGAAACGTGCAACACAATTATGTCTGTTCGGAATGTATTCAGACATTTTCAGTCGTGAACCAGTTGATGGAATTTGACAGTCACTAAGAAGAGACTCTCCTGTGGGGTTACTCAATCGGAAGCGGAAATGTGTGTGTAATGTAGCGGCTATCATCGAGGAAAATAGAATGGGTGAGTCGAGTTCAAGATTGACTGCATTCCCTTTCACATTAAGGCCCGTGAGAAAATTTATTACTTCTGGTCCCAGCTATGGGTTGAGCCGCAGAGCAGTCTGGGCTCTCCAGCCCTGGATAATAACCAGTCTGCAAGAATGATAACTGAATTCCAAACCGTGGAGAATGCAACGAAAACTCTATTATATTTCCCCAAAACGCATGCCAGTTCACAAATAAGAAAGAAAGGAGGCCGTGGAGAGTCATGATCGCCGACGTCCTGAAGTGAGATAACATTAAAAAAACGTGGCGGAGAAAGCCTCTGGGTAAGATTATGTACTGTGACCCATTTACCATAACAATACGTTTGCCCATTCTGCAAGTCTTGTGCAGAGGTTTTGGTAAAATATCGCCCAGTACGACCTCTGACATTTTTCTAAACTAAAATCGCTGTTGACAGCAGGGTAGATGGCTTTGATTGGTAACCAATCTGGGAGAAGGACAACCCTAAATTCAAGACCAGTTAGGTATGGAGCTAGCAACTCATCCTATAAAAACCTACTTGCTAGGGAGACCACAGCAGTAACACTGATCATGCAACGGGTTATTTCATCATTTACGTCTCAAAAAAATATTTGTCTATGAAATTAGGAACCGATTCTCTCTCTCTCTCTCTCTCTCTCTCTCTCTCTCTCTCTCTCTCTCTCTCTCTTACATAACTCAATTTTTGTCGATGGATATAAGCCAACAGTATCGTAGAATTTTTAGTTTACTTAACATTTCGCACAAACCATTATGAATCTCTTGAATTCCACTACTAAATACTACATACATATAGTTAGAGATAATGAGGAAGGAGGGCTTGGAAAACTTAATCCTCACAGGGCATATTGAGAATAAGAGAGATAGGGGAAGGCAGAAAGTCACTTAACTGACGAGCTTGCGTTAATGGATGGCGGAACGGAGGCCGGGCTCTTAGCAAAGGGAGAAAACTGCTAACAGCCATAAGGGATAGGACGTTGTAGAGAACCATGATCACATAGAAGAAGAAGAAACGCGTGTGGGTGTGTGTGTGTGTGTGCATGGGTGCGGGGCAAGGTTAGGGTAAAAATTTAAAAATCTATCAATAAACTTATCTCTGTGTATGTAAAGAATCATATTACCATTTTAAAAATATCCAACACAATTTCTTAATACACAATAACTTTTGAACAGGAGTAGAGGTCCAACCCTTGTTTTCTGTTTAGGATTGGGTTTCCGGTTCCTTCTAAACGTCTACTTCAACTCTATACTCCTAACGTCTCCGATTGACCTCTGAAATGTTATTCCCTAATTAAATCTTGACCTCTTCAAGTCTAGAATTAGCTAACTTTTCTTTTATCTTGCCTTTTCATCTGCTAATATAACTCCACACAGTAACCATCTACATTGAGTGGCCCTTGAGCCTTGTATTGGGTGAACATTAGTTTAAAAAAATAAATAAATAAAAAAATAAAAAAACGAAAAGATTACCTCCCTTCCGAAAATTAAAATTTAAATGAGCACAATTTTGAACTTTGGTTCTTTCTGGGACAAAAAGAAATAAATTCAAACACACGCGATAATTTGAAATGTTATCTGATTGATCCTGGGGAGCAAATACAGTGCAATCTCGATTATCGAATGTCTCACGTGTCGAACAAATCAGTTTTCGAACAGAATATTCGAGATGAAAAATGCCTCGGTTATCAAACAAAATTTCAGTTATCAAACAAAATTGCCGAACCGAGCCGAACCGAGCCGAACCGAGTTAACCCGAACGGAATCATTTCTTAGTCGACCGCCATGTTGTATACATTCGTGTGTTAAGTGTGCTTTTCTTTTCCAATTTTATTGTACAGTGCCTTTTTTCTCTTCATTCGTCCTCAGTCATGGCTCCAAAGAACGCTAGCAGTGATACTGGTAACGGAAAAAGAAAAGTTAAGAGAAAAAACACTTGTTGATGATATTGTCTATTCCTACTCAGTTACATATAGCAAAATCAACAATCTATACTCTTCTTATAAATAAAGAGACGATCGTGTTGTAGAGGACCGTGTGGGTTTGCATGTTGTTGTATTAGGAAGACGTGCTGTTTATTCCTGCTAGAAGGTCCAACTACAAGAACAATGCGGACTCAAGTTGAGTCCAACCGAAGAGGTAAAGAAAACAAGCAAGACCGATATATATATATATATATATATATATATATATATATATATATATATATATATATATATATATATAGACAATATTAGTGGTGAATATACACATACATATGCAATTATATATGCACATACACATATGTGTATAAAAATAATTCCAAGAGGATATGATCCAGGTAGAACTCGATGTCCAGGACAGAGTAAGGATATAATAAAAAGACTTAAACACTAATATTCCATGGTCATAATTTATTCCATTGGAATCGCAAAAACGACCCAATTCATCAGCCCTACAGATTCAAAATGAAAACGGAAAAACGACTCCGGGAGAAATTGGTGAGAGTATGTGTGAGAGTGTGGGGGGACCCGTGATCTATATAGAGGGGTAATAGACGAGAGAGACGGGGCGGACTTTAGGCGGAGAGGGCACTAAAATTTAACTGAGGGAAGATTTAAAAAGGGATTTCAGTGATAAAAGGGTGCGTATTTTCAAAGATATACCGGAAGAGTGTACATTTCTTGGTGACACTCCCACCCCTTAGGCGATACAATCTTATGCTCCCGCCCAGACCCCTACAACGCATACGTACACACACTAATAAGATAAAGGGAGAGTTTAGATAATCTAACCTTAGAAGGGTTTTTAGAATTCCCTAAAGTTAAGTAGGGACGGCGTTCTGAAACGTATTGTCTAGCCGTTTCAAGTCATAAACTAACAATCTCTGCCTCCATAAATTTATCGGACTGGCCAAATGATTCTATATATATATATATATATAAAAAAATATATGTATTAAACAATAAATTTACAAGTGACAAAGACATTAACATTTGTGTTTGTGTGTGAACGTAAAGAGTTTGTATTTTGGTGAATGTTCGTACGTACGTGTATGTGTGTTTTATGGCGTTTTCCCACAAGTGGGCGAAAACTTTGATTTTTGCGAGAGATCACATTTTTAAATGTGTCCGCTGAAATGCAAAGTAAAAAAAGAATGCGGTAATAAGTCGCCCAGTATTTATAGTGTAGGGAGAGCGACCCCTAGTGAACAATTAGTGAATTAAGGAGGAGCTAAGTCCGACAATGTCTTTCCTTCTCTTTTCCACACAATAACATCTCTTTCCTTCCCCTTTCTCTTACACCATCAACTCTCCTACATGCAGATACGGTAAAATTGAAGTGTTCGTCTATATTTTATCTATTTATTACTGGGTACATTTTTTTCCTTAGATTTAATAATTTCCATTAGTTTTATGTATTATATAATTTTCATTAGTTTTGTGTATAAACTTGTGCATACAGTACCGTTGTTAAAGTTTAAATAAACAATAATCTTGGGACCAGGAACAGATTAATCCATTTTACATTGATTCCTATTGGAAAAATAGTTTCGGTTTACGAACATTTCTGGTTACGAACGTGCTTCTGGAACGAATTAAATTTGTGAACCGAGGTTCCACAGTATAAACAAGTTTGCTGACTGATGGATTTCACGGTTCATTCACGCGTCGTCGGAATGATAGTCACACAGACGAAAGGATAGCTTTCAAAAATAAACCTTTGCAGCTGAAAAGAACCAAAACTTAGCAATTTATTCCGAGACCAAATCGAAAGAGACGCAAACCAAGCTTTCGTCACTTCGCTGTTACAAAAACAACTCTTTCGGCCTTTTTACCCACAACATTCTTCGCGACTTCTACATTTGATCCCAACTGCTGGCACGTCTAATTTTCACAACTTCCGGAGAACTTTCACTGTGCCCTTTTAAGCGGACTTTTTTATTTTATCACTCGTAAGTCCTAATTTTCATATTAACATTATCTCTTCGCCCAGCTTAATTTTCATTAGGCGCTGAAAAGAATACTTCGAGCAAGTTCCCTTCATTCATTATTTCATGGACGGAAAAAAAAGCAATAACAAATATGCTTTGTTCTCAGGGAGAGTTTTATGCCGCTAAGTCATACACAAAATTATATATACATATTTACACGTGTCCCACGCAAAGAAGCTATAACATGTATGCAACAACAAGCAGAATTAAAAGATAGTGTATTTTTTATAATAATTCCCAATAGAAATTGGATCTGCTGGATATACTTCTGTGTTTCTGGAGAAGCCATACTTAGGATTCCAGATTCGAGCCGGATTTAACTGCTATGTCACTAGTGAGAACATATTTCTTTCAAACGGGAAACGGCGATCCATTTGTTTTTCCCAAATTGAGGATTGCGAAACGGAGATAGTGTCTATATCTGGTGAAGATATGTTTCCATAGGAAAACGGCGTCATAGGCTCGTAAGCTACACCATATGGCAGCTGGTTGTCCCGGACAGAGGCAAATGCTTGGTTTGACTCCTGGAAACTAACTGAAGGACTGACTCCTTTCGTCACTCTTTGAAGTGATGTCACTGAGCGGCCGTCACGGGACCCACGTGACTTCATCACGGCTAAAGGGAGATAATCTCTTTTCGTATCCCTACAAGTCCTTTAATTGTTCGCCTAACAAATTCACTAATTTAAAAAAAAAATTTAATATATTTATTGGAATAAAATTCGAATACATGTGTGTGGGTACAAAAACCAGGTGTCCAAACTCAGCTCCGTAGTAGATATAAAGCATTTTTAGTGTTGGGGTGCATATCATGAACAGTGCTATAGGTAGATTTCATGAGCAGGATGGGAGACTTCATTATCATAAAATGTTTCTAATTGGCTTCAGTCTATGACTGAGGAATGTGAGAGCCGAGTTCGAATTCCAGTCGAATCCATTACATTCACTTACGTGCTAATACCGTTGGGAAAGGTATGAATCCTCTTCTTCTCCCTCCAGCTATGGGTAAATAGCAGGACAAACCGGGTTCTATAGCCTTGGTCTACAGCAGAATGAAATGGCAACCTACCGCAGGAAAAAATCTGCTTCGTCAGTCATATATCGAAAATATATGATCGCCTAAGCGTGTATCACGAATGGCACATAACTGACTGACTATGGCCAGGCTATTTGAGTTTAGCTGTATCGTTTGCTTAAAAGCATTACTTTCTTTAATTTTCAAAGTAAATCAGAAAAAGTGATATTTCCCCATTTTTTTCGAAACATTAAATTAAAAATAAATTGTTTGTTAGATATGTGGTTCTACAGAAGGATGCTGAGGATACCATGGACTGAGCATGTGAGCAACAACGAAGTTTTCGAGAAAATGGAAACAAAAAGAAAACTTATACTTAACATCAGGAAGTGACAGTTGAAATTTCTAAGGTACATCATGAGGAAAGAGGGTTTGGAAAATCTGATACTCACAGGACAGGTTGAAGGCAAGAGTGACCAAAGAAAACAATGCGTAACCTATCCAGTGAGATTGAGTAAATGGATGGCGAAACAAGGTTTTGGAAAATTACAAAAAGTCAAAATTTATTACGAACTACAAAAGACAGGAAATTGGGGAGAGCTATGATCGCTTACGCCCCGAAGGGATACGACATATAGAAGAAGTACTTCTATAACTCTTATACGCGGTCTTTATGTCACAGTTTAGAAAATAACGACAAACAAGTGACAGATGCATATAAAAAGGCAATGTGGATCATTTACGGCTAATTTGTTTAAATAATGCAATGACTATTGTTTGTGTCACGTGGCAATTATTCTAAGTAAAGTGATCCACGACAATAAGTACCCAAGTAATTGTTTTACGTTCTGAGAATATCGGTGCCAGTCAAATACAATTTATTCAACAATAATAACAATGAAGCTAATGTACGTCATCAGCACTGGCTTTGTTTTTTTTTTCTCCATCGTCGAATGTGACTCATTTTTGTATCATGGCTACTGATGTTTTTTTCAGACAACGCGTTCCACCTCATTACGGCTGTCATCTTCAGGTTTGAATGAAAGATAAACCCCTGTGTAAGGAAAGTGCGTTGGCATTTTGAGGACGAAGGAATAAATATCTTCATCTGATGCTAAATCCTGAAATATTTTTCCCGTATTGAAGTCGTTAATGTCTGCTGGCTTTGAAAATAGACAACTCCGAGTTGGTGTACACTGCTAGCGGAGCGGCCATGTGTACACTGTAACAGCAGCAAAAATAAAATAAAATAAAAACTGGCGTAATCAAGCTCAAACTTCAATCACATGACCAGTATCGATTATAAGCACACATGAGCAGAAGGCAGTATAACAAGCCTAAAGGTATATTTTTTTTTACTTACCCTCGTATATAGGAGAATATGATATATAATTTTCTATATGTCAGTTATGTGCCATGCGTGATACACGCTTAGACGATCTTGTATCTTTCGATACATTTTTCCCGCACCAGGTTGCCATTTCTTTCTGCGGTAGACTAGTGGACATCAAAGGCTATAGAACCCAGTCTGTCCTGCTATTTACCCATAGCTGGGGGGGAGAAGAAGAGGATTCATACCTTTCCCAAGGGTATTAGCACGTAAGTGAATGTAATACCAGAACAATATTAGACAACTGAATGAGAAAGTTGAAAAATTCTGTTTAATATACCTTGTCCTCTAGACGAGTTTTATAAGACTAAATTAATGTTTTTATTCAGAGAGTTATATATGTGTAGAAGGAGAGTGGGAAGATATAAATTTAAATTTGATATTAAAGCTAAAAAATGAAAAGAAATGAAAATTAATCATATATATAATTAAAAAATACATATCATAATTAAGCAATTTATCGAGTCTAGAAGAAACCTCAACAGAATGCAGAAAGCACTAGACGGCCGTTTCGTCTTATATTTGGGACTCATCACTCCACTACCGAGAGTTGAATCCCGGACAGTTACGATATGGGGCAAGCGTCATACCAACTGTACCAACAGGCCTCGGGGACGAAGAGGTAACGAATTAGACTCGATATAGAGCCGCTCGATCAGACATTCCGTGTTGGAACTCATCCAAGTTTTTCTTATATATATATATATATATATATATATATATATATATATATATATATGTATGTAGGTGTGCAGTGAAATAGGAAAGGTAGGTAGATAATCCGGTGTTCCTTAATATTTAGCTTTATTTTCAAAAGGACAGTGCTCCATACAGAAGTAGAGCTTATATTATAATAATATTTTTAGTTTTTAAAAATATGATTCCTCCGCTACATAAGAGTTCTCATGTTTCAAAAGCGAGAGCCGAGACCCCTAACATAATCCCAAATTCTCGCTTGACAAGGAAGCGGGTCCAGACACCTTAACTCTACATAACTTAAAAAATTATGTTAGGGGTCTCGGCTCTCGCTTTTGAAACATGAGAACTCTTATGTAGCGGAGGAATCATATTTTTAAAAAGTAAAAATATTATTATAATATATATATATATATATATATATATATATATATATATATATGTATAAACATACATATCACAGCAGTCATAGAAACTGCGTTATATATATATATATATATATATATATATATATATATATATATATATATATATATATATATATATATGTAACGCAATTTCTATGACTGCTGTGATATGTATGTTTCGTTTTAGAAGTCTACTGGGACGTCTGTCAATTCGCATAACAACCATTTTGTGTTGTCTTTCTCTTCGACTGGTTGGCAACCCAGCAGTAAAGAGCATTCATATGCTCGTTAGTATAACCACCAGTTCTAAGTTGTTTTTCTTCTAAACTGGTTGACAAACAAGGTTGAAGACCATCCACCTGCCCATAAGCACACCAACCAGTTTTGAATCCAGAGCTGTCAGATTGGTTGCCAGCAAAGGATACAGAAACCATCTATCTGCATACCAATCAGTTTTCAATTCAGATTTGTTTTTCTCCGAGACTGATCGCCAACAAAGGATAGAGAGACCAGCATGTCCGGCTATTTAACTGTTATGGGTCCTTACCTATTACAGAATGAACTCTTCTTAACACTATGTATACTACGCCTCTCAAGAGAGAGAGAAAGACGAATCGAGTCGAGCCGATAGTAGTTCACTCCAAAGCAGACTGACAGTCATTCTACCACCTTCAACATCTTGTATTATTATTCCGTGTAATATATCTTCGTTATTTCTACTCTTGTGTTCGTGTTGTTCTTCCTTGGTCCTAACCTGGACCATAACATTAACCTATAGAGAAAAAGAGATAGCTTCATATCTTTCTTAAGCGTATTTATGCGAAAGTGAATGTAATAAAATTCGACAGAATTTGAACTCGGCTGTTCAATATCTCATTTCAAGTCACGAACCGCTACACTAGCCACACCTCCCTTACTTTACCTACACATCCTGTTTCTTTCCTATGGTTGAATAAACTGTCCCTATTTGTATTTTTTTTTTTATATACATTATAGATTTATGATTGTTAAATGAAAATCTATTATTTAAAAAATACAGCTTTTAATTTTATTTTATGTTTCATGTCAACATCTGGGACAGCTTTTTGCCCTGGAAGCCTTCTGAATATATATTGTCCCAATTGTCATTGTGCTGTATAGGCTTGGGCTTGAAAGGGTTGACGTAACAATAGTAAGCTTAACCACAAAAGGCCTTATTGATAAATACTTTATTAATTGTGACAATGGACTTGGAATTAATGATATTGTTAAAAATATGATTCAGTGATTGCCACTTGGTTTATTTTCGCTGTATTTTTCATTGGATCCCCTTTACAGAAAAATTTTGCTTGGCAGTTTGAAAAAAGTAAAGGGAGAAATTCACCCCAAAGAAAAATTGATCTAAGTAAACCCATTCTTGAAATATATATATATATATATATATATATATATATATATATATATATATATATATATATATATATATTTTATATATATATATATATATATATATTTTATATATATATATATATATATATATATATATTTTATATATATATATATATATATATATTTTATATATATATATATATATATACTTATTAATTATAATTTTTATCATATAGACAAAACCATTTTACTCACTACAAAGATGCAACTTGGTTTCAGTGCATTTCAACTGCACATCGACGGGTGAGGGTCGAAAATGGTTATGCACCGAAACCAAGTTGCATCTTTGTAGTGAGTAAAATGGTTTTGTCTATATGATAAAATTATAATAAATAAATAATTATCGCTCTACTACCTGTATCGAGCTCTTTTTTTAATTAACGCTGCGAACGTTGGAATTTATATATTACTTTCGTTCTCATCGCATCGCATCGGATATATATATATATATATATATATATATATATATATATATATATATATATATATACAGAAATATAGTCTTAAAGTGTGCTATATTTATGGGGTAAAGTGCTCAATATCAGAGATAGAGCGTGTGTAAATATAAGAGTGGACATGGAAGTCAGCACTTAGAGGCGACAGTCTGTTTCATGCTAGTGCAATCGTCTGCCTGTCGCCTCTAAGTGCTGACTTCCATGTCCACTCTTATATATATATATATATATATATATATATATATATATATATATATATATATATATATATATATATATATATATATCAATAAAATCACCATACAGTTACTCATAATAAAAAAGCAAAGCTTTGAAGCAAGTGGCTTGCAGTTCGAACAGTATCGGTAATTATTTCATCAGAATTAATATTAATATTTTAATAATAAATTTCTGGACTGTTGATTAATTGCTCTTTGTAATGTCGGTGGAAGACAATGTTGATTTTTGTCGAGCCTTTCTCTCCTGGTGGCTTAGAAATTCTTATTCCGATGGTGACGGAAAACCGCCGGCTGGTACGTTCTCACGATTGTGTTTCAAACGATTTAGGTTCAGGTCCAGTGGCTTTCAATGTGTTGTGTTGGTCCTTGTATCTTCGAAAAGGGAAACCGCATGGACTTTTCCCTGAAGTGAGCTCACGGAATACGACTTGACTCTTGCTACATGTTCTGACGATCGAAGACGGAGCTTAATAATCAGCGATTCGATGCTTTGGCTGTTAGTTCTTTCCAGGACTTTTGATGTTGGTCACATAGTAATTCCATTTGATGTTCAAGATTGAAGTAAGCTTTTGCTGGTAAAAGCGTTCTAAGTTTTTGAATGTCGCACTTTAGCAATCATATAGCAAAGTTGAAATGTCAACAGTATTGCAGACCATAATTTTTGTTGTTAAGTTCAGATTTTTGTCGTTGAAGACGCGTTCTATTAGTTTTCCAAATGCATGCACTGTGTGCTGCTCCAAATTTGTGTTTCACATCATTTTCTGAGGTGCACTTGTATGATAAAAAGCAGCATAGGGTGTGGAACTGATTAACCGCAATGAAGAAAGAGACGACTCTCTCTCTCTCTCTTCCTCTCTCTCCCTATATATATAATATATATATGTATATATATATATATATATATATATATATATATATATATATATATATATATATATATATAATATCTGGATAAAATAAATGAAACAAAATTGGGTAAAACAAACACACAAACACAGTAATTTGAGTACAACATACATGCGAAGAAGAAAAGAGAAATACTGGATTCTAAAATTAGACACATATAAACTAGGGTTAAACAAACACGTGGATATTTTAAATCTACATAAATATTTCAACAGTTAAAAATATTTCTTTAGATATGGTCAAAAACCCTTTTTAAACAACATTTGAGACACTATCATCAGTCTTCCGCCAAAAATTCAAACACAGTCGCATTCCACATCACGTGACATCCACGCCTCACGACAAACGCTGTAAACAAACACACAAACACAGTATCTCATTTGATTTCTGAGGAAGGACCGAGGTGGTCTGAAATATTAAATATTTACAAAAACACAGAAATAAATACTTTCATAAAGAAAACACCCAATTTTGTTTCATTTATTTTATCCAGATATTATATACAAATCAAGAAAGTATACGTGTCCTCTCATCATGCTATATATATATATATATATATATATATATATATATATATATATATATATTCAACTAGCAATTGTTTTTTAAACATATTTTACTGAAAAGTATAAACATTTTATGTGTATAACTATATATATATATATATATGTGTGTGTGTGTGTGTGTGTGTGTGTGTGTGTGTGTGTGTGTGTGTGTGTGTGTGTGTGTGTGAGTGTATTGTTATGGGAACTTACCCATAATAATAATGGACTATTCCGGACATCATAAATACTGCACCTCAAGAGGGAGCAGTGTTCAGAGTCAGTCCTTTTTGGACGACTCGGCTAGACGGTCGAACTCTCTGCCTCTGAGGCAGAGGGGAACTCTCTGCCTTTGGGCAGAGAGGAACTCGGACGAGGCTCCGCCGAAGGGCAGAGCCTCGTTCGGGGAGGTTGACCGGCCCGATCCCGTTTATACGGGATCTACGGGCTATTTTTTGGCCGAGCCTACGGGCTCGGGTACCCCACTTTAAACCCGGCCTTGTGCCACATCTGTCCCTCGTGGGGAGGACACTAAATACTTCAGAGTCAGTCCTTTTTGGACGACTCGGCTAGACGGTCGAACTCTCTGCCTCTGAGGCAGAGGGGAACTCTCTGCCTCTGGGCAGAGAGGAACTCGGACGAGGTTCCGCCGAAGGGCAGAGCCTCGTTCGGGGAGGTTGACCGGCCCGATCCCGTTTATACGGGATCTACGGGCTATTTTTTGGCCGAGCCTACGGGCTCGGGTACCCCACTTTAAACCCGGCCTTGTGCCACATCTGTCCCTCGTGGGGAGGACACTAAATACTTCAGAGTTCAGTCGTTTTTGGACGACTCGGCTAGACGGTCGAACTCTCTGCCTCTGGGCAGAGAGGAACCCGGACGAGGCTACACCGAAGGGCAGAGAGGAACTCGGACGAGGCTACGCCGAAGGGCAGAGCCTCGTTCGGGGAGGTTGACCAACCCGATCCCGTTTATTCGGGTTCTACGGGCATTTTTTGGCCGAGCCTACGGGCTCGGGAATACTCACGGTAAACTCGGCCTTGTGCCACATCTATCCCTCGTGGGTGGGACAGTAAATACTGTTCAGAGTCAGAGACAGAGTCGAATCAGAGTCAGAGATAGAGTCGAGAGTCAGACGATTACTGTAAGACATTGGAATAGTGATACTTGTCGACACAACATAGTTCACTCTAACCAAATCTGATAGTCATTACTAATACTTCTACTTCTTTGTATATATTTCTGTTTGTAATATATCTGTGTTATTCCATACCTGTGTTCGAGTTAATCTTCATTGGTTCTACCTTGGACCATCACCGTGGTACAAGGAACTTGGACCATAACATATATACATATAATCAAATCGTAATTGTTCTTTTAAACATGTTTTACTGAAAAGAATAAACAATTTATGTGTAACCATCTATTTTTTTCTAACCTGCCAATGATTTGTGTAGAACTACCCGCTGCAGATGTACGAAATTTCCAGTCAATATAATTGCTGTATACAAGCTTTCAACTCATCTGAGTCATCATCAGGGGTGTGCAGGGAGGAAATTTATGACTGCTAAAAGAAAATACGTATGTCAACTGCTCAGATGAGGTCTTCGCCATGATACAGAGTCTTTATGAATTTAAACGCAGTATTAGAATTGCGACGAGGTATCACCAATATAGAGTTGGGTCGGCTAGATGTAGCAGTAAGTTCTATGCTAGCAGAAAATGCTCAACTTTGTTTTGGCCTCATAGTAAACATCAAGAAAACCAAAGTCTGTGTACAACCAACCCTTAAATCATCTTACTAAATTTTGATATTAGCATCTCTGATACACCTCTCGAACAAGTATATATAATTATATATATGTAGGATTAATACGATTATGAAATTTGCCACTTAGCGGGTTGATGTTTCATTCAGCACTTCAATTTCGGAGCATTTTTGTAATTGTTCAGTTCACTCGCTCGTCAGGAGGCTTTAATTTCATGACAAGTGGACTGAACAATTTCGAAACTCCGGAGTGAAAAAAGTTTTCGCGTGATGCGTTTGGTCCTTTACGACTTCATCGGACTAAATTTGTTATGTTGATGCGACTACACATGCGCACGAACGAGGGATGCTGGGAATTTAAATTTTCTTTTTTTAATCGAGCCGAATTCTATCACTATTACACCCACACACACACACACACCCACACACACACACACACACACACACACACACACACACACACACACACATATATATATATATTTTAGAATTGGACATAGTCCGACAATTTATTTAAAAACATTTATATATATTATGTTTAACGTTCTTTTTATAGATACAAGTATTATATCTTGTATCTATAAAAAGAACGTTAAACATAATATATATATATATATATATATATATATATATATATATATATATATATATATATATATATATATATATATATATATATATATATATTTATATATGACAAAATGGAAAAAATTTTCGCGTGATGCGTTTGGTCCTTTACGACTTCATCGTACTAAATTTGTTATGTCGGTGCAACTACACATGCGCACTAACGACGGATACTGGGAATTTAAAATTTCAAAAATCTAACCGATTTCATTTAGATTCTTTTTGTTTCCATCACTTTTGTTATTAGATATCCCATAGTTCTGCCAAGACTAGTAAAATGTTGGTAGAGCCAAAGCGCTAATTTACTGTGGATGACGTTGCGATCAAGGCACTCTGTAAACATTTATTCACAGCATTCCTCGTTTGTGCGCATGTGTAGTCGCACCAACGTAATAGATTTAGTCCGCTGACGTCTTAAAAGACGAAAGGCATCACATGAAAACTTTTTACACTTTGTCATACATTTTTCCCCAATATTGTTGCTTGATATATATGACTGGGCTACTTTCCCAGTAATCGTTACGATTAGGCCCAAGGTAAAGAAAGGCGCCAGTTATTTCAAAATTAAGTTCGAGGAGGTGCAGAGGAAAACCGTTACAGTAGTATGTTTGGGCTGCGCCAACAAGAAGCATGGACAAAATGGAAAGAAACTGAACAGCGTCAGATAAATTGGACAGATGCTGACGCGCTGAATTTAGTAGAATTCAGTTCCTAATAAAATCGGTCTGTGGCGTTCTCTCAAGTCCAGCAAATCTGAATGTATGGAGAATGAACGAAACACCCAACTGTGCTCTACGCGGAAAGAGAGGAAGGTTGCAGCACATATTAAGCAGCTGGCCCAATGCTTTAGGGGATGGTCGGTATCGTTGGCGCCATGTCCAGGTCCTCAGGGCCTTAGCGATGGCAGTCAGGAAAGCCATCCGGTCGCGCAAATATAAAACAGGGTTAAGAGAGCCGCTAATACATTTTATTAAGGCCGGGGGTGGGGGAAGAAAACAGGATCTGAAAAGAATACCCCAAACATGATTTCAACAGCACCTGACTTGGCAGCTGATCGCGGATTTGAAAAAGAAAACAAAAAACAATTGAAATTCCCAAGTCATATAGTACAGACTTTAAGCGCTTTAGCAATCATATAACATTTTGTTTGGCA
>OZ038510.1:62218466-62240966 GCA_964036315.1 Acanthosepion esculentum
TAAGGTTCCATATAATAAATTATTTCACCATCCGCGGTCCTTTAAAAGGGCTGTGGTGAAATAATTTATTATATGGAACCTTAAAGTGGTCTGTTTTAATTTAATATATATATATATATATATATATATATATATATATATATATATATATATATATATAAGGACAAAAGGAAAACCTGTCTTAACCGACGAGTTTCGTCCTATGTAAAGATTTTATTTGCAACAAGTATTTATAAGCAGAAGTAAACATGCCGTTAGTTTATCAGAATTTTAAAATTTAATAATGCTCATGAATATGCTTTAGGCGAACTGAATGTTGAGGTAAATTATGGAGGCTGCTAATGGACAAAAGTGAGTATATGTTATTGTTGTTGCTGATTTTTAAAAAAATAATATAATCAATTATTATTTACGTTATTTTAGTTTGAGAAATTAATTTATGTATTATATATTTTAAATAATATGTTTAGAATTTTTAATCGTTTTTATTTATTTTATATTCACTTGAGAAAGATGTATTTCTTTTAGTAAAGGAGATATTTAATAAAATCCAGAGGAAGATTTATATTTTGGTAAGCATATATATTTTTAGCGGCATTCTCAACAATTTTCTAAGTTACTTTCTCTTTTAATAAGCGTTGCATTCGTTAATTCAAAGTTGTGGTTGAATCTATTTCTATCTATGACTAATGCATTTGACGAATTATTCTGATTGATATTTAAATTAATTTAATACATAAATGAATTTCTCAAACTAAAATAATATAAATAGTAGTTGCCTTATAAAAAACATCACGAACAATAACACCACTTTTGTTTATTAGATATTAAATTACATCACTTAACATCCGCTATAGTTTACCTTGACTTTCACTTAGCGTGATGTATATTTACGAGCGTTCTTAAATTAAAAAAAAGTCTGAAAAACTAACATTTTTAGTTCTGTTTATTTTCATTGATATTGGCTTTTTACAGATATATTTTTATTTATATCTATATTTTTACATGCGTGTGTGTGTGCAGTGATGTCACTCTTTTTTGTAATGAACGAACACTCGTTGCCACTTTTGTAATGCCAATGAATACTCGTTGTTATTTTCGTAATGCTCGTTGTAGTAGAGCCTTTGTAATCGCAGATACAACTATAGTACGCCGTTGAACAATACTGGTGTCAGACGCCTTCGAATAGCACTCGCAGTAGTAGAACTTGCTTGATAATACTGGCTCGAATAGTAACCACCGAATAGTAATCCTAATAGTAATTCATATAGTGATCAGAAATAGTATAGTGAATAGTATAGAGAATAGCGATCCGTATAGTAATAGAGGATAGTGTAGAAATGACGATCCGAATAGTAATATAGGATAGTGTAGAAATGGCGATCCGAATAGTAATAGAGGATAGTGTAGAAATGACGATCCGTATAGTAATAGAGGATAGTGTAGAAATGACGATCCGAATAGTAATAGAGGATAGTGTAGAAATGACGATCCGAATAGTAATAGAGGATAGTGTAGAAATGACGATCCGAATAGTAATAGAGGATAGTGTAGAAATGGCGATCCGAATAGTAATAGAGGATAGTGTAGAAATGACGATCCGAATAGTAATAGAGGATAGTGTAGAAATGACGATCCGAATAGTAATAGAGGATAGTGTAGAAATGACGATCCGTATAGTAATAGAGGATAGTGTAGAAATGACGATCCGAATAGTAATAGAGGATAGTGTAGAAATGGCGATCCGAATAGTAATAGAGGATAGTGTAGAAATGACGATCCGAATAGTAATAGAGGATAGTGTAGAAATGACGATCCGAATAGTAATAGAGTAGAAATAGTGATCCAGTAGACGCCATGTTAATTCCCATATATACATTTCCTTTACGTTCATGTGGTCTAATTATTAGAAATGGAATCACTTGTGTTTGCGGACTGGTGATCTGTGTTCAAACTCTATTGTCGGCAGCGGCACTTTATTTCTATATAGCACTCTTCTTGTCAGCAAGCTGACGTGTCTGATGAACTATTCTTGCATTTTTATATTCTTCTCCTTCTATGTGCAATGTCCCTTTCGGACTTGGTGGTCATGGCTCTCCACAATTTCCTCTTCTATGTAGCTCTTAGTAAATTTTGTCTGTTTGCTATCTCTACTAAACCGTGTTCAGCCATCTATTTACTCAAGCTCATTAGGTAGGTTATGCGTTGTTTTCTTTTGTCCCTCTTTCCAAGCCCTCTTTCCTCATCATGTGCCCGAGAAATTTCAACTGTCTCTTCCTGATGTTGAGTATAAGTGTCCTTTTTGTTTCTATTTTCTTTAAAACTTCGTCGGCTTACGGTCACATCAAGCTGAAACACCGGTTCTTGTAAGATCTTCGAAGTTAAGCAATGGCCAGTATCTAGATGGGTGACTGCTTGAGAATACTAGATGCTGTAATCTTGGATGTGACGGTGGTGTAATGGATAATGACTTGGAATTGTTAATCAGGGAGCTAAGTTTCAAATTCCAGTTAGGTTCGTTATATTCACTTACAGGCAAATACCATTGGGGGAGGGTATAAATCCACCTCTTCTCCCCCAAACTGTGGGTTCCCTAAACCATTATTATCCCAAAAGAATTCTTACATTCTAAAAATATTTCCTGGCTTTAAATAAGGGTTGATAAGTCTAGGAAAACGAATCAATCAATCAACATAAAACGTCGCCGTTGCTACCATATTCGATCCATGTTATTCTCAGTATCTATATATCTGTAGATCTATATTTCTCTTGTTTCATCTCGCGACTTCATCTGTAAGTAGATTGTCCAGCATTCACAGCCATATAGGAGGACCGATATTACGTAACAGTTCAGTACTATTTTATTCTTTCTAATAAAAATTTCGTTTCTTCTAATACCACAACTGATCAGTTAAATAGCATCTGGAAAGGCATGATATCAAATATCCCAGCTGTTTATTCTATACGTTACCACAGGTAGGATCGATGCAATTTTCATTCACTCTAAGGTTGCAACAAATTTTCAGTCGAGGAAAAAATGCAATAATAATCCTAACTGACTTTTAGCAGATATTGCACTTGAAACTGGTGTATGTAAAAAAATCTTTTGACATTTGCTGCCCACTGACTAATAATAGTAATTTTTATTAACAAATTAAATATTTTGTGATGATTAAATGCTAAATCTTTATATTTTTTTTTACCTAAATTTAGCTTGAATTAATCTGTATAGCCTAGGGGTAAGAATCTTCGACTGATACCAGATCGGATGTCTAGCCAAGCTGAGGCGCTGTGGATGATGATATATATATATATATATATATATATATATATATATATATATATATCATGGCTCTCCACAATTTCCTGTACTTTGTAACTCTTAGTAAATTTTGTCTTTTCGCTATCTATCCTAATCCTGTTCTTCAAATTCATTCTTCTTCTTCTATATACCATGTCACTTCAGGATGTGGGCGATCATGACTCTCCACAACTTCCTGTCCTTTGTAACCCTTAGTAAATTTTGTCTTTTTGCTATATCTCCTAATCCTTGTTCTGTGAATCATTTGAACAAGCTCATTAGGTAGGCTATGTGCTGTTTTCAGCTGTTCCTCTTGCATTTAGTCTGTCCTATGAGTGTCAAAATTTCAAAGCACTCTTTCCTCATTATGTGCCCTAGAAATTTCAACTGTCTCTTTCTGATGTTAAGTATAAGCGTACTTTTTGGTTCCATTTTCTCTAAAACTTTGTCATTGCTCATGTTGTATTCTCAGCATCCTTCTGTAGAACAAAATTTCTGTTGCCACTAGTATATATATATATATATATATTGCAAAAGAGGCATGGTGGAGTAATGGATAGAGGCTCAGATTGAGGAATCTGAGAGCCGAGTTCGAATTCCAGTTGAATCCATTACATTCACTTACATGCTAATACCCTTGGGAAAGATATGAATCCTCTTCTTCTCCCCTAAGCTATGGGTACGTATTAGGACAGACCAGGTTCTACAGCCTTGAATGGCAACTGGTCTACTGTAGAAAGAAATGCCAACCTATGGTGGGAAAAAATCTGCCTCAATGGAAATATGGAATTATTAAATGGATAACATCAATTCATTAAAAATGAGGAAGAAAGGGATTGTCAGTAGTCTGAAATTTATGCATTACTTACAGAATGGAATTTATTAAATGGATAATGTCAATTCAATAAGATCAGGAAGAAAGGGATTGTCAGACGTCAGAAATTAATGCAAGCATTATTTATGGAATAGGGTTATTATATAGATGATGTAAATCCCTTGAAAGTCAGGAAGAAAGGGATTGTAACTTGTGATAACATTTGTTAAAAAATGCATTTTTTGAAAAAAATTTTTTACATTATTTTTTTTAGTCAAAACTGAATCCTTTATAACCCTATAAATTTTATTTTGGGGTCATCAGAGGTTAGTGTGTCAAATGTAATGTTAAATATTCAACCATTGAAAAGTTATTTTTTGTGGGGAATGTTTTTTTTTAGAAAAAATACACTTTATATATAGGGGTTATATGAAATAATATATATATATATATATATATTATGAACATTATGTTTGCTTATTTTTAGCATAATCCGTTCATATTCATGGATATTTTTCCGTGTGTTACAATCAAATGATGCAAGAAATGCATAGTAACATTGAAAATTGCTTTTATTTCCCAAATACTTTCCATCGTTTTTCTGAGACCATGATCAGGGGTGCAACTAGTAAGGCAAAAATTATGTCTAGTTATCCATTACTGAATTTTTTCTTTTTGTGTTTAAATGCAATATATGATAGTTTTGCTTTAGCATTCATTAGAACATGAAAAAGTTATGCACTTTAGAATTTTTTCTTTTATGTTGGAATGTCACGGCCAAGCACACATTAAAATGACTACACATAGTTTTTGCCTTACCAGTTGCACCCCTGATGATGATCTCAGAAAGAGATAGAAAGTACTTGTGAAATAAAAGTGATTTTCACTGTTACAGTGCATTTCTTGCATCATTTTATTGTAACACATGGAAAAATATTCGTGAATATGAAAGGATTATGCTAAAAATAATCAAACATAATGTTTGTAATTTATTCAGTCATCCATGCCAAAAAGAGAATTTTCTGCCTAAATACACAAATATATATATTTTTTTTACAGCAAAAAAAAAAAAATTATCTTAACATAGAGATAGTCTATTTCAAGGTGTTCTATATATATATATATATATATATATATATATATATATATATAATGTCATTCACAGACAGTACTGTTTCACTGTATCACAGCTCCTCAGTGCGACTAGACTTCCGAATGCCTCAAGCCAGGATTGAAACACAACTAATTTGGTGTCAGCCAGAGCTATCTTCACTCGGTAGAGTTACACAACTAAATCTAGCGTATTGTTTTTACAAATGTAAACAAATGCCCATCAGCCAAAGTGCTCCATTCATTTTACTGAAGAGATTTGCATTAGTGCAGGTGGCTGTTGTTTATAGAATTAGCTTATCACTCAACAGTGCTCAACTGAAATGTACTTTCAAGAGCTAAATTATGTCATTCACAGATGAATTAGGATCAAATGCAGATGAAATTTGGATTGGAATCTGATAGAATGATGACATTAGTAACAAATAGGATATGTTTATAAATCTAACATGTTTCACTTTTATTAAAGCTTCATGACAATATGAAGAAGAAAGAGAAAAAGAAAATTCTGGTATTTAATTTTTGTCTTGTTTGTTTTTCATTGGTTAATCAGACTTCATGTGCATCTGTCAAACAATAAGAATCATATAAGAAGAGTGCTTGATGTCAAATATAAAAAATATATATACGGAGACAACGTAAAAAATGTATTAAAAAATGATACGGAAATATTGTTGTTTTCACAAAACTTGAATTTTCATGTGGACTCTCTCTTTGTGTTCTAATAATCTAACAATCTTCAGGTGGTACAAAGGCCAAAGATATTCAATTGTGTATTGCCAGAATTGAGTATCTTGTCCTTTGAATGAACTGAAGACTGTGAGACCACCGTACAACAAAGAGACCGTCCACATTGTAGTAGAATTGTTCTTGACAATACGTATCACTTATCAGTAAGCTTTAATATACTTGGTATTTACCTGAAATCCTCACAAGATGGGATGTGGCGCAAGGCCAGTTTTTTATATGGGGCTTTCCGATCGTATATGCTCAGGCAAAAATTTCCCCTGGACCTTGTATACACACTGTTGGGTGTCTGTCTACTTTTCCCCAGGTGAGACTCAGTCCATAGGCATAGCCTCATCTGAGTTCCTCTCCATCTGAAAGCAGAGAGTTTGACAAGCTGTCGTTTGATTTATTCAGTATTTACCCAAGCGGGATATGGCACAAGTCCAGTTATTTTGCATGGGGCATTCTGAGCCCGTAGGCGCAGGCAAAAATTCCCTGTAGACCTTAAATACATGGGATTGAGTGGCTTGTAAACTGTTATGTAATATCAGTCCTCTTATATGGCAATGAGTGCTGAAAAATCTCCTCACAGATGAAGAAGAGACTAGTGGCAATAGAAACAAAGAAAAGAGTACTTAACTGTTATGTAATATCAGTCCTCTTATATGGCAATGAGAGCTGAAAAATCCCTGTAGACCTCAAATACATGGGATTGAGTGGCTTTCTACTTTTCCCCAAACAAGACTCTGCCCATAGGCATAACCTCATCTGATTTGCTCTCCACCCAAAAGTAGAGAGTTCGACAAGCTGGCTCTGTATATCAGCAGAGTTCTCCTGAATATAAGCATTCAGGACAGATCCATTAATTGGGGAGATGGATCATACCACCATCAGTTTTTAAGTCACAGGAAAACAAAAATATTTCAGTATCATCTTTTTAATATATTCATTCATTAATTTATTCAGTAAGTACATTTCGCTCTACCACCATGGTCACCACTCTCCTCCGTCTCACAATTTGTAGTTCATGATGACATTCAAAGCAGAATAGTGTAATGGCTTGCCGATTCCTTTTACACTTTTATATATTACCTATATAAAATACACAAACATACAGACATGCCAACATTTATCTACCGTTTTCAGGAATTATATGCATAAACATTACCAGACCAACACAAAAATAATTCTTTAATCTTGGCTGGACAGATTTTCTGAATCTGATATTCCTCCCACTAGAAACAGTTTCTGAGGAAAAAAATGATAAAAAATGATTGAGGGTTTTAGAAAATATTTTAAATACATTTCTGTAAACATTTAGAAACATATTTGTAAGAAAATAGAATTTTCTTCTAATATCTACAGAAATGTGTTTAAAATATTTTCTAAAAGCCTCATTCATTTGATCATTTTTTTCTCAGAAACTATTTCTAGTGGAGGGGGAGAGAGAAAGAGAGAGATGAAATTTCGGGGGTGGGGGCAACTTTCTTTGGGGAGGATGAAGTTATGAAGAGGACATTGAAGCCAACACTCAGTGACAACCATCTAGGAAGTGTTTTAGCAAAGAATGGAAAGTGCGACACTGAAATCTGAAGATGCATTGAGATAGCGAAAGATGCCTTCCAAAAGCTAAGCAAAGTATTAAGATATGGGAAAATTTTATTCGAAACAAAGAAAACAAAGAAAAGAAAATGTTATTCGAAACAAAGAAAAGAGTACTTAACTGTTATGTAATATCAGTCCTCTCATATGGCAATGAGTGATGAAAAATCTCCTCACAGATGATGGAGAGACTAGTGGCAACAGAAATTTTGTTCTACAGAAGGATGCTGAGAATACAACATGAGCAATGACAAAGTTTTAGAGAAAATGGAACCAAAAAGTACGCTTATACTTAACATCAGAAAGAGACTGTTGAAATTTCTAGGGCACATAATGAGGAAAGAGTGCTTTGAAATTTTGACACTCATAGGACAGACTGAATGCAAGAGGAACAGCTGAAAACAGCGCATAGCCTACCTAATGAGCTTGTTCAAATGATTCACAGAACAAGGATTAGGAGATATAGCAAAAAGACAAAATTTACTAAGGGTTACAAAGGACAGGAAGTTGTGGAGAGTCATGATCGCCCACATCCTGAAGTGACATGGTATATAGAAGAAGAAGAATGAATTTGAAGAACAGGATTAGGATAGATAGCGAAAAGACAAAATTTACTAAGAGTTACAAAGAACAGGAAATTGTGGAGAGCCATGATTGCCTTGTCCTGATGAGACATGGCACATAGAAGATGAATCAAACTTCTGGCTTGTGGAACTCTCTTCTGGCTTCCCAGTGAACTTTGATCTTCAAAAATTTAAATATGATGTCGTTATCTTCTGCCTTCTTAATTTTTGCTCTTTTATTGTCTTCTCACCTTAATTGTAATTTTTCCATTATTCTCTAATACTCAGTAACTTCCTTGCATCCTAGTGGCTTTATTGCCTTACTTATGGTGAAATGATTAAAAATAATAATAAAAAAAACTAATAGAGGAACAAGCATAATTATTAGGTTGGTGCAAAAATAATGTTGTTTTTTGATGTTCACAATCATGTCAAAAAACAACATTATTTTTGCACCAACCTAATATAACATGATTTTGCTATTTTTAAGTTATTGTTTTCTTAATTAAGTGGTCATCAAACTGAGTACTTCATTCACCGGGCAATGTTGGGTATTCTTCTTCTTTCTGATCATTATTTCAAAAACAGTCATTTGAATGCCACAATAATTAAACAAGGTTAAAACTTTACAGAAGTTAAAATCCAGATTTTTTTTATCATGTAATTTATTTTTATAGATTCTACAAAACATTGACAAAAGTACCAAGACCATTTTCTTTTTTTTTTTTTCTCTGTGTGTGTGTGTGTGTGTGTGTGTGTGTGTGTTCACAGAGAAACAATTCATTCAATGACAAGGCTTTAGTGGACAGACAGTTTTTGTAGTGATTGATAGCTTTCAATAATCAAAAGACATCCCCCATGGTCTCCCAAATATTGGGTCACTTCCAACGTTGCTCTGTATTTTACATCAGGCACAAATAGAGAAATAAAATGAGAAAGGAAAAAAACTCAGTGAGATATATTTTAATTTTAAAAAAAAGTTAAAACCCCACCAAATTATAATTTCAGTCAAAGCCTACAATACATACTGTATATGATAGATGATTGGCTCCCAGCTGAAGAATCCCAGCTTCGGACCTTACAGATCTGCAAAGGTAAACATCTGACTTAGAAGTTTTGAAAGTCAAGATTTTAGAATATGGGGTATCATTATTGCAAAAATGTTTTAATATGGATATTTTCTTTCAGGGGTTTCTTTTCTGCTCTCGTCGTCACGTTATTATCATCATCATGCTGATATCGTCGTCATGCTGATATCGACTCAAAATAAAGGTATTTCAAATTAAAATATATCGAAAGCACTGATTGGCTACTGGTGACTTCATGATTAGTAAATTTTGTCTGTGATTGGTAAAAAAGAAGACAGCATTTTTTTTGGTGGGGTGGGAGGTGGGGATTAAATGCTAAGTTTTATTTAATGATAAAACCAAACAATTATTTTTATTTGTTTTTCAGTAGAAAAATAAATTTCTTTCCACCCCACTTCCTCATTAGATTTATTCATTTTAAAATTGTTTTTTCTTTTTTTGTTTTCTGGACAATTAAACATTTTAAATGAGTGCTTATTTTCTTCAATTTATCATGTTGATAGGACATGGAAAAAACAGTGTAGAAAAAAAACAAAACAAGGGGGTCTTTGCTGGATAGGATGAGGGTTGCAAACTTGGAAACTATGGACAGACATTATCAGTATATACTTCAATACAAGATATGACAATTAAGGTTTGCATTATTTATTTTTTATGACATATTTATTATTATTATTTTTATTATTATTATTATTATTATTATTATTATTATTATTATTATTATGTGGGAGAGTAGCATACCAACAAAGTGATGCATGATACAAATATATAAAAGCCTAATAAACCTATCATGATATCCAGTCTACTAGGCACATGCATCACAGCCAAATGTGTGTGATATGGTGACAGGTTTTTGATAAAAACAGCATGTATCCTTGCATGCGGGGCCAAGTTAGAAACCCCATTCAGGTTGGGTAAATTACTCTGCTCGGGCAGTGTCCAACTGAGGGTGTTTTCAAGTAACTAGATGTGACTCCGACATCACTTTGGCAGCCTCATCCCGTAAACTTAAAAAAAAGACAACCCTCTCACCACCTGGTCATGATGCTCCTCCACTAATCTTACTCATGAACAGAGATGCACAGTATATCAATCCCAAGGGGGATGTACCCAGTTGGTTGAAGTCACGCAACTGATAAGTAACTCTGTCATACTGTGTATATTAGTTATAGGCAAGGGGAATCCAAAGGTATCGACTTGACTGTAGCTTATTTTAATTCACAAAGACAAAACATGTATGTGTTCATACTGTTAGTCTGTTAATATTAAATTCTATAATGATAATAATAATAATAATGATAATAATAATAATAATAATAATAATAATAATAATAACTATTACTTCATTTTTAATTTCCTGAATATATCACACATAAGAGAAGCATTTAAAGCAAAATAAATATGTAAGTTAAAGATCTTGTATTTTTAATGAAATATAGAAAAAAATAGGATAAAAACTTTACAGAAATAATTTTTTTGTCTAGCAGAATTATTTGATTCCCTGAAAAAACTGTTGCAAAGGTCAGAAAATCCTTTAATAAAACTAAAACTTTCTCATCTTAAATTTGTACGGAGCTTTCTCTTAATATACTGGCAAGTGAGAGAAATCTCCATCATGGAAGCCTGTGATGAAAGCCCGTATTATCAATAGACATAATCAGACTATGAAGATAATTTCTGGCATTTAGAGAAGAGTAATTACCATTTCAAGAGTTCTTCAGATTAATGAACTCCTTTCTGTAGTCTTCTTAGGGTGTACAATTCATGTAAGAAGAGAAGGATTCCTTTTTATTAGGTTGGTGCAAAAATAATGTCGTTTTCTCACATATGTTAGAACGTCAAAAAACAACATTATTTTTGCACCAACCTAATAGTATAAATCCAAAGCAAAATAAAAAACAAAATAAAAAGGTGGTGAATATATTATGAAAACTTTGAGCCAATCAGTATTTTCCCTATCGTTATTTTTCTACCATTTTCTGGTCGACATGACCCAGGAAAAATGACCCTGACTTTTTTCATAAGAATTGCAACCTGGAAGACACAGAATAGACTGAGATGTTGAGGGTAATAACAAAACCAAAAAGGAACATGTTTTATGATTCAAAAATCTCTTCAAATAATAACTAAGTTGATTGAAAACTTGTTTAAAAATTTCGTTTAAAATTGTTTCAAATTTGTCAAATGTTGTTAAAAATTGTTCAAAATTTTGTTTAAAATTGTTTAAAAATATAAAACTAAAAAAAAGAAGGAAAGATTGTAATACTGAAATAATTAATTTAAGTCAAATAGTATTAACCTAAAAGATTCATCAGAATTTTTAAAATTAAGGAAATGCAATAAATGTAAATTTAGAATGATTAATTAATTCATTTACTCATCAACAGGTTATTACTTAATCCATGTCACATAACAATAATTATCTAGATTTGATTCTGATTTAATGGATTCTTTTTTAAAAGAATGAATTTATTTAATTTTTTTGTTTCTGCTAAAAACAGAGAAACAGTTAATATGTTGAGAAAATGAGAGAAAATTTTTCTATTTTCTTAAAAATCGTTTCAGAGAAAATGAATGCAGTTTGTTAATGGATGTGCTGATATATATATATATATATATATATATATATATATATATATATATATATATATGTATATATGTATATATTTATATATATATATATGTATATATATATATATATATTTATATATATATATATATATATATATATATATATATGTATATATTTATATATATATATATGTATATATATATATATATTTATATATATATATATATATATATGTATATATGTATATATGTATATATTTTTATATATATATATATATATATATATATATATATATATATATATATATATATGTATATATATATATATATAAAAAAAGGGTGTTGCAATAATTGAACTGATTTTAATGTGAATTAAGTTTAAGTGTCTAATGATTTTTTCTTTTACTTTCAGATTTGGCAGACATCTGGGTGATATTATTTTTCACAGATAATTGCCATGACTGAAATAACATCATCCAATAGAGAAATAAATTAATTTTTACCAATTACACTGATTGATTTACTGCTGACTTTAATCTGTCTTCATGAAACACTCTTATATATAATTCATCCTAATGAAACACCCTTTTTATATATATATATATATATATATATATATATATATATATATATATATATATATATATATATATATATGTGCGTGTGTGTGTGATAAAATATAGTTTTATGGTTTGCTATGTTTATGTAAAAGATAGGGCATATGTAAATATAAAAGTGGACAATGAGGTCAACAACTAGCGGGGACAGTCTGTTTCATGCTTAAATGCAATCTTCTATCTCTCTCTCTAATTATATATATATATGTATATATATATATATATATTAATATATAAGATACAAAATTTATTACTGTGTTTTGGCAAATAATTAATTTGTCAGTTAGGTTTTGAATTTATATATATATATATATATATATATATATATATATATATATATATATATATATATATATATATATATATAAATTCATATATATATATACATATATATATGTATAATATATATATATATATAAATATAAATATATATATATATATATATATATATATATATATATATATATATATATATATATATATATGTATATTAGATTTACTTATGCTCTATCTCTGATTTTGAGAACTTTTACCCATAAATATAGCATACCTTCAAACTATATTTTTATCCCATATATATATATATATATATATATATATATGTATGTACATACATTGCATATATTTTGGCAGCATATTTTCACTGAGATATGTTTCCTTGAATAATTTAGTATTTCTCTTGAAAAAACAACACCCTGATGATGACCTTGTGCTAATATCGAAAGTACTCGAAATAAATAATATGTATCAACACGGTAATTTTCTTTCTTCCTTTAATAATGAAACCAAAATGCTTGTCTGTGAATATGAAAGGATCCAATCGAAAATAAGTAGACAAAACCTGTCTAAACTATTCAATGAATATATATATATATATATATATATATATATATATATATATATGTATGTATCTCTCTCATTCTCTCTCTCTCTCTCTCTCTCTCTCTATATATATATATATATATATATATGCATGTTTTTAGAGATGCTTGTAAGGGTTATAGACAAGCTATAGATTTTATATTTAAGCATTGTTTATATTTATATATACAGCTATGGATATATGTGTATTAATATGTAGTGAGTATTTGTATATATGTAGTGCATAGTTGTATATATTCATACATAATTTTTAAAATATATACATAAAAGCATAGATGCATATACTTGCATTTAAAGTTATATACAAGACAAAATATAGTTTTTAAGGTTTGCTATGTTTATGGGTAAAAGTGTTCAATATAAAGTGTAAATATAGAAGTGGACATTGAGGTGAACAGTCTGTTTCATGCCTGAATGCAATCTTTAGGTCCAGTGGTCTGAAGAATGAATTCAAGCCTGAAAATGACTGTCATCACTAATTGTTTGACCTCAGTGTCCACTTTTATATTTTATATATATATATATATATATATATATATATATATATATATATACTTCTTTTTTCTGTTTATACATTAATTTTATGGATACAAATATGTAATATCTCAGCTTATAATAAACAGTATTAACTACATTTACCAGCCTTCATGTCTGAGAAATTTCATAGAAAATATATGTCCTCCTGTTGTGGTGTCCTCCCTCTAAAGAGTCTATGTTGGACTCTTCTGCCTACTATAAGATATAAGATTAGTAGGAGAGAAGGCTTTGGGGGAACAGTCAACCAGACTGTTCGTAACTGTTGAACTCTCTGCCTCAGCAGAGAGGAACCTGGACGAGGCTTTGCCGAAGGGCAAAGTTTCGTCCGGAGAGGTTTGACAGTTCCTGAACCCATTTCTAAGGGAATACTTTTGACCGAGCTTATGGGCTTGGAAAACCCACGGTAAACTCGACCTTGTGCCACATACATCCCTCATGGGGGGGCTGTTAAATATAACAGTTGAATAGATTGAACGTTTGTCAACCGACACACATTCACTAGTCGTGTAATACTCTTCTGTTGTACTTACTGTTTAATATATGATATATCTGTAACATTTGTTTTGTTATTTCTTTAACCATTTACTTGGTCACAACACTTTCGACAGGAATCGAACCTGTATCCTACATGGAACCGTCATATTGCCTTGTCAGATTTAGATAATATATGAAGTCTTTTGTTTACGTTAAGATACGCATCGAGAAGATATGAGCATTCCAGAGAAATCAGGAAATTTTGTTCTTTTAAAAGTAATTTGATGTTGCTAACCAGACACTTCCTCTGTAGCTAAATAGTATAGCATGTCAGGCTATATGACAGTTCTGTGTAGGATACAGGTTTGATTCTTACTGGAGGGCACACATTTTCTATGAAATTTATTAGATATTCAGGCTGGTAAATGTTGTTAATACTGTTTATTATAAACAGAGCATTTACTTAAATATTTGTATCTATAAAAATAACATATGAACAGAAAATATATTAAAAGAATTCTTGGACTTAGTCCATTTCATAATATATATATGTGTGTGTGTGTGTAGGTGTCTCTGTGTGTGTGTGTGTGTGTGTGTGTGTGTGTGTGTGTGTGTGTGTGTGTGTGTACATACATGTTTATATGCATATAGCTGTGTTATAATACACTGAGTACTATAAGGTAGGAGTTAGCAGGAAATGTCAGTTATGGGTGTGGCACACGGGTCTGACCAATTTTTCAGTATCTTTAGTGATCAATGATATATATAAGGTTTGGGGTTTGGGGTGAGATTAACACCACCACTCAATGTGTGATATTATATATTTATATATATGTATGTGTGTGTGTGTAAATATATATATATATATATATATATATATATATATATATATATATATATATATATATATATATATACATCTTATGTATTAATACCTATACTCTTGTGGTGTGAAAAAAAATGATAATACAATTTGTAAATAAAAAATGTGTTTGAACAAACCAATATCAGCGAAAAAAAAATTTCATTAAAAAGAGAAAAGATTAAAGACATCCGTGTTGGTCGAAAATAATCAATCAGCACCGCAATGCCTCGTCAAAAGAAAAAACACAGAGTAAATGAAGTAAACATGTAGAAGTGCTCAATACATTAAGTAGAGCAAAATCTACATATATATATATATATATATATATATATATATATATATATATATATATATATGTAGATATAGATATAGATATATATGTGTGTGTGTGCATACATATGTATATATATGGGTATATATAAGTATATATGTGTGTATATATATGTATATATAACTGTATATATGTGTATATATATATGTGTATATATAAAATGCTTAAAGTGTAATCCTTTAAAAAATTGACAAATATAAATTGAGATATCTCCTTTCATAACATTAACACTTGAATTAACAGAAAAAATTTCATTTACATTAACAATAAAAAAGATTTCAACTGTCTATTACATGAATTTTGTCTATGTAATTCACTCCTGAAGATAATCTTGGATGAGATTGAAAGTACTTGGAAAAATAAAAGGAATAATAAAAACTATGGCTCCTTCCTTAATGAGTTTAATGGCAACATTAAGAAATTGATTTGTGAGACTGAAAGAATTAAAAGAAAAATAAAGACATAATATGTCTACATTATTCAACCAAACATGCTTGAGTGAAGATATGCTGCCTAATTAGACGTATATATATATATGTGTGTGTATATGTATATTTAAGTATATATGTATATATGTAAGTATATATATGTATAATGTATATATGTGTATATATGTATATATATATATTTATATCTATATATATATATATAATTTATATGTGTGTATATATATATATATATATATATATATAATTTATATGTGTGTGTATATATATATATATATATATATATTGTATATGTATATTTTTTGTTTAGTTTTATAATTATCTTTCATTTCAAGATATATTAATGAGTTTTTATATATGTATGAATAAGTAGATTTAAAAAATGAACACAATTGCTTATAAATACAGTATATATATAAATTTATGCAATTCTATATATACACATGTAGGGTTAATACAAATATAAAATTTATCTATATATCTATCTATTTATATATATATATATATATATGTATGTATATATATATATATATGTATATATATATATATATATATATATGTATATATATATATATATGTATGTATATATATATATATATATATATATAGAGAGAGAGAGAGAGAAAGATATATATATATATGTATTCACGAATGTAATTATGAAATTTAAGATATATATAATAGATCTAAAATATGTGTATATATATATATATATATATATATATATATATATATATATATATATATGTGATATATCTGTGTGCGTGTCTGTGTGTAATCATGAAGTCTTAGCTACTGTAAGTATACTTAAGGCATACATGTGTGTGTAAACATATGCACAATTATTAATGTTTGGCTATATGTAAATAAGATAAAAATTGTATGTGTAAATGTTTCTCGTGATATTAAAATGGTTCCCAACATTTGCAATTACATTTAATGTTTCCCGCTTTCTCTCTCCCTTTTGGTTTTTATTAGATAACCTTAACTTTTAACATAGTCAATGATGGTTGATTAGGTGGAGGGTTGGGTTGAATGTAATGGTCAAAGACTTGAGGGTCAGCTGACCTTTCACTCTTCCTGACTTAACCCATCAGTTCAGCGGACTTTCTTTTTTTTCTCTTTTGTAGTGAGTGCAGATTTGGTATGTTCTGACAAGTTGCACATGTTGTCTCCATGTCACTGCGCACACAGTCACCCTTTGAAGTCATCGGCAAAGAAGTGTTTTTCAAGGACCAGTCATAACTTGTACTTATATTTATAAATCCAGGGGTTGGGAGTTGTGGGGGAGGGCATCTGGGGGTGGGTATCTGGAAGAAATAAGAGAAGTGATCCACAGATGTTCTTGATATTTTGCCATTTTTTTAAAAAATTTTATTTCCATTTTTTTTTTTTAGTCCTCTCTCATAATCAGAATACCTGAATATGTTCTTGATTTGACTCATTTTAAAAAAAAAGTTTCTGTGGAAATGAAAAGAAAAGAAAAAAAAAATAATGAGAAAAAAGTGAAGTTCTTTTTTTTTTACTTTTTTGTTCTGCCATCGTTCATCCATTTTTATTGTTTTCATTTTTTATCACTTATTTTTTAATTCTTTTGTTGTGTTATTTTTCATTTATTTTCAGCCTTTCATCTATTCTTATTAATATAATTATTTATTAATATAATTATTTATATATTTATTAATTCTTTTTTTGTTTGAATTTCACTTACATTTTTTGTTACTCCAAATTTGAACATTACCTGAAAATTTTGTGGGGAAGAGGATAAATTCCATTAAAACTTTTTTTTTTTAGATTTTATTTTTTAATTTTATCTCTTGTTACCTCTTTAATTTTTTCTCTTTTTTTTTTTAAAATAACTTTTTGTGTTGTTTTACTTGGTGTTCTTCTTCTTCTTCTTCTTCTTCTTCTTCTTCTTCTTCTTCTTCTTCTTCTTCTTCTTCTTCTTCTTCTTCCTTCAAATAAAAACATCTGGAATCTTTCTCTTAGCCTGGTGCCAAATGAAGAATCATTCTTCACGAATAACATCCGAAAAACGTTATGAAACATCAGTAGGAATCTTTAGCATCATCATCGTCTTCAGTGTCATCTTTTACTGGTGTCAACATTCATATTGTTAGAGAGTAATAAATGTTTGTGAGACATTGTCACTGAGACGTTGTCCTTGTAGCCGTGGCAGTTGCTTTTTTGGTTTTTTTTTTTCACTTTTCTTTCTTTTTCTTTTTTTTTTTTTTTTGGTTGCAGAAATTGTCATAGGAGCCGTAGAGGAAGTAATGAAATTGTAAACAACTTGACAGTGAACAACTGGCAAAACAAAGGGCACTGAACTCAACATTCAGGCTTTTTGAACTATCAACACATTGCATTCGTCACCATTGTCATTCATTTTAATAGGCTGAAAAAGATAGAAATAAAAATGAAAGAACGGATTTAATGTATATTGTCTTGCAACTAAGAAAAAGTTAGGATGCAGATTTTTACACAAGATGAAGTTCATCATGATAAATTCAAGGACTTTTTGATGATGATGGAACATTACAAGCTTTGTTCTAGAGCTATTTAATGTGACCAGCTGGTTTTTCCCACAGTGACTATATTGAAGCTAGATCAGAAGAGAGACCAGCTATTCACTTTCGCACAAATATTCTTGGGAAAAGTATGAGTCCATTGCGTCTACACACTGCCAACTATGGGTTAAATAACAGGGCATACTGGACTATCTTGTCATAGTTGGCGACCAGTTTAGGACAAGAACAACTCTGAATTCAGAATTGGTATATAGCACAGATAAGGGGTTGTGGACTCTGCTGTTTCAAATGAGTTTGAATAATAATAATAATAACAAAAATAAAAAATAAAAAACTACATCTAAATCAATAAAAGCTTTCAAAACAAAATAATCAGGTAAAATTTGAAGGAGGAATTTACTCTATTACTTGTAATAATTGTCACAAGGAATACATCAGAGAAGTCTCAAGGAATTTATAATAATATTATAATGTAATAATAATAATATTATGATATAATAATAATGATATTTATGATATTTATAGCAATAATAATAACATATCTATATACATTATTATTATAATTATTAATATAATAATATATACTGCAATAATAATATAATAATAATATATCTATATATTATTATTATTATAATTATTAATATAATCATAATAATAATAATGATAATATGAACACAAAAGGGATCTTTTACAAAACAACACATTAAATGTATTAGTTGGTCACTATAATGAGACCTACTACAGTTTTGATTTAAAAAATGCAAGTTTAATTGAATGAGAAAACAATTTACTAAGGCGAGAATGTTTAGAAAGTGCTAAATAATCCACAGTAAATTTATGCCCAGGTTCTTACAATGTTTCATATATATATATATATATATATATATATATATAAGATATAGCACATTGAATGCTAGTGGTAATATATATATATATATATATATATATATATATATACAGGAATCCGTCACTTAGTGTGCCTAATGTGTACGTTAAAAGACACGCATTAATCGAAAATCCATTAATCAAATATAAGTAAAATAGTTACCATTTTTTAATTTTAAAATTTTAGAAAATTTCCAATTAATCAGAAACTATAGAAAAACAAATTTTCAAAACGATGATTAAAGTGAAGAATATTTTACTGCACTAATCGATTATTATGCATGCACTAATCTAATTTTGGTATAAAACATTTCCGCGGACTAATCGAAAACGCATTAATCGAGGGATTCCTCGCTGATAGCTTGGGGGAGAAACTCCGACTAATGCCAAATCGGTTGGGTTTCGATCCCAGCTTGAAGCAATCGGATGTCTAGCCACATTGATGAGCTGTGATACAGCGAAACTGACCTGTATGTGGACGACATTATTATGCTCTCGATAATATCGGTTGAGCACTGTTGATAGAGAGAGAGCGCAATTCTAAACAGTAACCATCTCCGTTAACACAATACTCTTCATTAAATGAATTGAGCATTATGGCTGTGTGGCGTTTGTTTACATTCGTAAAAATAATATGCTAGAATTTCCTTTCCCTCTGTCGTGCGCTGATAGCACAGGGGTAGAAACTCCGACAGATGCCAAATCGGTCAGGTTTCGATTTCGATCCCGGCTTGAAACAATCAGATGTCTAGCCGCACTGATGACTTGTGTTACAGTGAAACAGGCCTGGATGCGGGTGACATTATATATATATATATATATATATATATATATATATATATATATATAGTCATCCACAGACAGACTGTTTCGCTGTATCACAGCTCATCAATGTGGCTAGACGTCCGTTTGCCTCTAGCTAGGATCGAAACCCAACTGAATTAGTGTCAGGTCAGTCGGGGATTCTACCACTAAGCCGTTGACGCACGGCAGCGATTTCACCCCAAACAAGGTGTGAGTGCGAATAGAACGCAAGAAGTTACAGAGAGTGAAAGTAAGAGTAAAGGGGGGGGGGGGTGAGGAAAGGATAACGAGAAAGGCGGGGATCGAGATCAAGGCATTAGAAGATGTCGATTGAGTTACATTTAAATTTTTGAAGGTTGTAGTTATCAGGGAAGCAAGTAAATGGAAGGAAGTTCCACTGTTTGGAGGAGCGAGAGAATAAGCTGTTGGAGTAGAAGTGACGGCTACATTTAACTGTTTCGACAGTAAAAGTGTGGGAGCGATATGCCAACCTATTAGCACGATTAAATTCTTGCAGTCATGGCACCAGTGAAAATAGCCTTTCTGAAGAGTTGCCATGAAAATATTTGTAGAAAAGACATCACGTCTGTGAGAAAGTGACTAGAATCGAGATGCCAGGTCAGGACCTATCACATTGCATAACCGTCTTTGGATTTTGTCGAGAACCCCGAGATGAACAGCGGGGACACCATAGTATATATGGCAACAGTATTCACTGCATGGACAAATGGTAGATTTGTAGATGTGAAGGATAAACTCAGACGAGAAAAACCTTCTGGCACGACACAGAGAACCAACTTTCTTGCAGCAGATATAACTATAGATTCAATGTAGTTATTCCACCTCAGGTCAGCGGAAAACGTGAGCTCAAGAAGGCGCAGATAGACGCTCTCGTGAAGTTGAGCATCAGCGATCCCGATAGGAGGCAAGGAGGTTTCTCTATGGTGGGTAAATAAGAGCAGATTTGTATCGGATGCATTAAAGTTTACAAGCCGTTTCCTGCCCCAGTCAACTACAGATTGGAGGCCATTTTCTGCCAGGATAACTTTGTCAGCAATGCCGGATTTATTATTGAGATAGGAGTAAATGCTAGTGTCGTCTGCGTAGATGCCTTAAATGTTAGCTAAAGAGAGATCTATGCAGGGAACTCTTTGGAATTTTTTCTTCTTTCCCACTGTCCACAAAGAATACCTTAATTGCACCATTTTCTTCCTCCTGGATAATGCCACGCTGCCACACTTCTGCATCTCCACTACATTTAGCCAAACAGGCTGAACCAGACGAGAAATCCTTTTCCTGATATATATATATATATATATGTCTCCCAAGAAAATGTTTCACCGATCATTACAATTTTAACCTGTTCAGAGTCCAGAGTTAAGTTATCTTCCCCTCCTATCCATATAAACCACCGCTTAACGTAACCTTCTACGTCACCCAGGCCTTGTACAGGGTGAACCTTACTGCAAAAAAAAAAAAGGAAATAATTTTACCTCGTTTTTCTTGATTTTCCAGACATCATCAACCAAAAATCTGTACAGATATTCCCCAACTTCCAAATCAAGATTCAAAAGGTAAACTTCTTCTCTGAAAATAAAATTGGAAAGCAGAGAACTTCATATTTATCATTCAATAAGATTAGCGTGTTCAGAAAATAATTCATTATTTCGCTGCTATGAATTATGAGTCAATTAACGAAGGCAGAACTTTGGTTAAACGGTATAAAACTGTCCAAAATTAAGTTGTTATATCTTCTTTCGGACAGTCTGTTGCCGATAGTGTCTTACTGAGTTTAATTGTGAAAACTCGTAAAGAGGTAATTTACGTTCCACATCAGCTTTCTGTTGAGAACCGAACACAACATTCCAGCATCAGCAGCAGTCTTTTAACCAAGAATGCCAACCATTTATTTTTGCACTGCATTGTTATCACTGATGAAAAATGGGTTTTGCAAGTCAACGGAAAGATAAACAGATGGTGATTATCACAAACGAAAAACCAGTGGCAACATTTAAATCATGACTCCACAAAGACTTTCCTTTGTGCATGTTTGTGTGTGTAGGTTTAATTATAAGTAAAATAATAATAATAATAATAATAATAATAATTTGCAACTCCTATGGGACTACACAATACACACTGACAGAACAATCAAAGCCAACCGCCCAGACATTGTTATTAAAGACCACAAACAAAATAAGTGCCTCCTTATTGATATGACAGTCCCTGCAGACTGCAATGTATCTTTGAAGATATTCGAAAAACTGTCACAATACAAGGACCTTGAAATAGAAATCTCAAAAATGTGGCACATGGGAACATCAACAATTTCTGTTGTAGTTGGAGCCCTTGG
>OZ038510.1:62245966-62258466 GCA_964036315.1 Acanthosepion esculentum
AGGTTCCGGCTCCGGTTCTTTAACTGGTTCCGGCTCCGGTTCTTTGACAGGTTCCGGTTCTGGCTCTTTGACAGGTTCCGGCTCAGGCTCCTTGACAGGTTCTGGCTCCGGTTCCTTTACTGGTTCTGGCTCCGGTTCCTTTACTGGTTCCGGCTCCGGTTCCTTTACTGGTTCCGGTTCCTTGACCGGTTCCGGTTCTGGGGCAGCAGGGACTGGCTCTTTTGCTGGTTCCTGCTTCGGCTCTGGTTCAGCTTTTGTAGCCGATTCTACAGGTTCTTCCACTTTGGCTTGAACCTCTTCCTGGACGGGGGCCTCACTTGAAGCATCTTGTTTTGCTTCCTCTGTTTTCGGATCTTCTGTCGTAGCATCCTCTTTTGCATCTTCCGACGGCTTTTCCGAATCAGCATCTTTAGCTTCGGCATCTTTAGCTTCCGCTGGAGCTGCTGCTTCAGCCGGGGTCTCTTCCTAAAGGCGGAATTAAAGACATGAAAAGAGAAAGAAAAATACGTATAATTCAGAGTTAATTTAATGTAAACAATTCCCCAAAAAGAACAAAAGCTGTCTAGGCAAAGGAAGTAATATCTTTTTGTAGATTAACGAAAATAGAAAAAGGTGATTAGGCAAAGAAATATCCACTCTTGATCATTTGCCAAGAAATCATTATATTTGTTATGTATAGGTTAACCTTTAATTTTGTCAAACCAGTTGTGGGCAAGTATTTCGTGGAAGGCGGGTAACATTGTCGGTCTTGTGTCAAGTGTACTGCATCACAATAACAAATCTAGTTTTACAACCACAATATAAATACGAATCATACATGTGTAATGGCTAAAAAAAACGCCAAATATCAACTTGAGAAGCTTTTATTCTGCTAAACAGATCGTTAGTAGTTAAACAGCCTATTAAACAGAGTGGTTAAGGGATACAGAAGGCGCTTATCTCCCCTTAGTAGAGATAATTCACAAGACGGCCGCTTCGTGACGTCACTCCATACAGTGACCAAAGCAGCAGTCATTTTTCAGTTCGGAAACAGCAATCAAACGAGAAGGTTGCTTTCTGCTATCTTGGTCCATAGGATCAAGGCTGGGGATAAATCTGCCTCCCAAGCAACATCCAAGCATATGGAGCCGAAACGGCTCCATATGCGACATAGATGAATCCGGTCCGTTTAAATCTATGCGACATAGATGAATCCGGTCCGTTTAAATCTGGAGTCCTAAAAATGCATCCCCACGTCAGAAATTTATTTTTATTACTGTATAATATAATATACAATAATTTTGGCACATGGCCGAAAGGGGAAGATGGGAGGGGCTGGTCTTCGCTAACTATCCTATTCTTAGTTAATCACGATCATGACCCATTAATCCAATACAATTGCTCCATTTACCACAAGAACTCATTCGTCACCATTCAATCCTACATATACGACAATACCACATACTCACCAAGGGAACCTACAAAAATACCCCATGATATAAAAATTTAAATACCTAAATACAAAAATATATAAAAATTTCATGAAGCATGAAATGAAGGTGGGGGTGGGAATGAAACCCGAAAACAAACTAAAATGGGAACAAAAACAAAAGAAATTATATGTAAGATCTTTCCTTTATGTTCCACCTTATACTTTGCTTTGCCATGTACATATATGTGATATATATTTCTCCACGTGGGACACGTGTGTGTGTATATATATATATATATATATATATATATATATATATATATATATATATATATATAGTTTTGTGTATGTTGTAGTATATAAAAAAGCATATTTGTCATTATTTTTCTTTTCATCCATTCCATTTGGTCCTCTCTTGAGATACGGTATTGTTATATCCCGGATATAATAATGCTCGTAACGGGAGAAATATAAATGGGAGAATAAATCTTTCTCTCCAGCTCTCCTCTCTTTACATATGTATAAAATTTTACAGTTCGTGGACAGGAACGAAAGGGTAAGGTTGCTTTCTTTTAGCCATAGATAAATCTACCACCCCAGCAGCTTCCAAAGCACATGGTGTCTTTTCCATCTGGGACATAGATGAATCCGGCCCGTTTAAATCTGGAGTCCTAAAAATGGCGTCTCCAGGTCAAGAGTATCTCCAAATTATATGTAAGAGCTTTTTTTTGTTCCTCCTTATACTTTGCTTTGCTGTGTAGATATATCTGATATATTGTTCTCTGTGTGGAATGTGTATATTCATAGTTTTGTCTATGTCTTAGTATTATAAAAGTCTCTCTGCGAACAAAGCATGTTTGTCATTCTTTTTCCTTTCAGCTATTCTGTTCCGTTCCATCCCGTCCGTGAGCTGCGGTGTCATTAGATCCCGGATATAATAATGGCCATAACGGCAGAAACGTAAATGGGAGAATAAATCTTTCTTCTAAGCACTCTCATTACAAAAACAAACAAAAACTATCCTTTACCGACGCGTTTCGTCCTCTGTAACACAAAATGACAAATGTAAGCAGATTTAAGATTTTTCCTGCAGTAGGTTGGCATTTCTTTCTGCTGTAGACCATTTACCACCCAAGGCTATAGAACCCGGTCTGTCCTGCTATTTACCCATAGCTGGGGGCAGAAGAAGAAGAAGAGGATTCATACTTTTCCCAAGGGTATTAGCACGTAAGTGAATGTAATGGATTCGACTGGAATTCGAAGACTTTATATATATATATATATATATATATATATATATATATATATATATATATATATATATATATATATATATATATATATATGAATATATATATATGAATAAAATGACAAGAGGAAAAACTATTCTTAGCCGACGCGTTTCGTCCTTTAGGCGAATTTATCAAGGCAAATTTAGGATTTATTTTGCTGCACGTCTTTATATATGAAAGCGAGGCTTTTAAATTTGACAATGTTCATGAATGTTCACCAGGTGGTTGAAAGGTCAGTCAAAACATATGGAAGACACAAAGTGCCATAATTCAAAGTCCGTTAAGGCTAAAAGTAAGCGAGTAAGATTCCAAAAATATATATTTTTAATAAATTAATATTTTGTAAATTGTGATCAGATTATGGTTTGGGATGGACGTATATGCTGTACGCACACACGCACACACACACACACACACACACACACACACACACACACACACACACACACACACACACACACACACATATATATATATATATTTTTATATATAAGTCCTTAAACCTCACCGAACTTTGATCTCTGATATATGGACGAGTTTAATACCAAAAATCCCAAATTGACTCTCTTTCATTTTACCAAAGTCACCTCTTGATTGTTTTTTTCCCCGTTTTCGTTAATTTAATTCCCGTCGAATCAAATTTTTCACCGAATGACCATTAGGATGTAGGTCAGCCCAGCGGACTTCCCCTCCCTACCCATATCCAGTCTCTCCAACCTCCATAATACAATCCCAGTAACGGTGCCTCCTCCTTCTCCCTTTACCTCCCAATAAGCCCCCAATAACACAGTCTCTCTCTTCCTTTCTCCGTACACTACAAACTGATACCATAAACAGTTTGAAAAATCCTGCGAATTTTAAAATTAAAATTCGTAGGTGAAAATGGCCATTAACTTTTAAAGGTATCTTAATTCCAATTGTAAAGAAAATTTGCTGTGTTTAATGAAAATAAACATGGAGCGCTTTTTTGTGAGTCAGTTTTAACATATTTCAAATTCTTTGTTGTGTTAGGACTCGACTGGAATATACCAACGGATTACTACTTTATATATAAATATGTATGTACAGTGTAACCCGGATATAAGAGAGTTGTCGGGACCGGAGAAGAAGTCTGTTATATCCGGGTTTATCTTATATTCGGGTTTGGTCTATTTTGTTTTATTAACACAGGCTCTAATTTGGGACCAGAGAAAATCTATCTTATATCCGGGTTTCTCTTATATCCGGGTCTCTTATATCCGGGTTACACTGTATATATATATATATATATATATAAATTAATATTTTTTAAAATTGTGATCAGATTGTTATGGTTGGGGATGGACGTAATGCTGTACACAGACACACACGCACACACACACACACACACACACACACACACACGCACACACAAACATAGTTATATTTGGTGTTTGTGATTTGTGTCTTGAAATACATTGTCAGTGCAAACAATTCTTTGCGATTTGATGTATATTTTTCATATTGGATTTGTGTTGCTCAATAATAAATAATATAATTGATTCAATATAAGTTACAACATAAAAGAATATAAAAAGAATGAAAAATATCCCAAACTCTGTGAGAATGAGCTAACCTCTGGCCTTAAGTCTACATTGCAGGTATAAAAAAAATTATGAAGTCCCAAAATCCCTACCTTACAACAGGGACTCGACTGAGTCTACAATGCTACAGATCCCATGTGCTACCTATCAAATGATCGAGTCATCAACGACTGAACCAGTTCTCCCAAATAATTTTCTGTTGAGGAGGGTGGCTAGACACCTAGTCCGATTAAAAAGAAAAACTGTCAAAGGGTGGATTGGGATACCTAGTTATATATTCAGTTAATGTGGTGATGATAAGGCGTAGCTGGGTGGATGGTTTCCAAGAGTTAAGGCAACGTCCAGGGTGGAGGGCTCCCCCTAATGGAATCAACGTCCTTGTGTTTGTAAGGTGATCCTTCAAACTGGAGGACTTTGGTTGTATTGGTGTATATTATTTTTATACGGGTTTTGTGTTACTGATTAATAAATATGATTGATTCCATATAAGCTGAAAGTTCCGGGTATGACGGTAAACTACAACCGGCAGCAAGGCCTCTAATTGGGAGATTGGATGTTTTTGAGGAGTGTGATTGCTGTTCCCAGGTCCACCCTAACTCCGGGTGGTAGCACCTGTTAGGGGTCCCAGCTATGGGCAAATAGTGAATCCCCAAACAAAACACTATGAAAGTATAAAAATACATATTTTTAGTGAAGATGCTAGCAATACATTTTTATATAAAAAATTACATATTTATAGTAAAATTAACAACAATACATTTTTAAATCAAAATGACCCCTAATATATTTTATAGTAAAATTAGCAACAATACATTTTTAAGGCAAAATGACCTACAATATATTTTATAGTAAAATTAACAATACATTTTTAAGGCAAAATGACCACCAATACATTTTATAGTAAAACTAATAACAATATATTTTTAAGGCAAATTAACTCCCAATATATCTTATAGTGAAATAAACAACAATACATTTTTAAGGCAAAATGACGACCAATACATTTTATTGTAAAATTAACAACAATACATTTTACCAGTAGTTAAATTCATGAAATTGTGTTCAAAATATTTAGATTTCGGCTTTAAATAACCCATAGAGGTGTTGATATGACGTTAAACAAAAACAACCAAGCAACCAATATAAGATGAAACATGTAAAAATATATAAAGAATTAAGAAAAAACCTAAGTCCTTGAGACTATGAATGATTTAGCTTCTGGCCTTAATTATGAGTACCTACATTGTAGATATAAAGGATTTGTGAAGCATTATAATTCTTAGCTTAAATAAGGAACTCTATGAATGTTACTGAAGCCATGTAAACCAGTACTACCTGCTTGCATGATCCAATCATCAGCGACAAAAGGGTTTCCCACCAGGCTTTTCTGAAGAGGAGGATGGCAAAACATCTAGTACGATTAAAAAAAACTGTCAAAGACTGGGATCCATAGCTATGTATTGAGAGTATGTTGATAATAAGGTGTGTCGAGGCAGAGGGCTTCCAAGAATGAAGGCAATGGCAAGAGCGGAGGTTTCCCCCGATACAATCAATGACCATGCGTTTGTGACCAAGACAATCTTTCAAATTGGAGGATATTGGCTACCGTTTGATTTGTTGAGGGATGGGCCACGCCAGGTTTAGTTGCTCGAGACACGCTGCGCATGAATAAATACCTCAGATACGTGAAACGAACTGGTCAGGTGCTCAGTTGCATAACGGCTCTACGACCACACCCGATTATAGGACTGATGAGGGTGATTACGACGACAATCCTTAGTAGGAACTCTATGCCTAAACACTATTTTTGTGAATTCTTTCATTTTTTTTTCCAAATACCTGGCAACAATGAACTGTAAATCTTAATGAGTGGTGAACCTAATTGCCTAAAAGGAGGCTTAAAGCAAGAAGAAGTAGAAGTTTTAAAATTTAATAAATCATTTACTATTTTTAAAAAGCCCTATGGTGAAATCCCGCTGAAAAATAGGTTCTAGTTCGATTATTGGAGTTAAGCAGCATCGAACACAGTCAATACTTAGATGGGGGAGCACTTGAGGACACCGGTGGTGTACAACACAAAGTATCTTACGGATTTAAATAACGTACAATGGGTTGATAACCCGTAAAACAAGTCAAACCCTCTCTGAATAATATGCTTTATATCCTGAATAATATCCTTTATATACTAGATTATATCCTTTATATGCTAAATAATATTCTTTATCCTTTATATCCTAAATAATATCCTTTATATCCTGAATAATATGCTTTAGATCGTAAATGATATCATTTATATCCTGAATAATATTCTTTATGCTTTATATCCTAAATATACTTTATATCCTGAATAATATCCTTTATATCCTAAATAATATCTTTTATATCCTGAATAAAATCCTTTATCCTTTATATTCTAAATAATGTCCTTTATATCCTGAATAATATCCATTATATCCTAAATAATATACTTTATATCTCAAATAATATTCTTTATATCCTGAATAATATCCTTTATATCCAAATAATAAACTTTATATCATGAATAATATCCTTTATCCATTATATCTTAAATAATATCCTTTATATCCTAAACAATATCCTGAATAATATCCTTTATCCTTTATATCCTAAATAATATCCTTCATATCCTAAATAATTGTCGCAGTTAGCTCCTCTTCATTTTTTTAACCCGTCACCAGGGGTCTCTCTCTCCCGGGAGTATAAATACGGGCTGACCTTTCGCCTCTGTCTCTCTTTCCACGGCTTCGCCCACGTGCGGCCCTTGCCTCTCTTGAGGCCGGCAACCTCGCACGTGGTGCGAGGTACAAAACCTTTTCTTAACATCTCCAGTATGTGAACTCTCACACACAACCAGCGTTTCCCATGTTCAGGGAATACGCTAAAACAAAATTCACAACCGTACGGACATTTCAATTCAATACACAACACAATAACTTTCCATACAGACACTAACGCTTTATTCCTGTTTTAAGTGATGTATTTGTAAATTCGTGTTTTAACCTGTTTGTTAATAATATATATTTGTTCGCATACATATATATCGGTCTTGTTCGTTTCTTTGGACTCCATTAATGTCCAACATTTTTATGTGGCTGGACCGGCCATCGAAGTCTTAACCCAGAGATAATTAATATTTTCTATACTTCTCCCATTTCACACCACACGGCCGGTCCACTACAAATATCCTTCATATCCTAAATAATATCCTTCATATCCTAAATAATATCCTTTATATCCTGAATAATATCCTTTATATCCTAAATAATATCCTTCATATCCTAAATAATATCCTTTATATCCTAAATAATATCCTTTATATCCTAAATAATATCCTTTATATCCTGAATAATATCCTTTATATCTTTTTTGAATAAATTAGTAGAATTGATAACCTTAGGTATAAGTCAATGCTTTTTTGTTAACAAATCGACATTTTTGTTATCAGATACAATAACAAATTACATTTCACAAAGTAAGTTATTTTAAAACATATTTGTCGGAAAACTCTCACCGAAAAATTACCCTGCTTTTGAATGTAATAAAAATAATTTTGGCTTTTTTGGGGACGCGATACCAGATATATATATATATATATATATATATATATATATATATATATATATACGAAGAAACAAAAACTCTCCAATTCCTACGACCACTGTTTGTCCAGTTGGTGTATCCCGACCCACTTCGTTTTGGTGAAATGCGGGAGGTGTCACTCCAGAGTTGCAACCACCTAGATCAAGCTATATCCATTAGTAGGCCGTAGACGGTTCAAAGACAAGGCTACTATATTGCGATCTGTCCCATAGAGAACACGGCAGAGGAAGTGGAACAAGGAAACGGGAAGAGATACCGTGATTTGAGTCAAGTTACGTTTATTCTGATCCTAAGTATATATTTCTGTTTATAATGCTCTCGAGTTTTGACGGGTACTATGCCAATTTTAATGTAAGATTTGTGTAGGGTATGAGATGCGCGGGTGGTGTAATGGTTATCGACGCTGGAAATGATATCAGCCGAGTTCAAATTCCAAACTAGTCTCTTGTCCTCAATCCATCTTTTCTCCCTACAGTCCCATAGTGGACAAATAGCAGAGTAGAATGGGCGGCAACCTGTCTAAGAAAAAGTAATCTCAGAATTTCAAAAGGAAGCAGTGGATAAGGCAACGAGAAACTACTTCACTCTCTTTCCAAAGAAGTCATGGCAATTCACAGACAATAGTGAAAATGGTATCTGTGGAGAAGGCAACGAGAAACTACTTCACTCTCTTTCCAAAGAAGTCATGGCAATTCACAGACAATAGTAAAATGGTATCTGTGGAGAAGGCAACGAGAAACTACTTCACTCTCTTTCCAAAGAAGTCATGGCAATTCACAGACAATATTGAAAATGTATCTGCGGAGAAGGCAATGGAAAACCTCTCCATTCTCTTTCCCAAGAAGTCTTGGCAAGTCATAGATAATAAAGTAAAGGAATATGTGGATAAGGTAATGGAAGAGCACCCCACTTTCTTTCCCACGAAGTCATGGTAATTTACAGATATTAAAGAAAATGAATCTGTGGAGAAGGCAACCGGAAACCACTCCACTATTTTCCCAAGAATTCATAGCAATTCACAGATAATAAAGAAAATGAATCTGTGGAGGAGGCAATGGGAAACCACTCCACTATCTTTCCCAAGAAGTCATGGCAATTCACAGATAATAAAGAAAGTTTAATCTGTGGAGAAGGCAACCGGAAACCACTCCACTATTTTCCCAAGAAGTCATGGCAATTCACAGATATTAAAGAAAATGAATCTGTGGTGAAGGCAACTGGAAACCACTCCACTATTTTTCTCAATATCTCATGGCAATTCTGGGAAAAGAAAAAGAATATCGAGTGTCATGATCGCTTTACGCCCTTTAGGAACCTGGCATTTAAGAAATTATAGAGCATGAATCAAGTCTTTACACTCGACTTATACACGAATACATATATGATACCTATCAAACTACTGAATTTAATATTATGGATTTGGGTGCCTGGAGCAGTTAGATTATTCTCACATTATATTGGAGACAAGCAGTGCTAGAATGTGTTGTAAAGAAAGCATAAAGACTGACCTTTTTATCTTTTCCGGTGTCCTCTTTGTCACTTTCTTTCCGCTTCTGTTTGCTGGATTTTCCTCCCATTCTCACTGCCACAAAAAAAAAAAAAAAGTCAGTGAAAGATAATCAAAATAAAATACCAACCATTACAAAATTCATTTTTGTTGCTCAAACAAGCAAAAAAGAAGTCGATCTACAATCCATTTGAAACACTTTCTCTTTTAATAAATCGAAGTTCAAATTCATTGCAGTCACAAAGAAATAGTTCCTTCCTGGCAACACTTCTTGTGGTGTCAAGTTATTTTCCGCTCTGCAGCCTCTTTCCCAAAAGTCGCAAAGTTTCCATGCCTATTGTCACACTATTGCTCTTTCCCTGTTCAGATGACCTCTGTTCTTGTTATAGTGGAAGACACCTAGTCTATAGGTAATAGACTCTCCCAACTATTATAAGTAAGAGTCAGTAGGTAGTCGAGGGAAGAAGTGATTAGCGACCACAACTCGATTACTCTGCGTAACACTTTATTACAAGTTCCTAACGTTTCTGTACGTTTACCCCATTTAGGACGCATTTAGTCCGACTACAAGTTCTATTGTGGAAATAACTCCACAACAGTTCTTTAGTTTGTAGATGGAATGGAAAGTATATTTCATTTTTATGCCTCCTGCTACATTTATCCCGCAAACAATATTTGGCGGATATATTAGCTGCCTCATTAATGAATGAATTATTTTGATAATGCCACTATGACGACGTGAGGAAGACATATACGTACCAACCTGAGAGGGGAAAAAACAGAGAGATAATTCCTTTATCCCCGTGAGAAGAAGAATATAGATTTTTGATCTAGCTTTTTAGTTGAAGTGTTTCTCATATTTTATACCAAAAAAGTTTAATCTAAAAATACATCTTTTTTTTTTATGAACAAGGGGGTGCGAACATACGCAATGAAGGGGCCCCCAAATTCTATTAGCCTTGGGGCCTATTAAGGCCTAAATACCGCCCCGATGAAGATGAATGTCAAGTCTGGAATTGATGGATGGATTCTTTTGCTGGTTGATGTAGCATATTTGGGTAAAAGTGATACAAACTAGTGCTAGAATATAGTCAATGCAGGAGCTCGGCGCTACTCATTCGTCACTTTTTCGGTCTTGATAGAGCTCAAAATCGTTTATACCTTCTTGTCGGGGCTGAGTTATTTTCCACTATGCAGCCTCTTTCTCCACAGTCGCAACGTTTGCAAGTTTTGTAATGACCGTTTATAGGAGAGATAAAAGAGTAGTAACACCTTTAAACAATAATCGATCGAAAGCAGCTAATTCCCATATATATATTTTCCTTTTACCCGTCACGTGATCTAATTATTTCAAGATGGGGTCGACTGTGTTTGCTCTCTGGCAATCCGTGTTCGAACCCAAGTGTTAATTTATTCCTATATGACAGCAAGCCTATTGCTAGTCTATTCTTTTGTTTGTGGCGGGAATGGAAAGTATTATCATTTCATGCTTCCTGGTATATTTGTTTCGCAAACAAATTTTAGCCGACTCATGTGAATCCGGGATAAAAAAAAAACGACATAAAAATATATGGAATTCAATCAAACAACAATTAATAAATATATTTAAAAACGTTACAGAAGGATAAAGAAAGAAACAACGTTGATATCATGAACAGTTCAATACAATCTTTTGTGTGTGTCTCATGTTCTTCGTATTGTAAGGAGGAAGTTCTACTCAGACAGGGTTTTCGTAAGAACAGTTATTTTGTGTAACAGACTCCCACAGGTGTTTCTCTGCGCACTACAATTTCCAGCCGATAGTTAATTGTTTTATATCCTCCTCCTCATAATCTTCACTTCCTACCACCTCCTCTTGCACATTTTATTTAGTAACCGTCTAATCTGAGTGTGACTCCAGCATTGTGTTAGATAAGCAGTATGAATAGAAAAGGACCGGTTCTAACTCTTCTTGTTATTTTACATCGTTGTAAAACGAAATAAATAAATTTTTAAAGTGATCGGATAAAGGCATTAGATGAGGGGAAAGTGAGAAAAACAACACTTAAGATAAAGTGAAGTCAACGAATATCGGAAAAAATATTTGTTAAACATTTTAAAGTTACAATCAATAGCAGTTAGCTCTTTCTATTTCTCGCACTCTCTCTCTCTTTTTTAAATGAATAGAGAGAGGGGAGAGGGAAAGGGAGGGAGAGAGAGAGAGAGAGAGAGAGAGAGAAATAGAAAGAGATAACTCTTATTGATCGCAAATTTAAAATGTTTAACAAATATCTCTCTGCCAAAAGAACTAGAGAAAGAAAATAAAAATAAGATACCAACCATTACAAAATTCATTTTTCTTCAAACAAGCAAAAAAAAAAGTCGATCAACAATCAATTCTAAACTCTTTCTCTTTCCATAAATCGAAGTTACATTCAAATTCATTGCAATCACAATGAAATAGATCCCACCTGGCCACCCTACTATGATGACCTTGTGTCAGACTTTAGAAAATAACTAGAATTAATGTTGAATTGCTACAGAATACGTAATCTATACAAAAATAACAAAATTACAAGTATAGCGAATATCATTCCAAGTCCTACAGTACTGGCGTCCTGGGTATGACGATAAACTACATCCGGCAGCAAGGCCTCTGATCGGGAGGTTTTGACGAGCGTGGAACCACCTCTTAATTGCTGTTGTTCCCAGGTCCATACCGACTAAGGGATGTAGCACTTGTTACGGGCCCAGCTATGGGTAAGTAGTTAACCACTAAGCTGGGGGTCAAAACAGTATTAAAGTATAGAAATGGATTTTTATAGTAAAGATACCAGCAATACATTTTGGAGAAAAAATACTACCGGTAATACATTTGGAAAAAAATTACCATCAATGCATTTGACTTTCGATAAAACCCTCTACACAAAAATACGTCAATGAAAGCTGAGCTACAAACAAAGAATACCTATTCTATCCATGCGAACCTATCCTAAAAATGTCGGCATTAAATAACCCATTGAGGTGTTGATATACCGTAAAACGAAATAAAGCAAACCAAACAAGACTGTCTTCAAAAATCCTCTTTACAAAAACACGTCAATGAAATCTGATATAGAAGCTAATTT
>OZ038510.1:62265966-62333466 GCA_964036315.1 Acanthosepion esculentum
GTTTTGAACGTTGAAATTTTATTCGTTCTTTTACATTATATATATATGTATATATATATATATATATATATATATATATATATATATATATATATATATATATATATATAATGCTCTCTCAGCGCATTTGAAACACCGTCGTTTGAAAATGAATTTCTGCAATGTGTTAAATCGCCACGACTCCCACCAGTTTGATGAAAAATTGCAATAAAACAAAAAAAACAAAAAACAAAACAAAAAAGAAACAAAAAATGCAAAAAGAAAAGTTTCTATTATTAAAATAAGACACTCCACCTTCGTCTGGGAATGTTGCGCATGTCGCTAATGCGGATTAAGTTTTCAAGCGATCAGAAGCGATGACACAGGCATACTTGCATCTTGCAGCACCCCCCCCCCCCGCCACCTCGGGCGATTTAAGGCGGGGCCCAATACACTGTGAGCCGCGGCCTTTCCCACATGCTCTGATCCCGCGGTACGGACCATAACTCGGCTGCTCCCACTTTCACTAGTTTTTCCCACACCCTTCAAACCTTTTTTTTGTTTTTTGTTTGCAGGGGGAAAATTAAACAAATGAACAAATAAAATGATGCGAAAAAACTATAATAAACAAAATAGATAAAGCAAAAGAAAGAAAAGGCATATAAGCAATATATATATATATATATATATATATATATTTATGTATGTATATGTGTGTGTGTGTGTTTGATCTTTGTGTGTGTGTGTCTATAATTGCATATATATATGTGTGTGTGTGTGTGCGTGTGTGTGTTTGATTTTTTGTGTGTCTATAATTGCATATATATATATATATATATATATATATGTGTGGATAGCGGCTTGGATTGAGGAATCGGAGAGCAGATTTGAATCCATTACATTCATTTGCGTGCTAATACCCGTAGGAAAGGTATAAATCATCTTCTTCTCCCTCCAGCTATGGGTAAATAGCAGGACAGACTTGGATGGCAACTGTTCTAGGAGAAGGACAACTCTGAATTCAAAACCTGGGCAGGGTCGTTTGGGGACCTTGTGGCACGTAGTGCATCAGGTCTCTGTATTTGTCCATTCAAAAAGTGTGGATGGTTCTGCACGAAACCTTCACCACTATAATCAAATCTCATGTGCTGTTGTCAGGCTGTCGGTTTCCTGGGAACTGAACCGCTTGACCCTCATACTTCGAATGTCGACGGGAGAATCGAGATCGAGTGTGTATATATATATATATATATATATATATATATATATATATATATATATATATATATGGGGATTCAAAAATTCTCTGAAGACAATGATACCTAATGAAAAAAATGCCTCTAATATTATTGTTGTGGTAGGATCCACCTAATCTGCATAGGTGACTACCGACTATATAAATAATGGTTGGTACCGGAAGACAAGGGAAGCGAATACAGCTAGAGACTCTGCCCGACTGCGACTTAGTCAACACATTCTCCAGGAACGTCTTCCCAGAAATATACAGAAATACTATATGTAAATATTGTGTACATTTTCTTGTTATAATACATTCTTGTTCTAAGTACATTTTGTGTTGCATTATTATTCCATGCATTAGTCGAGATTCAACAATGAGTCAAGACTCAACAATTATAAAGTAAACTTTTATCGTCAAAATCTTTGTATCGTTATTAAGAGCAGAGTTGAAAAAAGTTTTCATGTAAAAAAATATTTTCTGTTTTTTATAGAAACTGGAAATTTTGGTAAAAATGATTTTTTATTAGTAGAACTTATATCAGTAAATTACTATGATCTCCACCCGAAATTCTTACAATCTAAAAATATTTTGGGGCTTCAAATAACTAGTAAAAGGTTGATAATTCACAAAAATCAATCAATCGATAGAAATGTACTGATATCGTACATATAATAGCCATATTCTTTCATCAACACTCATATTTATTGCTGTCCATTCATAATACATTTCTTCTAGATCTTCAACGATTTTTTTTTTAAAGTAAAACCATTAACAATGCATTTACATTATTTATTTATTTACATAATTACACTGTACAAGCCCAGGGAGCCACTCGAGATAGAGGTTACAGACGAAAAGGCACAGTTTATGCGGATACGTGCGGAAGATAACGATTAACCCTAGACTTGTGCGGAGGATAAAATGAAGACAAATCTCGAATTTCAAAATGGAAGACGTTACATAATTAATGCGATTTAAGTACTTAACAGGTGAATGTTAATTAACTTCCATTGTGGGTGAATTATTTAACGATAATGATGACTGAAATAATAAGAATGACTACCATTTTTTTTTTTTTACTGTGAGGGTCACCCTGTACAAGGCCCGAGAGCCACTCGAGGTAGAGGGGTACAAACTAAGTGTCATATTTTATTCGGATATGTGGGAAAAATAATGTTTAACCATAGACATGAACAGGTTAATACTATATTGATTGGGGAAGCAACCTCTTGGGAATCGGTTCTACAAAGCAGCGGTTCGTGGGTAGAAGCTGCTCGAGTGGAACTTACATCTCGCCAGAGGCATATGAAGGGAATGAGTGTGATTCGCTACAATGTGCCTGGCATGACGGGTATTACCTGTGAAGGTTAGAACTGGTGGGACTAAGGGATGTAGTTCCTCTGAACGCTTTCCGTGCAAATAGCGAGAGATCAGCGAGAGGCTCGCGATGTTTCGTCTACGAGAAAGGGGTTGTAAGGTGGGAAATAATTTGTCACCCACAAGAATGCGGAGACGTTTCTGGACTCAATCAAGACTGAAAAATGAAGACCGGACAACTCCAGCCCAGATATGGCAGCCATTTCGGTCTGACCCGGCTCTTGTAAAGGTAGAGGATAGCAGGAAGAATGAGGTTCTTGCTGGAATGGTACAGGTAATTATATATTAGGTTGGTGCATAATTATCAGGCGTTTTTTAAACAAAATTTATTATGAAAAAAGAAACATCATTTCAACAATAACGTTTTTAAACGATTATTCCGGGGCTTATGGTTATCGGTATATTATAACGTGAAAATAAAATAATATTTTTATTAAAAAAAGTGAACAAAACAGCAATTTTTATTAACAACTCACCGACAAAAACGCCTGATAATTATGCACCAACCCAATAGAATAACATCGTTCTATTAATCATGTTTGTTTTCTATTCTAATCATTTTTCAATAAATATATTTGTTAAAGTTTAAGTTTAGCGTCGTTTTAAAAAAAAAACTTTTAAAATTGTTTTGAAATTTTTAACTGAACTTAAAATGTTTTAATTGTTGCTTTACTTTCATATTTTTAGTTCGTCATGCCCTTGTGTTAGTCCGCAAATTCTTTCACAAGCCGTTCTGAATGCTCAGCAAGTTCGCCATCAACAATTTCGCCATCAACAATTTCGCTTTATAAATATTATTCCAGCAAGTCAGGACAATGAATTTATTTTGGTGAACTTATTAACACTATACGTGAATGTTATGCCCTCTAATATGTTTTATGTCTGTGTTTTTTTTTTTTTTTTTTTTTTTTAAATAAATGGAATTTTTCTTGAAATCTGGAAAATATTTTTTCAGACACTAAACTCGTACATTATCCTATGAGAGAGCCTAATCGTATCAATAGCATCCAGGTTAGTTCATTCTAACTGCCAATGTCTTTTTGACTGATTCTTTCATGCATTCTTGTGATCGAGGTTGTTTTTGAACTTATATATATATATATATATATATATATATATATATATATATTCTCTTTTCGTTTCACCTTTTGGAAGTGTAGTCTGATGATCCAGCGTCCTTTAAAAGAGCTATGGTGAAATAAATTATTACATGGAGCCTTAAAGTGGTCTGTTTTTCTTTAAATTAATATATATATATATATATATATATATATATATATATATATATATTAAGGTTTGTTACAGCAGAAATAGAAACATTGACCAATATATAGCCCAGCATAATAGTGTATCCCTTAACAGATACTTAAGCAGCACTAATAACAACAGTAGCTATGATGATCAAAAATGCAATTGCCGTAAAGGTTCCGTTTGCCCTATGAATGTTAAATGCATGTATAAATGAGTTATATATAAGGCTTGCATCAGGCACAACGGCCAGATTAAATTTTATTTAGGGTCAACTGCAAATAATTGTAAAAAAATATTTTTGCCATCACAAAATGACCCTTAACAACAAAATATACGCAAATGCTACAGCACTCTCAAAGTGCTACTGGGGTATCAAAAGTAGCTACACAGCTACTGTAAATTAGGAATTTGTCGCTAAAATCAAACCATTCTCTTGCAAAGGGGAACGATACAACTTATGCTTACTAGAAACAATCCTCAAAAATATTAATAATTTAAATCTACTTAATAAGCGGAATGAGCTTATGTCTAGTTGTATGCAGAGAAAAATGCTTCTCCTAAAACATTGTAATCCTGGTTAAATTCCTTTTCGGCTTAATTTACTTTAGGGTTCACATTGATTATCTACCTTTAACCCTACAAACGTTCACTCATTCTGCCAACGAAATGCGTCTCACGTTCAAATTTTAGAATTCAGACGTGCTACAATTTTCCACTTCTTATTTTCTTTTTTTCTTAATGACTCATAACTGCATCCCATTTTCTGCACCTAAACACCAGTATTAGCTTTGTACGATTTCGCACCATCTTAATTTTGAACTATGCGTCAGCATTCCCTCTATGAGCCCCCTGCATATTTTTAAAAATAAACAATAAGTTATATCTTGAGCCCGACGAGTTGGGTAACCAACGAAACGTAAGTCGCACACCAAACGTAGGTATATGTATATTTATTAATATATATATATATATATATATATATATATATATATGTGTGTGTGTGTGTGTGTGTGTGTGTGTGTGTGTGTGTGTGTGTGTGTGTGTGTGTGTTTCGAACAATAAAAATTAAAAATCTTCAGACACACTGGGTTGTATTTTAATATTCTTTCGTTTTTATTATTTCAGTTAGATTCCTCGACTAGTTTCGGCCGGCGTGGACATCATCAGGAGAAAAAGAATTCTGCTTGTTAGTAGCAGTGAACTACAGAAAAAAAAGTCTATAGATGCATTAAATTGTTCCCGCCCACGGAAATTTTTAGTAAAAGGTGAAAGATTTATCCGCAATTCCTGACCAGAAACCAGAGTTATATCTATCTATCCATCTATCTATCTATCTATCTATCTATCTATCTATCTATCTATCTATATATATATATATATATATATATATATATATATATTAGTTTAAATGTTATATTTAGTGGATACACAACTTTGAGTAAACATACCTGTTTTTTAAACAGTGTAAGTGTGTGTCTACAGGCCTGTGCAGTCGAGAGTCTTAAAGAAAACAATTTGCCTTCCGGTTGGGTTAGAACCTTCCTCCCTACTTGTAAGGCAAACAATGAAGAGTCAATTGCGGTAGTAATAATTTGTAAGATTAGCCAGTTAACAATTGCTTACGACTCGGAGCCAATTATAGTGGTAATGTTTTGCTAGGCTAGCTCATTAAACATTACTCACGATGAGGCACCAATTACATGAGTAAAGATTCTCTAGACTAGCTCGATAGCCATTACCCAATGGGATGCGCCAAATTATATATACATAGACATTTACAACATAGATGAGGCCAAAAGTTGCAGAAACACGAAATAATAGACAAACATTACACTTTACCAATGTAAATGTCGATCGGGAAAGTATCTTGCCATTTTGAAAACTTGGACTGCTCAGCATTCACGTCTCGGACCAGATTATTTGGCATCTCTTCTCTTACTCTTACTCTCTCTCTCTCTCTCTCTCTCTCTCTCTCTCTCTCTATATATATATATATATATATATATATATATATATATATATATAGATATATATGCATGCTTTATTGGAGGCACGGTGGAGTAGTAGTATGGTTTACTTACTTCACGCCGCTGGCGAGTATTGTATTTTGTTGATGTTATAAAGATTACCATTTAATTTCCAACCTCCGTTTTGGTTATTCCCCATTGAGTAAGCCTTTTCTAGGTTACAACACACACACACACACACACACACACACACACACACACACATATATATATATATATATATATATATATATATATATATGCGTTTATCTGGCTGTCTTCGAGATTACGTAAGTGTATGACACGAACGCGTACTCTCAGGGACAGAACAGTAAAGCGATTACGGTTAACTTTTGGGGCGAGATAAGGAGGATAAAACCATCACCCCCAAACGCGTTGTCATGCCTTTATTGTAAGAGGTTCCTTGTGCTATAATAACGCATAACCGGTAGTCGTCAAAAAGGTGACCAATCTAAAATGTATCTAAAGTAAAAAAAAAAGGACAAACAAAAGGGAAATAAACGATATGGCTTCATACTGTAGTAACTGAACAATATATATATATATATATATATATATATATATATATATATATATATATATATATATATATATATATAGTGAGTGATTTGGCATCAGTCGGAGATTTTACCCCTGGGCTATCAGCACCCGATAGAGAGGAAGGCGAATTTTTACGTACTCATACTTCGAACACGCTAATGCCCAAGAGGGCTCAATTCATGGAAGTGCTTTGCAGTATTAGCAGTAGTAGTCATTGTTTACAAATTCGTGCTTTCTCTCCATAGTGCTCGACCAGAATTAAATTTTCAGATATATATATATATATATATATATATACACACACATATATATATATATATATATATATATATATATATATATATATATATATATATATATATATATATATATATCAAAGTTAATGGTTAGAGTTGAATTAGACCAGGAAATAGTAGTGTTAAGAAAGTTCACAATGCTCATACAAAAAGATAAAATTTTAAGATGTCGAACTTTTAAGTATATAAAATTAGCCGATTCTGTTACCTTGGTTTCGCCTGAAGATCCCGAAAAGAGCATTGCAGATTATTTTATCGAATAGTGGTAAATGATATGATATAATCGTAGACAATAAAATTACTTTTGCTTCTTTAAATAAAATTACTTTTTGCTTTTTTTTTATTATTATTTATAATGTTCGATTTTCGGAGCTGTTCTGTTTTCAGAATTTCGAATAAGGGAATTCTGTTCTGTTTTCAGTATTTCGGATAAAAAAATGTATACCTGTTTTAAATTCCTGAGTCATTTCCGGACAGTTTTGTTTTCATTAAATAACAAATGATTAACGGATCAATATGCTGAAATAATAAGAGAACTTTGACGGCAGTAACATTAGCAATTCTAATAGCTGAGTTGCATTGTTTGGCGAAAAATCCCATTGAGGATTATCGTTTGCTAGGCAGTGTTCTGTTTTAAAGCAGATAAGAAAAAAAAAACACTTTAAAACTGAGAAGCTGGGGAGGCACATCAACGCAAAAGAAAGGCTAACGCGACATGCACGAATCGCGAAAAGAAAGAAAATGCCAAGAAAGAATAAAAAAAATAAATTTTTTACACTCATTTACCCCATTCCGTGAAATACCTCCAGATACTTGCAGCCATTGTTTACTCTTGGTGCTACGATATCTGTCAGAATAATATGGAAGACAGTTTTTATTACAAACACAGAAAATGATAACGAAATATAGAATGATGATGGCAGATATGATGGCAAATGACTGAATTTACAAATAGTGGTGGATCGACTATGAAACTAATAAAGATTAAACTTTAGGACTTCTTCCAGGCGAGCTATTGAAATAATTTTTTTTAATGAGTGAAATTTTTTTAAAAATCGACGTATTTTTTTTTTAAGTGTTTATTATTAAAATAAAGTCAGTGATAGAATCCTAAGCCAATGGATTGAAATAGCTAATGTTGGCTGTTGAATATGGTCTAACACCCATTTCATATGGCCTCAAAATACCCCTGTAATTGGTCAAATTTCAAAATTTTCTTGGTGGCTTACAGCGTTCGCGCCCCCCAGTTGTATGTGTTCGTCGAGCTGGGTAGAATCTATTCGTATCCTATATTTTGGACATTGGATCCTCAAATCTGTTGTTACTGGTTTGTGTAGGTGTTCCCATATCTGTTCAAGTTTCAGGGCCCCCAAAATGTAAGGTCCACCACTGCATTTACGTATACATAATTATGAATGATCACTTGAAACGAATTCATGACAACGAATATATATATATATATATATATATATATATATATATATATATATATATATATATATATATATATATATATATTCAAATAATAGGAAAGAACAGAATCCTAATGTTGTGAAAATCTATACAGGATGTACAAAAATGAATTTAAATTAAGATGGAGACAGCATTTGACTTCCTTCAATAATATTAAGTATCGTAACCAAACATCCTTATCCAAATATTATTGGCAATTAAAAGAAACAAATAAAACACCAAAAGTAAAATGGAAACTAATAAAAAAAAGAACTTGTAGATCTTTGGATGTCCCATGTCCTTTATGCCTACATGAAAAGTTATGTATCATTAAGTTTCTGAAAAATTAAAATTTATTAAATCAAATAAACGAAATAGCGGTTTTCTGTAGACATTGTCTAATATATTCCTCAAAAATAGTTAATTATAAAAGATAATTCACATATTTATATCTATTATTTGATCATAAATTAAGTAATTCATAAATGCGTAATTAAATTCTAATATATTAATTTTATAATATCATATATAGACTGTTAGTAAATTAAATATATTATTTTAGATATGTAAAAATAAAAATATAAAAAATATGTATTAATCATATGACTTAATCATACTAGAATAACCCTTTAAAAAAATCTCGATGTAGTTTTAAAAAGAAAATAAATAAATAAATAAAATGCCAAATATAATGTAGCGTAATACTTAATAAGATATAATAATAACTTGACAGCTTGAAAGAGAGTCAGTGTAGCCAGACAGAAATCATAACTCCCCACCAAAACCGTAACCAACTTTAAATTTGCTACACAAAGATACACTTGATCCCTACATTCGAAGAAAAGCCAACACCCCCTTAATAAAAAAAATGGAAATTCTCTTAACACCACCAAATTAACTTAAAAATAGAGTAAATTCAATTTTTTCGTAAGTTATTCTTAACATCGCTTGAGAATAGAACCGAGCTCCGAATTTTAAGTTTAAACTTTAAGGTTAAAGATTTAAGCTTCGGTTTCGAAATATAGTAATTTCTGTGTCGCGATGAAGACATATTTTTTTTAAAAAAATAATGATAATGTGTATATATAAAATTTTAATATAATATATGATAACAGACAAAAGGTATTTACACCTAATCTTATTAATTAATCTTATGAGACTGAGATTTTGTCCACTTCTCGGATAAGTGGCTGGGAATAAAAAAAAATTGACAATTGGAAAACGTTCATGAAAGTAGATTTGTTTCGAAAAATATCCCGTAATGTGTTTCGGCATTTAAGGCTTTATCAGATCCGAAAGCGAAAACGACAGAAATGAAATGCGTCTATGTGTATTTGTGTATGTTAATAAAATCGCTTCTCGTGACTAAAAAAGAAAGAAATTGAGTGACTTTTAGAAAGTCGTTAGCATTTATTTTCTTTAATTTCAATTCGAGTCGAAAGATATGGGTAGAAACTAAATTGTCAAATATACATGTATCGTCTGCAATAGGGATTGGGTAGCCGACCTAATAGACGGGTATCCTCGAATACGAGTGAACAGCTATCATATATATATATATATATATATATATATATATATATATATATATATATATATATATATATATATGTATCGATTTTGTAGTGCGTATTCAATTTATGTAACGTAAATCATTCAAACGAAAAACAAATACTGAAGCTAATTATACGGCGAGAATCACTCTCACAAACAATATTTACTAATAAAATACAATCAACTTCGAATCCGTTAATGAATGGTGTGATCCTTGTTCATAAATTCCGGGCTTATCTGGTCTTATTTTTTCTACGATTCTCGCCATATAATTAGCTTCAGTATTTGTTTTTCGTTTGAATGATTTACGTTACATATATATATATATATATATATATATATATATATATATATATATATATTATAAGAGATTATAATGAAAACATTTTGAAATCGCTACACAAAAGCTTTCAGGTTTCAATACCATAATTGAATTTCTTCGGGCGATGGTATGTAACTGGTGATTAAATGGTTTTTAAGGAAATTTAAAAACAAAGTGTTTTAACTTTAACTTTCGAAAAACAGGTAATAATAATATATTGTTCTACTTTTTAGAAGTAAATGCTCCGAACATTTGATTTTTACTCCATCTGTTGGCCTTAGAATATGCTCTTATAGCTATTTCATATGGCTTAAAAACTTCCCTTATAATCGGTGAAATTTCAAAATTTTCTTGGATGCTTGCTACGCTCCGAAACTCTTAGCTGTATGGTCTTGTTGAGCTTGCCAGACTCTATTCATAACCTACACTTACGCAGTTAAATCTTAAAATCTATTGTTGCTCGTTGTGTATAGTGATCGACAGACAGACTGTTTCGCTGTATCACAGCTCATCAGTGTGACTAGACGACCTGTTGCCTCTACCTAGGACCGAAACCCGGGTGAATTGGCGTCAATCGGAGATTCTACCCCTAAGTCGTTGGCGCACGGCAGGGATGTAGGTGAATTTAAGCGTATTTATTTTTAGATACACACACAGTGACTGAGAGAACTCGATTCGCTTTACCGAAGAGTCTTGCATTATATATATATATATATATATATATATATATATATATAGACACCGAAACCGTGAGATCACCCCTGGTCGGCGGCTGATGAAGACAGAGTATCGCACGTGCTAACACACGTTGTATGTTATATATATATATATATATATATATATATATATATATATATATATATATATATGTACGACGTCTGATCAAATAGTATCAGGATTGTTGCTATGATAACGGAGTTAAAGCATGCAAAGTGAAACCGCTTGGCCCTGATTGATCTTGAGCTTAGCCGCGCATACACAATAAATTATAACGTTATTTAGGTAGCATATCTTCATTCAGACATGTTTGTTTGAATAATCTGGACATATGTCTAATTATTTTTATTATGAGAATAGCAACAATGTTTTAAAATATCTATAACAGCAATGTTTTAAAACCCTTAAATTGTAGTTTGAAAAAAATTACAACTGTGTAAGTTGCCTCCCTTAGATAACACAATAGCTTTAGCGGTTAATTTTTAACAAATTGATCATAACAGAACGCCTTCATATGTGTTTATAATTACAACAGAGCACGAAAAAATTAACAGCTATCAGTTACATTAAATTTTTGACTTAGTGATTCACCCCTGAAGATGATCTTGGATGAGATTGAAATACTTGGGAAAATAAAAGGAATGAAAAAACTACGACGCCTTCTTTAAGGAATTTAATAACAACATTAGAAGTTGATCCGTGAATTTGAGAGGATTAAAATAAAATAAACAGACATGTTCAGATTATTCAACCAAACATACCTGAATATATATATATATATATATATATATATATATATATATATATATATATATATATATATATATATATATATATTTGAATTGGACAAAGTCCGACAATTTATTTAAAGACATTTATGATATGTTTAACGTTCTTTTTATAGATACAAGTATTTAAGCAAACGAAAATTTTCTATGAAAATTTCTCGGACATTCAGGCCGGTAAATGTTATTTAATACTGTTTATTATAAAAACAGAGCATTTGCTTAAATACTTGTATCTATAAAAAGAACGTTAAACATATCATAAATGTCTTTAAATATATATATATATATATATTGCTTTTGTGAGTCAATGCCAATTCTTAGTTTGTGAAAATTTTGCCATAGCTCCTGATCTGGCATCTCGTCTACAGTCACTTTCTCACAGTGGTGGTGTGGCTTCTCTCTGTCTTTTCTAAAAATATTTTCATGGCAATTGCTCTGGTGTGCTACTTTCACAGATACCCCGTCTGCATGAATTTGAGTGTGCTACTAGGTTGGCATCTCGGTCCCACCCTTTCACTGTCAAAATAGTTAAATGTAACCGCCTCTTCTACTCCAACAGCTTCTTCTCGCACTTCCCGATAGTTGAACTCCGTCTTACTTTCCTCCCCGATAGCTATAATATTCAAATATTCAAATGCAATATCAATCGACATCTTCTGATGGCTTGATCCTGATCGCCGTCCTTCTCTATATCCTTTCCTCAAACACCCCTCTTTACGCTTGCTCTCACCCTCTGTAACCCCTTGCGTGATAGTGGCACTCCCGCCTTGCTTGGGGTGAAATGCTTAGAAAAAAAATATTACAGTTAATTTGCCTCGCATATATTGTTTGTTTTATATTATTTTTTCTCCTGTTCTTATCTTTTTCTTTTCTTAAACTTTGTCAATTCTCTTTGTTGGACAGTTTTGTCAATTATTCTGCATTTAATCATGGCTACTCACTCAACAATAAATACTTTTTCTTGTGTACGGTTAATTCTGTCGTTGCCGATAGTTTTAACTCTTATGTTTATCGCGCTATTGAATAAAAAAAAAATTCTGAACTAGATTATGAATGTTTATTTGACGCCTAAAGACATATTATAAATTTTATATAAAAAAAGAAAGATTTGTTTCAATATTTTAACACAAAGTATATTATATTAATTCGATTGAACCAACTGATAATTTTGAACTTCATTGTATACAAAATCTATAAGATTAAAGTAGAGGTCATTGTGACTTTCATAGCCTAAATTATAAGGTGTTAGTGAGAATAAAATCGGACGCTCCTATGGAAAGCCGGATGCGAGATCGCTTCCCATCGGAAGGTACGCTTTTGTTTTTGAAAATTTGTAATTTTTCCGATTGTTGAACAGGAGTAGATGTTTATGCTTTGTTTCCTGTTTAGGATTGGATTTCCGGTTCCTTCTCCAAGAAATCCCTTTCACTTTCAGTAAGCCTTGCGTCTTAGTGGCATTATCGCCTTGCTTAGTGGGAAATGATGAAAATAAATAATTATGTGAAATATTTTTTAATAACTATATATTTAGTTACTGTCCAAGGTGCACAGTAAATATTTGGCAAACGTTTTCTTATGACGTTTTTATACAAACATCTTCCAAACGCCAATGGCGGCGTTAACAGTTACTTATATCTAGCTCCAGATACATTCTTTTCAGTCCTCCACCCAAATAAATAAACAAAAAATATAATCTTGTGATAAATTATTGAAAATAAAAGTAGTGCTAGCAATAAATAAATTAGTAAATAAAAATATTTTAAAATACAGAAAGGAATGGTAATTAACAAATAAGAAAGTTAGATTGTAAAAATATACACTATTTACATTATTTGGACTATTGTCCTCATCTTTGTCGCCATATTTATTACAACGTTTCGGCCGTTGTACGCTCCGGCTTTCTTCAGGTGGTTGGAATGTCGAACTAAACCCTTTATTTCGCTCACTGGAGTAGACTGTTCTAGTTCCACGTGCCATGTTTTAATGGATGTCAGTTATCAGTTATCTCCTGTTAATCCCCCTCTCTAAGTTCTCCACTGCAATAACCGGGTATTGAACTCACACTCTTTGGGTCCTGTCACTGGGTCTACTTAACGCCTTTATTCACTGTGCCATGTGTCCTTGAGCGTATAACGGCCGAAACGTTGTAATAAATATGGCGATAAAGATGAGGACGATAGTCCGAATAATGTAATTAGTGTACATAATACCTGATCTCAGAAAAATAGAGAAATATAAGAATATAGTTAAATAAATATGGAATATTCCCATGATGCATCAGAACAAAAGAAACAATTGAAACAAAAATCAAAACTTTCTCTCTGTTTATTTTTCGACCGCAGAAGGAATTAGACGTCCTGGACAGTTCTCCGATAAAACTTGTTGCCGCCAACAGATAAGCAAAACTTCTTTATTTCTGTATACATATAATTTTTTCTAAAAAAATGTACAGTCAAAACGAAAGAATTCTCAAACCAGAAGGATCAACGTCTGCACCGTTGCTCTGTGATGTGAAGAGTGGATCAACAGTTCCAGACTGATTTAAAAGCGCCGACCAGAGAAAAAAATAAATATGGCCACGAGAAGCTGAACTCTTTGTAAAGAACTATCTTATACCAGTGTGCAATCTTCTTTAGTCGAAAATAGGGAAAAGATCACTACCTTTTATGAGCTACGACAGATATACGATTAAAACAAGTTAGAATTAAGGATTTTTTGCTGCCAATTGGCAAGGCCTTCCTGTAGATTTGGAATGCTTTTTTTAAAATTACAAATTGTTCACCTAATACAAGGTCAAAGCGCCATTCAATGTAGAAGGCTACTGAACGAGGGTGTTATATGAACATAAGAGAAGAGAGTAAAAAGTGTATATTATGAGGATATGTAGGTAAGATAACGGTTGATGATAGACTTGAAGAGATTATAGCGATCGGGGAAGTATACTCACGGGAGTTTGTTTCACAAAACGGCGGTTTTGGGAAAGAAGCATGGCGGGTTCTAGTTGAACTAAGTAATGTAGTTGGTCAGAATATTTGCCAAAGTAATAGCAATAGAGTAGGGAGAGACTAGCAACGTTTCATCTGTGGGTTACAGGGCAGAAAATGGTTCATCAACCACAGGAGCGCCTAATTGCCTTTTAACTCTATCTAGGCCAGAGAGTGCATCGGGACGTAAGTATTAGGTTAGTGCTTATAATAACTGGAGTACTTAGAATAACGCAAAATAAACAAACAAAAAAGAGAGGTGAAAATGGTGAAATCTAATATTTATGCTAAAGCCTGTAAAAATACTAAGGATGGTGCTAGCGATTTTGGGAGACTTGCTGCCACTCGATAGACAGTGATAATTTCTAAACATCTGGTGTTAACCTGCAAATACATGAATTAAATATAATATTCATAAATTGAATATTACAAATAATTATTCATAGAATGAATTATTTATAAGTATAAAGATCAAAAGCGATAAATGTAAAAAATAGAGAAAGACTTAATATAAATTATACTACTAATAACAATAGATTTTATCGAAATAATTTCGTATAAATAATTATAATAATAACGGCAGTTATGCGCGCAAACACTAATAATCAACATAGCAATGAGGTCAAATTACAAATGTGTTTGTCTCATCTAAAAATAATGTAATGTATATTAACAATTTCAGAATCAACGACATTTTTTCGCTGACGTGTGCTGTCTTTGAAAATAAATGGCGGTTCCCTAGAGACTAACATAGCTTGAAAGCAGATATTAGACGCTTTTGGTAAACCGGAACGACAAATTGACAAGGTCCAGTTCCAATGGACTGTTCCTCCACCCAGGTGACAGCTTTCTCATTGTACTAAAAGGGTCAGGGTCATGGTCAGTCCCTGATGCCTAAGTCATTTCAAAATTGAAGTATAGAGTGAACAGGGTAGTTTATACAGGGTGACCCCAAAAAACCGGAATTTTGGAAGTGCGTATTGCCAGACATGAGCAAGTGGCAACACTGCGAGACAGTGACATTGAGCAAGTAAACATTTCGCCATTTTAGTAACGAGAATGAAATTCACAGTACCCCAGCTGAGATGTTGCAGCAGTCAATGAGGAATCTCAACAGCAGATTTCAAGAATGCATTCGTACAGGAGGACGCCATCTACAGGACGTAATTTTTAAAAAATGAAAATTCCATCATTGTTTCTTAAATGGTATGTTTTAAGGTTTCAATTACTATGGATTAAATATTTTTCTTCCATCACTCTTGGTTTTATTGGATTGTTAAAAGTTCCCTTTTTTTTTTTGGTCACCCTATATTACTAACTCCATCTACAAGAACTCCTACCGAAGGAGGTGAAGGAAAGCGAGAAGGGCTAAGCACCAATTACAAGAAGACTGAATGCATGGTTGTTAGTAAAAGAAACAGTCCGACATGCAAATTACAAATTGGAGTTACCAAAATCTAACAAGTAGAACAATTTAAATTTCAGGGAAGTGTTTTGACAGAAGTTAGAAAGATTGACACAGAAAAATGAATTCGAAAAGCTAAATTTCGTTAGAAACAAAGGAAAGAGTGCTGAACTCTTCTGTAATATCAGTCCTCTTACATGGCAATGAATGCGCAACAATCCACTCACAGATGAAGAAGACACTTGAAGCAACAGAAATGTGGTTCTACAGAAGGATGCTGAGAATACAATGGACTGAACATGTGAGCAACGACGTAGTTTAAGAGCAAATGGAAACAAAAAGGACACCTACACTTAACATCAGAAAGAGACAGTTGAAATTTCTCGGGAACATAATGAGGAGTGAGGGTTTAGAAAATCTGATACTCACAGGGCATATTGGAGACAAGAAGGACAGAAGAAAGCATCGAATAAATTACCTAACGAGCTCATGCAAATGGTTGGAAGAACGGAGTTCAGAGGAGAAAAAAATAAAAAATAATAAGAGCTACAAAATAAAAAGATCGTGGAGAGCCATGTTCGGCCACCTTCTCAAGGGACATAGTGCATAGAAAAAAAGTAGTTTTCTGATACGAATTATGTTTTAAAATTTACCATAACTGGTCTACTGAAAAGAAGTCAGTTACAATATCGTTACAGTTTGTCACGTTGTGAACACAGTTGACACGTGGTAAAAAGGGTTTGACACGCTTACATTAAGCCAGTGGTTCCCCAACCATTTTCCCTCTGGGCCGCATTTTTCTGAATTAAAATTTGCTCGCGCCTTACCAAATTTTATCTGATAAAAAGTACATAAAAACAAAGAGAGGGTTAAAGGGAGATAGCCGCGAATTCGAAGTCAACACATTATCATTGATAACTTTCTTCTCCAATTTGCAGACCCTAGTTCCTATATTCTTAATACTTGATATAATGCAAATCTATCACAATGATAAAATCGGTCAATAATTATTTGTAACTATTTATACTGGGACTAATGCATGCAATTACATGTAATCCATAATAATACTTTAAATTTTTAAATCGTATTTATTTTTGGCATAGGAATTTTTTGAAACTGTTTCTAAATTTTTGATTGTTTTTAAGTTAAACAAATATATTAACAGAAACAGTAATACAAACGTGTTACAGTAAGAAAGCTCGGTCCGACTGTCAGAGCTGACTGCTGGAAACTCCCCTCTCCAAAAGGCAGTACCTGTTCCTATTTATAGCTGAGAGAGCCCATGCGTGCGTGGGTAAATTACCATAACAGATTTCTTCCTAGCCAATAAGATAGGCCACTTCTCAGTCTCATCTGATACAGTCCCGGTCTGTCTTGTCTTGAGGCCAGAACGCCACGTTCGTTTATCCGAATCCGCTTGTGTGTGAACACCAATTCTTAGTTTGTGAATAGCGTTTCTCAAACTATCTGATGTGACGTACCAGCATATTTTTTTTCAACGCGCGAAGGACTGGCGAGGGACTGGTGAGCGAAACTTTTAGAACCAGCTGGAATGTTTGGAAGGTGCTGTGGGCTGCTCAAATATATATTTTTTTTTTTAGATATATCCTATTTCTGGGTAATTTTGAGACTATCTGTACTAAACCTGAGGATATGATTCATTCTTATGCCAATCATCATTGACGTAACAAGTGTTCACAGTTGGCCAGGGACCAGTACCATATTTGTGCTAGGAACCGGCTAAATATTTGTACCGCGGATCAGTACCATATTTTGTCATAATTATATAACGATCCGGGAAATTATTAGATTAACATTCATAGTATTATTCATTTATATCAGGAAAATATAATGAATGTAACAAAAGTTGCATTATTGTTTTAATTTTATATTGATTTTGTAGAAATATATGTCCATAAAAATGACCTTTTGGTATTCCTACGTGTAGTTCCTACATAGTCACATGCCATATCACGATGATGGAGTTGTTATACGTATTTCAGGTCACTGTTTTGCTGTTCATTATATTGTATTGACAGAAACAGAACGATCCAAGCGTTTGAGAACAAATGCATGAGAAACGCTTTGATATCTTCTATTGTGAACATAAAACCAATGAGTTTGTGCGGAAAAAGGTTTGAAAGTTCTGTGGGCCACCATGAACCTCTTCACGCCACTGTCAAACAGAGAAAAACGACGTGGTTTGGACACGTTACGAGGCACAGCAGCCATCATGTGAGGCACCGTTGAAGTTGGACGTAGGAGAGGACGTCAACGCAAAAACTGGTTGGACAATGTCAAGCAACTGACAAGTACGACTATGCCAGAATTGCTGATGGCTGCTGTTGGTAGACCGTTGTGGAGGAGATTCAATATGGCTTCTGCATTTGGATAGCCCCCATGATTATAAAAGTAAAGTGGATGATGATGATGATGATGATGATGATGATGGTGATGATATCATTTTCGTTAATCGTATAGCAATGACTTTTAATATGACTGAGTAATTGAAACGAGATAAAAGAAAAGACTGATTGCCCAAGTGTGTATGTGGGCGAAGAATTAATATGAAAAATAAAGGATGTAGTGATAGAGTCATTTAAGAAGTAATGGAATTGATTTGGTTGAGGATGACATTCTCTTGGATCCTAATAGCAGATCCGGTGATGAATGGCTGATGTCTTTCCAAGCGACATTGAAAGCAATGAGTATTTTTAAGCTTTGAACTACACCCAAGAACTGTAGGTATTTACACGTCTCCCAACGGCGACGTGAAGTGACACAATGTTGTGTTTAATGCGGAACACACGAGTGCATACACCCGTGCCAGGGCCAAAAATTGCCCTTCGATTCTGCTGGCATCGATATGACTACTGATCCCCCCTCTCTAGTGCAATGAGGGGAGTACTGACGCGGGCAGCTGCTCCCCGAAACCAGGCATCTCTCAGTATTTTTCCCCAGCTGCGTCTTTTCCTACGGACAGAGACACAACTGAGTTGCACTCGTCTCGAAGGCAGAGACACAACTTTTTTTTTCTAAGCTTAGCTTAGATGTGGCAGTAGGCCGACAGTATGCGGAATCGAACTCACCAAGTGATGCAGCCAACTTGCTGTCCCATTCAAGAACAGTAAACCTTTGTTTTTATGGTACTTTCTTATTTTGATGTGTTGAAATATTTTGTTTACAACAAAATTTACTACTTTTTAAAATGTCAGACTAAAGTTTGAAAAAAAAACGACTATTTTTTTCTGAAAAATTGTCTTCAAAACAAGGATGCCTCTTATATACCGATGTGTCTCATATTCTGAAAAATACTGTAAATTCTTAAAGACTCAAATATAAACAGTGACTGCTTGGGGATACCAGGCGCTGTAAGCTTGGATGTGCGGATGGTGTAATGGATAATAGCTTGAAATCGTTAATTGGAGAGCCGAGTTCCAATTCCCGTTGGGTTCGTTATATCCACTGACGTGAAAAATATGAATCCACCTTTTCCCCACCTAGCTGTGGGTTAATGTTTAAGACTTGTATCACTAAACAATTATTATCTAATATATATATATATATATTGTCATTCACAGACAGACTGTTTCATTGTATCACAGCGAATAAGTGTGGCTAGACATCCGATTGCCTCAAGCCGGGATTGATTTGTCGGAGATTTTACCCTTAAGCTGATAGCTTAGGGGTAAAAAGAGAGGAAGGTGAATTTTTGTGTATTTATTCTTTTGAATAAACACGCCAGTGACCGACAGGGCTCAATTCAGAGAAGAGCTTTGCATTATCAGCAGTAGTAGTCACTGTTTACAAATTCGCACTTTCTCTCAAGAGTGCTCGACCGAAATTAATTTTTCAGGAGCATATATATATATATATATATATATATATATATATTACTGTAAACGTTATTTTTGTCAGTACCTGTGTCTCAGTAAACACACTGTTTTCTTTAAACAGTGTGAATTACGTCTACCGGCCTTTGCATTCGATAGACTCAACAAACAAAAGAAGTTAAAATTTGATATATTTATAAAGGAAGAGTGCTCAATACTGAAAAATAGAAAGTTTGTAAAATTAAACAATCTGATCATAGAAACTAAAACTGCATTATGAATGTCAGTTTCACACCTTAAGCTATCATCTGGCTAAGTTCATCTGAAATGACATTCACCGTGCAGTATTAATTTCTGTCGTAACATTGTTTTTTATATAAGTGTTGATTTCCATGCGGAATGATGATTTATTGTTTTTAATATGGAACATTTTGGCACAAGGCCCAAAATCCCATGAGGAATGACTGCAGAACACTTGTGTCTCCCCTTTTATAGGCAAAAGCACCCAAATGCACGGTGGGAATCTTTTTTCTTAGCCAATAAAATAGGCCGGTTTCCAGTTTGACATGACTCTGTCCCAATCTGCCTTGTCTAGAAGACAGACCGCTACGTTCGCTTGTCCGAACTTGCTTTTTCGTGTCGACGCCAATTCTTAGTTTGTGGACTTTTTGCCTTATTACTGTTAATTCGCCTTGCATACATTGCTTGCTTGATGTTATTTCATTTCTACCCTGTTGCATTTTCTTTTTCTTGTAAACTTTGTTAATATTGTTTGTTGGGAAGTTCTTTTCTTTATTTTGCATTTGATCATGGCTACTCACTCAACAATAAGCTGATGTAATAATAGTTAAATTCAAAAGTGAGAACCAAGGCAATGCGGGGCTGTTTGGCCGGATTCCTTCGTGCGTGGGTGGTTACATATTTATCCGTATCTTTCTACGTCTATTCAAAATGCTTGTAAAGATGTCACCTTCGAACTATGCAAATTAAGGTGGACGGGAGACAAACGGTTTTGTTAGTCATGTTTTATTCTTGTTTTAAAAGCTTTCTGATAATTGTTGTCCTCTTTAAATGACAATAGAGTCTTAATGATTATTATGCAATGGCACCTGAGCCGAGTCATCGACGGCGATTATCCAATTCGCTCGTGACAGCCTGACACTTTCGCTTTTCTTGTCAAGCATCAACGAAAGGTGACGTTGCAATTGTTACCAGAATTAGCCCACGAAAACGCTGTAAACACAATTTTTGATTTGGGATGCAAATTGTCAGGCAACCAATGCAGTAATTCAAGGCAAACATTTAAAAAAAGAAAACACTAATTTCTAACAATCAGCATCCATTTATCTATCAATCTCACAAATTAACTTACATTCTGTTACATACTTTGCGTATATAGATACATAGAAAGATTTTAAAACACGTAATTACAATTTTTAATAAAGATTTTTTACAATATGAATTAAGTTACCTCCCTTATATAGTACTGATTTTGGAATTAACCGAGCGCATAAATGACAAATACATTAATTCTTTGGTTTAGCAATTCATCCCTGAAGATGATCTTGGATGTTATCGAAAGTACTTGGGATAATAAAAACTACAAGAATAATGGCTTCTTTCTTGTTCAGTTTTGTACCAAAACTAAGAAATTGACCCGTGAACTTGAGAGGATTAAAATAAACATAAATAGACATAATATGTCTAGATTATTCGGTGAAACATGCTTGAATGAAGATATGCTGGCTATACACACATATATATATATATATATATATATATATATATATATATATATATATATATATATATATATATATGATGGACTCTCCCCGTCGAACTCGACGTATGAGGGTCAGACAGATAAGCTCCCAGAAACTGAAAGCCCGACACCCGCACAGGATTTGATTATAGTGGTGAAGGCTTCGTGCAGGGCCATCCACACTTTTTGGAGGGACGAATACAGGGACCTGGTGCAACGAATGCCACAAGGTCCCCAAACGACCCTCCGCAGGTTTTGAATTCAGAGTTTTCCTTCTCCTAGACCAGTTGCCATCCAAGGCTATAGAACCCAGTCTGTCCTGCTATTTACCCATAGTTGGAGGGAGAAGAAGAGGATTCACACCTTTCCCAAGGGTATTAGCACGTAAGTGTAAGTAATGGATTCGACTGGAATTCGAACTCGGCTCTCCGATTCCTAATCCAAGCCGTTATCCATTACCCCACCGTGTGTGTGTGTGTGTGTGTGTGTGTGTGTGTGTGTGTGTGTGTGTGTGTGTGTGTGTGTGTGTGTGTGTGTGTGTGTGTATATATATATATATATCTTCAGTAAAATGAATGGAGCACTTTGGCTGATTGGCATTTGTTTACATTTGTAAAAACAATACGCTAGATTTAGTTGTGTAACTCTACCGAGTGAAGATAGCTCTGGCTGACACCAAATTAGTTGAGTTTCAATCCTGGCTTGAGGCATTCGGAAGTCTAGTCACACTGAGGAGCTGAGATACAGCGAAACAGTACTGTCTGTGAATGACATATATATATATATATATAATTTTATTTTTTATAATAATAATTATTCCTCTATTTCTGACATAGAGCTCTTCTTGGATTTATATCGTTTTGGAAATATCCATGCTGATCACTAATTTTATCATTAATTATAAACAGACCTTGAGGTCTGTTTATAATTTTTGATTATATTTTGGCAATTTTCGTGTATGTTGAGTATTGCACTCGAAGTTTTGGTTACACTGTCCGAAGTTCATATTTTGTTATTTTTGTTCAAGTACTTTCGACTTTCGCACTCATTATCAAGAACCGATGTGATGTCTGTATGGTAGTTAGAATTCTTTTGTCTGCATCCTGGTACTCTGGGAAGCTGGATGTTTGAAATGGTCTAGCGTGATGGGTACTGGAAACGCGGCCGCACAAAAAGATTGTGATTTATTTATTTATTTATTTATTTCTATCTATCTATCTATCTATCTATCTATCTATCTATCTATCTATCTATGTCTATTTAAATCTATCTATCTATGTCTATTTAAATCTATCTATCTATCTATCTATGTTTGTTTGTTTGTTTGTCTCTCTCTCTCTCTTTCTTTCTTTCTTTCTTTCTTTCTTTCCTAGTGCATCTTTCTCCCCTCTCTATGCATTAACCCAATTAACTTGCTTATCGTATGTCGCAAACAAGATGTGAAAAAAGTTCTTATCATGCCGCCCCGTTCACTAATCTCCGTGGAAGAGGTTTATGCTAACAACCAGACAATCGTAAATCACACACACACACACACACACACACACACACACACACACACACACACACACACACACACACACACACACGCAACTAAATTCTGGCTTAATCAACTGATAAACTATTTACTATGTCCTTAAATGGTAAATTAAATTTTGGATATCTTGTCTTGTCCTAATGACGATTGTAAGATAAAAACATTAAACGCGAATGTTCTTTTTTTATCCTTGACCTTTTCTATAAGAATTCCCGATTTTTTTTATAGATGAGTTCACCCAACTCTAGGCTCGAGAGCCACACGAGTTTAATGTAAAATGGTTATGATGACTGAGGCGTGCCATATGATTGAAAGAGGAGGTGGTAGGAAGTGAAGATCATGAGGATAAGGGGGATAGATAATGATTGACCCTTAATTTGAAGATGTTAAGATTGTAGTGCTCAGGGAAGCATCCATGTGTAGTCTGTTCCACAAAGTAACAGCCCTTGGTGTATGTTGGCGGGGGGGGGTGAGTGACCTGTCTGAGGGGAACTATCTTTTTACATTTGGAACACGGGGGAAATGATGGTGATTCGACACCGTGGACGTAGCATGGTATGCTTTAGTCGTAAAGATATGAACTGGTGAAACTATAGAATGGAGCGCTAATCTAAACATTTTCCATGGAAACAGAAACACGAGCGATAGGCCTGCGAAGTTATGTCTGTGGGGAAAGAAGTTGCAGAGTTGAAGATAGGTCATCTTCACAAGATCGCGAAAACAATTTTGAAATCTATCAAAGCTAGAAAGTGACGATTGGACAGCTTCGGTGTAGCGTAAATGTGGCTCAAGGCCGAATGTATGGGGCATCAAGTGAGGATCAAACTCACTACTCAGTCGTAATTGATCTAGGGAGACAAGCTTGCTAACCATTAAACTACGTCGAAGTGCCAATTGCAGCAATACTAATGAGGAATTATTATCATACATTAATCCAGTATGTTACAGAATGCAAAGGCCAGGGCCAGAATGGCCAGCGATTAGCTGGAGTGCTTCGTGGACGGGTTATTCTGACAATGACGGATTGCCTTTGTCTGAATTTTGAATATAAGTCTAAAACGGCGCGAATTCGACAGAGGGTCTCAAGAAATCTGAAGCGCCGATATGCCTCCCACACCCAGTTTTGCGACCGTCTATGACCACCCAGGGAGGAACGCTAAGCCAGCATATGACATGCGTTCATGTGCCGTCATTCCTCCTTAGAAATCCTAGATGCCACCATTTTCTCCTAATAAAAACAAACAACAAAAAGAAATGGTCTATTTCGTCGATACCGTTTCATGTAGAAGCGTGGGGATCCAGAAATGACACAGAACGCAACAAGTATTTTGCGGTCATAAATAGGCTAATGTATTTTTGAATAATTTATATTTAATTTTATATTCGTAATTTTACTATATACGGCATATTCTTAAAAATTCTTGGTTAGTATTATAAAGCCTTTAACCTCTTATGTCATTTAAAATTATAATAATCATAGGGAATGTATTTAACGATGTCTATATAGCGTCAGTGTTAAACCTCTTACACTGGCTAGTCGATAGGATCTAATGGTAAATAATAATTGTCATGCAGGGGTTTTCTGGGACATTAAAACTATTTCAAAGGTGGGAGCATGATAAAGAATTTGAGAAACGCCAAGAAGTTGAGAAAAACTGCTCTACAGTAACCACAAGACACTCATTCCAATCATCAACTCCAAAGATCTGTCAGAAACATCAGTGAGATGTAAATACATTGTATGTAGAAGCATGGGGATCCAGAAACGACACAGAACGCAACAAGTATTTCTCGACCGGTGTTCCACAGAACCCTAGGGTTCCGCAAGAGTTTGATACGAGAAACATTGTTAAATAGGCTAATGTATTTTTGAATAATTTATATTTAATTTTATATTCGTAATTTATATTTATTTTCATATTCGTCATTATACTATACACGATATATTGTTAAAAATCCTTGGTTAGTACGATAAAGTCTTTAACCTCTTATATCACTTAAAATTATAATAATCATAGGGAATGTATTTAGCGATGTCTATATAGCGTCAGTGTTAAACCTCTTACACTGGCTAGTCGATAGGATCTTTACGTGTATCTTTTAGTGACTCACTCGAATGCAGAACATATGCAAGCTGTCTATATATTATCCTTGCCACGTGAACTACGATAAAAATATAAAAGAGATTAGATATTACTAATGGTAAATAATAATTGTTATGCAGGGGTTCCCTGAGACATGAAAACTGTTTCAAGCCTGACACAAAAGTAAAACGTTTGAGAGACGTTGCCTTAATCTATTCGATATGATGTCCTAATCTTTCAACATCTGTCTATATTTCTGAGATGCGGCATTGTAACTATTTACACGATTTACAAGGACACAGTGTATAAAAGTGTTGGTTGAAGTAATCCAGTGACTTGATCCAAAAGAGTTGTGAGTTCAATACCTGGCTACAGCAGAGGTGAAGAAAAACTTGAATAGTTGGGTTACTAAAGGGGATTAACTGAAACTGAGATATCTAGAAAAGGGATGGCACGTGGAACTAGAACAATCTACCCCCGTGGACTAAATAAAGGGTCCGGTTGAAATTCCAACGTATATATCACCTGAAGAAGGCCGGTGCGTATAACAGCCGAAACGTCGTGAATATGACAATAAAGATGAGGACAACAGTCCAAACAATGTAATCTCTTTTTGTTTTGGTGTACGGAATTCTGTGGCATGTTTGTGTCAGTAATTGTGGCTAGCTAAGTTTAATTATAAGACATTTTTGTATTTTACAAAATAAACATTGCTTTCTTCTTAGGTACCGAGCCTTTAAGAACAATTACGACTGAGTAGTGAGTTCGATCCTCACTGGGTGTCCCATACTTTAGGCCTTGTACCACATTTCATACAAAGTATAATGGTTTGCAAGCTTGTCTCGCTGGAACTGAATAGTGAGTTCGATCCTCACTGGTTTCCCCATACTTTCGGTCTTGCCGCTTAGAAAATCACCATGTTAGACATGTGGAGTATTTCTGCGATATCCCGTGTCATGTGACCCGGAATATGCTTAACCAACGTTTCGATTTGGTCATTATCAACAACAGCAGACCTGCCGGGGCGTTCCCTGTCTTCCAGATCAAAATTTATATATATAATTTTATTTTTAATGGATACTAATATTTACTATAGAGTAGACGCTCCGTTTATTTATTAAACAGTATATTTATTTTCGCTACCGGCTTGAATATCCGAGAAAATTATTAGGGAAATATTTGTGATCTCCGGCAGGATTTGAACCTGCGTTCCCTTAAGGGAACCGTCATTACGTGCTTTCACTCTCGGCTACAGAGTGCGTCGTTGACCAAGCAAAGCTGAATAGTGCCTTTAAACGCAGATTTGTCTCTGGTTCTTGAAATAAACATGTCTACTCAGTTTCGCATCCTAACGTAAACAAAGCAATTTTCAAAGAAAGGGGTGGATTTTTTTTATTTATTAACCTTATTAATCTTGTTCAAACGATAGACATTGAAAAAAAAAAAAACTGCGAATAATTTTCCAACCCTGTAAATACATGCATATAGACATAAACACACACGCACACGAACGTACAGACACACACACACACACACACACACGGATATATTCATGGTTATATACGTAGATATAAAGCGACATGTATATACACACACATAGATATGAATACCAGGATAGTTTAAAAAAATATAAAGCCTAAGCCATAGGAAGCTTCCCCCTCCACTAGTCAGTACCACTCCTTTGGGAAGGGGCTGGGTTTATTGCCCGGCGCTTGAGACGTCCCCAAAAGGGCAATTTTTCCATGGTATTTCCGTTAAATCCACTTTAAACTGAACTTGTGTCATATTCGGTAGCGGCAATTATAATGTTATGCTATAAAATGTACATTTAAAAATAAGAAAAAAAAACAGAGAGGGAGAGGGAGAGAGAGAGAGAGAGAGAGAGGGAGTGTTACAGGCAGATAACCGCGTATTCGAAGTCAGAACGTAATCCCCTCCAGTACTCGACAGCACATTAAACAAAAACAGAGAGTGGGTTAAAAGGAATTAACCGTGGATTCAAAGTCAGGACATTATCATTGATAACTCTCTCCTCCAATTTACGGAGCCTAGTTAATATATTCTTAATACTTGATATAATGCAAAAATATCACAATGATAAAATTGTTCAATAATTATTTATAATTATTTATACTGGGACTCATGCATGCAATTACAAGTAATACATAATAATATTTAAAATTTTGGAATCATATTTATTTTTGGCATATGAATTTTTTGAAACTGTTTCTAAATCTTTGATTGTCTTTCAATCATTTCGCCTCACCTGCTATCCTCTTCCGCCGCACTTATGAGGTGTGCCATAAAGTTTCTGTTCTAATATATATATATATATATATATATATATATATATATATATATATATATATATATATATATATATATATCTCCAAGTATAGGATTAGTGTATACGGAATAAATTCCAAGAACCCAAAAATACTGTTCTTAAAAGAGTGCTCAATGCAGAGTAAAGCAAATAAAATTTATTCGAAAATCATAACATAAATATGTTATAAAATCATTATAAAAATAGCCATTTTGTTTCAACATTTGTGGAGTCTTATCAAGTGATGGTGTTGAATGTGGAATAAAGAGTTTTAAAAACATTTAAAACTCTTTATTCTACATTCAACACCATCACCGGAAGTGTTGAAACAAAATGGCTATTTTTTAGTGATTTTATAACATATTTATGTTATAATTTTTTAATAAATTATAGATATAATATATATATATATATATAAATATAAAAGTGAACATAGAAGTCAACACTTAGAGGCGACAGTCTGTTTCATGCTAGATGCAATCGTCAGGCCACCGACGATTGCATCTAGCATGAAACAGACTGTCGCCTCTAAGTGTTGACTTCTATGTTCACTTTTATATTTACACACGCTATATCTCTGATATTGAGCACTTTATTCCATAAATATAGCACATCTTAAGACAATATTTCTTCATATATATATATATATATATATATATATATATATATATATATATATATATATATATATATATATATATTTCATTGGCATATGAGGAATTAGGTAAATATTCAAAGACACGTTATATATATATATATTACGCCACACACACGCACACACACACACACACACACACACACACACACACACACACATATATATATATATATATAACATGTATATATATTTACGTTTTTTTGTTCAAAATAACGATGACCCACTCGTTGCCGTGCTAACTTGTTTCCGTTGACGCGTACTGATATCGCTATCGAAGCGATTTCGTATATATAATACGTCACATATATCTTGTGGAATTTGGTAATAGCTTGAGAAAAAAAAATTACAGGCTGAAATTACAGGTTGAATCTACGGACTCTCAAGAATTACTCTGACCTTCCAAAGTTTACACAGGAAATATTGTGTTTTGGGAACTTTTGCTGTAAACATAATTTTGGTTGTAAATATGTAACATCTTCGAGGATAAAATACGGATATCTTTCCTGAGGTGTTTATAAACTGTTATTAACATTAACAACAATCTATTTTAAATTACAAAATTTTATTTGGATTAAACGAACATTACTTATAATATAATGCATATTACTTATAATACATTCCTTCTTGCTGTCAATTTTTACGGCTCGGATACACAAGTATATATATATATATATATATATATATATATATATATATATATATATATATATATATATATATAAATATATAGATATATGTATATATATATATATAATTTCTGTATGTTTATATTCTTTCTTACCAACTTATAATCAGATCTTAGAATCAACCAGTAATACACAATTCCTTCGAATGTCGTACTATCGTTACAGATGCGCGCAAAATGGTCGCTTCATTTCCCAGTCTAGAAAGTGCCTGACACCTACTGTCCCAATATAGAGTATTCCTGCCATATCTGGACTAGTGTTGCACAATCATCACTGTCGATTACTCGGTCTCCTGGGTGACGCATTATTTCCCACCCTGCAACCTCTTTCCCCACAGACGCAAACGTTGTTAGCTTCTGGCCACTTTAACGCTATTTCCATGACAAATATTCAGACGAGCAGTATTCCTTAGTTCCACCAGTTCAGACCACGCCAGGCCACGTACACAGGATCAACCCATCCTCATTTCCTTCGTATTCCATTGGTAAGGAGGAAGTTCCACTCAGACAGTTTCTTCCCCAGAACAGTAACTTCGTGGAACAGACTCCCGAGAGGATGCTTCTCCGATCACTCTTACCCTCTCCAATTCTAGGGCTAACTTTTATAATTCCTACATATCCTCATAATATGTACTTCTCTACGTCAACGTCATTCAGTAACTTGAGTGGCTTTTGGGACTGGTATTGCGTGAACAGCAGTTTAAAATTAATTTCAGTTTGACCAATATATTGAAATTGTCCAGGCAGTTGGGAGCATGCTGAGGAAAATTCACGAGAAATGCGGATATATCTAAAATAGAATTCCCAAATTTTTCGTCTCTAAAATTTCGAGTGATTTTATGACAGACATAACATTGTTTTTTTTTTTTCTGTGCTGTTCGCTCTCCGGTGAAAGAAGGAAACTTTTGTTTCTTTTGCGGAAATACGTCAAGTTGAAATTTATATTGTACTTATTACTGTTCAACAGGAAACAAAACTTTAATGCATCTCGCTTTTCATAAAGATGGTTTCGAATGACACACGTGTCGCGGCGTATCGCTCTTAATTGTGACTCTTTTTCTTTATGTAGGTGACGTTTGACGCACGTTTTCAGTCAACCTCCACCTTTGTATATAGAGGATCATAAAAAAAGATTTCAATTTTTATGCAGATCATCATCCTCGTTGATGTATCAAATATCGTAATATCAACAGAGTATAAACATCCCTCTCTTTCACTCTCTCTCTCTCTCTCAATATATATATATATATATATATATATATATATGTATATATATATATATATATATAGTTTCCATAGTAATTAATGTTGCAAAGGGCTATACTTATAAACACGCGCAAACCACAAGATAGCTTATTCCTAAATTTCCGCTTGAGGATGAAACGGGACTCGATACCTTAATTCAACTTAATTTAAATAATTATATTGAGGGTTCCGGCTCTTGTTTTTGAAACATGAAAACTCTTATGTAGCGAAGGGATCATATTTAAAAAAAGAAAATTATATTATATATATATATATATATATATATATATATATATATATATATATATATATATATATATATATATATATCGAGGAGGCACGGCGAAGTAGCGGCTCGGATTGAGGAATGGGAGAGCTGAGTTCGAATTCCAGTCGAATCCATTACGTTCACTTATGTGCTAATACCCTTGGGAAAGGTATTAATCCTATTCTCCCTCCAGGTATGGGTAAATAGCAGGAGAGACTGGGTTCTATAGCCTTGGATGGCAACAAGGCTAGGAGAAGGACAATTCCGAATTTAAAACCTGCGGAGGGTCACCAGGTCTCTGTATTTAAAAAGTGTGGTTGGTTTTGCATAAAGCCTTCACCACTATAATCAAATCATATGTGCTGGTGTCTGGCTGTCGGTTCCTAGGAACTGAGCTGCTTGACCCTCATACAACGAATACGACGGGAGAGTCCAATATATATATATATATATATATATATATATATATATAGAGAGAGAGAGAGAGAGATAGAGAGATAATAGCAAATTGTAACTTGTATGGATTATTCCAAAGAGGACTTTTAGTCTATATGAGAGCTCTATGTATGATACAGACCAAATAATAATATTAATTAGGAAAAAAATTTAAAAATTCATTGTCGGTAATAAATTTATTTCGATGAATATAGGCATTTTCATTTCATCAGACCAAGATTAATATGCTTGTATTCATCGAAATAAATTTATTACCGACAATAAAATTTTAAGGGTTTTCCTAATTAATATATTAATATATATATATATATATATATATATATATATATATATATATATATATATATATACTGTAGTACAAAACTATTTATTTACTGTGAAACGTAGGAAAATATACTTGGAGCTCGTATGAGAAACGCCACATAGTAGGAACCGATATTAAACTAGAAAGAATGAAAGTCTCCAGCCATAAATAAACTCCAACACCAGATCTCTTCCCAAGAATAAGATACTTTACGAGCGGGAGCGAAACCGGTTGTTTCGCTTTTAACATGCCTTGCAATATTTAGCTACACACTTTTATTTCTGCAAGATATATATATATCATCAATTTCTTGTTCGTGTATTGCTTAATATATTGTGTAATTGTCATCTTTGATAATGGCTTATGTAAGCCGAAAGCTTAGATTGGATTAAAAATATGTATCAATATTGTGATTTTCTTTCGTTGTTTAATGATAATGTTATTAAGCTTATCAGACGATATGAAAAGAACTTACATAAAATATATAGACAACACTTGTCTATATTATTTAATGAAACATGTATGAATATATATATATATATATATATATATATATATATGCTTATACAACCACACACACGCAGACACACACAAATACATATATATATATAAAATTCTGTGACTTCAGTTAGTCCGTCACACCCTCTCAAATAGCCATACGTTGACTGATCGAAACCAAATTTTGGAGAAAAGTGCAAACTGGTAAGTGGGGTACAAAGTACAGTTGGTTTTACTAGTGTGCGTAGCTTAGTTCAATAAATTTTCATTACTTTTTAAAATTAAAATTTTATAATTTAACATGCAAAATACTCCCACTACTTTAAAAATAATTTAATGATTAAAATATATACTTATTTAATAAAAATGTAATATTGTTTCCTTGCATCTGTTTTAGTTTTTATATAGGAAAGAATGTAGTTTATCGTTCGCCCTGCGTTTGCGAGAACTATAAACAAATCACAATGACCAAACGCTTCAAAAACTTGTAATTTGGCTCCAGAAGGAAATATTTACGCATGGCCACTTGTATGTTGCATGCTCAAGAGTAAGAAATTCTAAGAATTTATTTTTAGCTGCTAAAAAAGAAAAAAAAATTCTGAAAAATATTGTTTGCCATGAAGTCCTATAAAATTAAATTAAAGAAATTTTGAAACTGCGATGAAGAGTTTTTGTCGAAGTATTTTTCCAAACAAATCAGCTAATTAAAATTTCATCGAATGATTTGCGAAATTGAACGAAACGTTTGTAAATCTCAACAAAAATTGTTAGCGATTACTTCAACAATACTAAATACTGTGTGGTTTTCAGCACGTTCAAAAGAAATTCTAGTACATATATATATATATATATATATATATATATATATATATATATATATATATACTTTTTGCAGAATAATAAAACAAATTTCGTACAAGCTTTCTTGTGCGGTCTAGGTACGCGTAACCGTTTTATACATGTGTCACTTTAGATTGAAATGAATATCAGCATTCCAAAATTATGTCAGAATATAGCCAACAGAATCTCGTCCACCACACTGACCACACTCAGTTCCTGATGTATATCTCATTAGAAAATTGGAAAAATACATTAAAAAAATTAAAGACAACATGATTTTATAATATATATATATATATATATATATATATATATATATATATATATATATATATATATATATATATATATATATATATATATATATATATATACTAAGTCAGAGTTGCTCAGTCTGCCCTGCTGGAGGGAGAAGATGTTTAATACCTTTCCCATGTAATGGATTTGACTGGAATTCGAACTCGGCTCTCCCTTAATTCGAACCGCTATCCACTACTCCACCGTGTGTGCGTGCGCATATATATATATATATATATATATATATATATATATATATAAAACGGAAACTTTTTCCACTTTGTCATACATTTTTCCCTCCAAAACAGTTCTTGATATTTAAAAATTATGTATCCTCATATATCTGTGTGTGTGTGTGTGTGTGTGTGTGTGTGTGTGTGTGTGTGTGTGTGTGTGTGTGTACTAGTTTACCGAGTTTGTAAAAAGCGACGGCTTAAAATTATTTGCTCTACCCAGTGAGTTCCAAGGTGTGGGTGGTGTAATGGATAGCAGGTTCGGAATATGAAATCGGCAAGTGAAGTTCGAATTCCAGCCGGTTTTGTTACATTCTCTTTCGCCATTCTCTTATTCATTCACACCCTGGGAAAAGTATGAATTCATCTCCTCTCCCCCGCTATGGGTTAAATAGTAGGACTTTGAACTGGAAAGTCACCGTTAGTCACAAAAATCTGTTCATCGGTTTTGACTTTAAACAATTCACAAATGGTTGATAAGCAGTAAAAGATTTATCAACAAATTCCCAGTGAGTTGAAATATAATTTTCCTATTACTATTTTTGTATTCTGACGGTTTCGTTTCCAGCGACAATAATCATTACACCAACTAAACATCTTTGCCAGTCAGTACCAATCCTGCATTGTATTTTTTTTTCCTTTTTTTGCTCGTGCAAGTTTCCGGCCACTTCAATTGTTTCTGGTTACATCGCAACTAGAAACTCGGCAGATAACGGCTGGCCAATTGCACAAAGTGGAACACGAAGCAGAATTCTGAAGTAGGACGTTTGACATTTGAAGGAAAAGAAACAATGGACTGGACGCCGGCAAACGATACGGAATCAGCACGGTGTTATATGCTGGTGATTTTCTAAGCGTAGCACAAGGCCAAGAGTCTGGAGCACCCAGTGAAGATCGAACTCACTACCCAGTCGTAATTGATCTAGCGAGACAAGCTTTCTAATCATTATACCACATATCATTTGCTAAGCGTAGCTTAGATGTGGCACAAGGCTGAAAGTATAGAGCACCCGGAGAAGATTGAAATCAATACTCAGTCGTAATTGACCTAGCGAGACAAGATTGCTAACCATTACTCCGCGTCGATGTGTCGAATGATTTTCTAAGCGTAGGTTAGATGTAGCACAAGGCCGAAAGTGTGGACCACCCAGTGCGGACCGAACTCACTGCTCAGTCGTAACTGATCTAGCCAGACCATGCTTGTTAACCATTACATCACGTCGAAGTGCCCAATAATATTCTAAGCATATCTTAGATGTGGCACAAGGCCGAAAGTATGGAGCACCCCGTGCAGATCGAACTCACTGATCAGTCGTAATTGATCTAGCTACATCATGCTTGCTAACCATTACCTCACGTCAAAGTGCTCAAAGAACGATGTGTTATGTGTCTGTAGCAAAAAGGAAAGAAGGCATCGGCAAAACGAACACATTGCAATAAGCTTAAATCAACTGGGGCACTGCTCAGCGAGATTAGCAGATTATTTTTTATTGAGTAATGAGTTTGGTCTTCCCTCAGAAGTGGAGTATTAAGTCCAATTGATGCTATAAGAACAGCCGAACAATGTCCTCGCCACCGCGATCCTACATTCCTCAGTTCCAAAAGTTCTTAGCTTCACAGCTAAGACCCACCATGCCACGTTCACTGGGAACTAACGGGGTCGGGAGACTATTATTATTGAATAATGAGTTTGATTTTCACTAGGTAGTTCCGGATTAAGTGCAGATGATGCAAAAGGATGAGCCCAAAATGTGAATTGCAAATCGGAGATACCAGAATCAAACAAGTGCGGAAGTCTAAGTATCTAGGAAGTGTATTAGCAGAGGACGGAAAGGCTGACAATGAGATCCAAAGGCGCAGTGGGGTAGCCAAAGATGCATTCCAAAAGCTGAGCAGAGTACCGAGAAATAAGGAAAAGAGTACTAAACTCTTACGTGATATCTGTCCTCCTCTATGGCAGTGAGTGCTGGACAATCTCCTCAAAGATGAAGGAGAGATTTGAAGCAACAGAAATGTCGTTCTACAGAAGGATGCTGAGAATACTATAGACTGAATATATGAGCAACGACGAAGTTTTAGCGAAATTGGAAACATAAGGGAAATTTATACATAACATCAGAAAGAGATAGTTCAGGTTTCTAGATCACATAATGAGGAAGGAGGGCTTGGAAAATCTGATACTCACATGACAAGGCAAGCGAGACAGAAGAGAGCAGTGCATGGCATACTTAGTGAGCTTGAGTAAATAGATGGTGGAACAGGGCTTAGGAGAAATAACAGAAAGACAACATTTATTGAGAGCTACAAGGGACAGGAAATTGTGGAGAGCAATGATCGTCTACACCCCGAAGGGACCCGGTACATGAAGAAGAAGATGCTTAAGAAGTACAGAAGTTTAAACATCTGGTAAGTTTTTTTTAGCAGAGGACAGAAAATGTGGCAGCGAAATCCGTAGGTGCACTGGAACTGAGGAAGATGACTTCCAAAAGCTAAGCAAAGTAATAAGAAAGAGGAGATTTTCGTTAGAAACAAAGAAAAGACTGCTGAACATTATATGTAATACGAATCCTCATTGTTGGACAATTTCCTTACAAATGAAAAGACGACTTGAAGCAATATAGATGTGGTGCTACAGAAGGATACTGAGAATGCCATGGACTGAACATGTGAACAATGAAAACGTTTTAAGGAAAACGTAAATGAAAAGGACATTTATACTTAGAATCAGAAGGAAACAGTTTAAATTTATGAGATACATAATGAGGAAAGAAAGCTTGGAGAATTTGACACTCAGAGGACATACTAAAGGTAAGAGGGTCATAGGAAAACTACGCTTAACCTACCTAGTGAGCTTGAGTAAGTGGATAGCTGAACAGAGATTGGGAGGGAGGAAGTTGTGGAGGGACATGATCGCCCACGCCATAAAGGGACACGGCACATAAAAGTAGAAGAAGTTAGTGTAAGAACAGCCCATCTCGATCCAAGCATAATAAAATCTATTCATTTTTAATGCCACGTCCCTTGATGACGTGTCGGGCACAGTTTTTTCCATTTGCCTTTTCATTATAATCTGTGAATTGCCATGATTTCGTAGGAAAGATAATGGAGACGTTTCCTCATTGCCTTCTCACCGTTTTTGTATTCAGCTTACTTTCACTGAGACTGGCAAATTGTCCAGTTCACACTCCTTCTCTGCTCCTTTGAACAGGAGTAGAGGTTTATCCTTTGTTTCCTGTTTAGCATTGGGTTTCCGGTTTCTTCCAAAGTCTTTTCGTTCTCATTCATTTCCCTTGCGTCTTAGTGGCATTAACGCCTTGCTTGGAGTGAATTGATTAAATAAGTTAGAGAGTTCAGTGTACCCTGCTATTTAACCCATAGCTGAGGGGAAGAGATAAGAGATGGATTCGTGCCGTTCCCAAGAGCATTAGTGCGAAAGTGAACCCAACAGACTCAAACGATTTTGAACTCGTCTCTCCTGTTTAATTTCTAATGATTGTTACGCCACCCGCACACAGCCCGATAATTATCTCTTCTAATTTAGTAACAAATTTGCATTTACACAGTTAAAATATCTACTTTAAAGTAAGTCAACGAGAAATTCAGGAACTTGTTACTTCACACAAAGCCACGTCATAGGGGACGTTAAAATAAACACGTTTTGTTTAGCTTAGAATAGTTTTAGTCAGGCTCGAGAGGTCAGGAAAGAAACTTGTACTGTTTTGGACGCGCAAGCAAGTTTCTTATCTGTGAACTGCCATGACCGCTTGGAAAAGATAGTGGAGTGGTTTCCCGTTGCCTTCTCCACAGATTGCTTTTCTTTATTATCTGAAGAATTAAAGTTTTGTGCCAGATGAAGCTAAACGTTTTATTGACTGAAACTGTGTCGCTATGGGGGAATGATATAGTCTTGCATCTCATATCTAATTGTTAATTATTATAGCATGATACCTACTTGAAAGAATGGAGCTATAAGATCTTATAATTTTTACATCTCACTCTTCAGGTTATACATAGTATAATATTATACGCAGTATATATATATGTGTGTGTGCGTGTATATATATATATATATATATATATATATATATATATATATATATATATATATATATATATATATATATATAATAAATTGCTGATAATCCCTAAAGCGTGGATGGACAGGTCCGTCTACGAAACCCTGGAGTCGGGATGCTGATGGTAACATTAATCAGCTAAGTGACAAATTTTTACTCATATTAATTCTATTAATGTTCTAACTTTGATATCGAGCACTTTTCTCTCAATATTCCGTTGACTATCAGCATTTTTGATTTCATACTATCTTTTGCGTCGCTTTTATATATATATATATATATATATATATATATATATATATATATATATATATATATACACAGATCTGACACGCCGTCAGTGTCTTATTCTAACGTAATGAAAGACATTGTTAGGAATGTGTTTTTCACTTATTAATCTGATATATTGCCATTTATTACTTAAACGAAACTTTTAATCGATACCTATATCCATATCACATACATAGACACACAATATATATATATATATATATATATATATATATATATATATAGGCGTCCTAGTCGTCTGAAGATCGTGTGAGCGTGAAACTTGAGTAACGGCTCAAGCTGTCCTTTGTAAAGCGCTGATGTTGTGAAACATTTTTTTTCCCCTTCTGGTTAGTCTGGGCGTTGAGCACTTTACTACGTAGGTAGGTGTTAGCCTCTTGCTATGTCTTTCTTTATTCTTTCCTTGTTGGGGATTTTTCTTGCCGGAGGTGTTAGGTCGTCTGCCAATCGAAAATCTTATTAAAGGGAATGTACCTCTCCGCAGGTCATCGAACCTATATCGCCTTTTTTTTTTTCCTGGGAAACCACCTTCATGTCACCTTTATTTTTTTTTGCAAATATTTTATTCCACAAATGAGTTTTATGTAATAAAAAAAAGAATAAAGAAAAAGCATACGATGAAATTGCGATTATAGAATTTAAAAACCTGAATAATTAATAAAATGAATAAAATTAGTTCGAATCGTCGACAGGTTGACGCATTCTTTTAAAATAAACGTGAAAACTACAATAGATTTCGGGAACGTTAATAATAAACAGTTACCTATTTTTAAAATCAGTAAGCGTGAAACAGAGTTTTAAATGGGCAACTAATACAAAAATGGTTTTTATGTGTATTAAAAAGATCTTTAAAAGCATCTAAAATGGAACACTCTTATATATGCAAGGAAAGGAACATATATATATATATATATATATATATATATATATATATATATATATATATATATATAAATAAATAACCACCTGTTAAACATGAGTCACTGTCTTGCGTCAGGTGCAAACTTTTCTCAATTGTTCTAACAGTCGGCTGATCGTGACAGACGACACGCACAAGGTTCTTCTCTGAACATGCAAATTAGTCAGAAGGCAAACAACAGACCATACTGTAAATAAATCTTGGAGTATCATACAAGTTGCGGTGCTATTTTTAGTTGTATTTAAATTTACATTTTACAATTAAAATCAATATTTACATCTTGTGCATCAAAATGGTCGTAAAATAGCAACGAATTTTCGACGTCGGCAAAAAATCGGCTTGCGCTTCCACCCTCGACAGATAGGAACAATATTAGCCTAAATTATTTAAGATATTAAATTATTTTCTCTGTGTGTCTGTCTGTCTGTCTATCTATTTATCTATCTATCTATCCATCTCTCTCTCTCTCTCTCTCTCTCTATATATATATATATATATATATATATATATATATTAATGCATTTCACCCCAAGCGAGGCGGGAGTGCCACTAGTAAGCAACAGGCTACAGAGTGTGTAAGTAAGGGAAAAGACTGGGTATAGGTGGGTTGAGGAAAGGATAAAAAGAGGAACGGAGGAGGATAAAAAGAAGAATGGGAATCAAGGCAACAGAAGATGTCGATTGACATTACATTAAAATTTTTGAAGATTATAGTTATCAGGGAAGCAAGTAAGAGAAATGGAGTTCCACTGTCGGGAACTGCGAGAGAAGAAGCTGTTGGAGTAGAAGAGGCGGTTACTTTAACTGTTTCGACAGTAAAAGGGTGGGACCGAGATGCCAATCGAGCAGCACACTTAAATTAATGCAGTCGGGCACCAGTATATCTATCTATCTAGCTATAATATATATGCCCCTGAAAAATTTATTTCGGTTGAGCTCTCTGGGGAGGATGTGTGGGTTTGTAAACAGTGACTATTACGGCTAATAATGCAAGACTCTTCGGTAAATCGAATCGAGTTCTCTCAGTCACTGTGTGTTTATCTAAGTATAAATACGCTTAAATTCACCTTCTTCTCTGCCGTGCGCCAACGGCTTCAGGGTTAAATTTCCGACTGACGCGAATTCAGCCGGTTTTCGATTCTAGCCAGAGGCAACCGGACGTCTAGCCACACTGATGAGCTGTGATACAGCGAAACAGTCTGTCTGTGGATGACAATATATATATATATATATATATATATATATATATATATATATATATATGATAAAATATAGTTGACGGTATTATATATTTATGGGTTAAAGTGTTCAATATCAGGAAAAGAGCGTATGTAAATATAAAAGTGAACATTGAGGTTCACATCAAATTTGCAGATGGCGTTCAAGCATGAAACAAACTGTCGCCGCACGTGTCGACCTTAGTGTCTACTTTTATATTTAGATATGCTCTGTCCCTGATACTTTAACCCATAAATATATATAAATGTATTGGTTTCGCTCTATGAGGAATTTTATCAGGACATATGTAGCATTTATTTCGTTGCACGTGTTTATATACAAAAGCGAGGATGTCACTGGTTTATCGAAGCTTTTAAATGTGACAATGTTCATGAATATTCATCAGGTAGGTGAAAGGTCAGTCAAAACATGTCGAGGATTCAAAGTCTTGTAAGGCAAAAGTAAGCGAGTAATAAATACTACACTTGCCTTGATATTGTCTCTCAGAGGACGAAACGTGTAGGCTAAGAATAGTTTTTCCTCTTGTCTTATTATTCTTTTTGATCCTTTACAGATACACTCTATGTGAATATACTTCACACACACACACACACACACACACACACACACACACACACACACACACACACATATATATATATGTTTTTAAAATATGATTAGAATCCCGACGAATATTTTAAGAAATTTGAGAAATGGGAAACGTTTAATTGAAAATAGATTTGATTACGTGTTTCGCCTTTCTAAGCTTCATCAGTTCCCAAAACGAAAGCAATTAATGTGTATTTGTGTATATGCTTAAATAATGAATCATAGTACTTTTCCCTAATTTGGTATTTCTCGTGATTAAAGAAGAAAGAAAAATACACAAAAAAAGAGGAGGAGGATTCATACCTTTCCCAAGGGCATTAGGACGGAAGTGAATGTAATGGATTCGACCGGAATTCGAACTCAGCTCTCCGATTCCACAATCCTAGCCGCTATTCATTAGTCCACCGTGCCTCCCCCGCTAACTTCACGTAATGGAAAATTAATTTTACCTTCTTCTTATAGCAAAGCTAATTCCCCACCCCTGCAATACTTTTATCTAATTATCTAATTGCTTTTATCTGTTCATCAGTTTGAAGTATCGCACATCATTTTAATGAGTTTCAGCCGAAAATATCGAAATTTGAGTTTCATTGTAGTAGGTTTAATTAGATAAGCCACAGTCATGCAATTATTTCAATATATTAAACTTTTAAAGTTATGCAATTTTTCAAATATATCTGTGGACTCTTTCAGGATAATTAATGCTATAAATAGATGTAGTGCAAATATGTCAAACAAAAACCATACCAAGAATATAATGTTTAAATAGTCGCTGTATTTACGTGCATTGGTTGATTGGTTTGTAATTTACGGCTTATCAACTTTTGCAGCTTATTTAAAGCTATAAATTATTTTTAGATTTTTGTAAATATTAATAATTTTATTGATACAATTCCTACTAATTAACACATAGCGGGGGCAGAGGGGATGGGCTAATACCTTTCCCAAGGGTATTTGCGCATAAGTAAATATAACGAACTCGACTGAAATTGGAACTCGGCTCTTCCAATTCCGAGCAGTTAAACGACCGGCACACCCAAGTTTGCAGCAGCTGATATTCTCAAGCGGTCACCCATCTCGGTACTAACTAGGCTCGATGTTGTTTAAATTTGGTGTCATACGAGAACCGGTGTTTGAACGTGAAACAAAACCCAACAACTTGCGACTGCTAGAACGCGCATGCATTGAATAGCATAATATAGCTGACACATCTTGTTCGGTGCTTATGCTATGTATTTAGAAATTATTGCTAAAATCTTGAATAATCTGCAATATTATTGGTCTTGACATGCCATCTCGGCTTCAGTCGCTTTCCCGCCACCATAATGTAGCTTCCCTGTGCCTTTTCTATAAATATTTTCATGGTAATTCTTTTGATGAACTTGCCTCTTTGGTACCTAGACTTTACGAATTTAAGCGCAGTACTGGATTGGTAGCAAGGTCTCATCAATTCACAACTTATTTAGCTAGATTTAACCGTAAGTTCTACGTTAACAGTTTCTTCTATCGCACTTCTTGTTTGTGGAACTCTATTCCACTTCCAACTTCTTGCCTTCTAGACAACTTTGATCATCAAATTTTAAATGCAATGTCAATCGTTGTCTTCTGTTCTTTTATTGTCCTTTCTCCTTAATAATGTATCTTTTTTTCTCTCATATTCTTTTACACGCAGTAACCTCTTGCATCTTAGTGGCTTTGTTGCTTTGAGTTGGTATGAAATGATTAAAAAATATAAAACCCAATAACTTGTGACCGATAGAATAAAATTTCGTGAACTATTCTCTATTACAAAATTTGGTAAATGTTCGTTTTTTTCTTTTCATAATTCTAAAAATTACATACGAATCACAACAGTTCCTACTTTTAGAATCTTGGAAAAGAAAGGTCATGGAGGTGTAGCATTTTCACTGGTAGAAACTTAGACATTTACAATACATGCCTGTGGACTTCCAACCTTTTCGGAGATGCAATTGTTCAAATTATTATCGGCTATTTTTAAATGTTCTATTTGCCAACGATTGTTAATTTTATTCGTCTAGAAAATAATCAATAATTGACAATGACAAAAGCCCATTGTGAAAATAATTATTTTATTCTTTGTTGAAAAAAAAAACCCTGTGATTCTGGGTGAAAAGAGAAAAAAAAACCTATGCCAAGATTTAAACAAATCTCCAACACCGTACGTTATTAGCTAGAATTCTGTGGAATATCTTAAATATCGTGTATTACGGGCTCTCTGAATAATACAAGACAATCCTAGCTAGCCTTGTTTTGGTTATCTTTTGTTTTTTGAATCGCAATCACTCCAAGCAAGGCAATAAAGCCACTAAGACACTAAGAGGTTAATGGGTGTGGAAGTATTAAAAAAACAGAACCATTACTAAGAAGCGAGAACAAAAGAAGAGTAATCGGGAGGTCAGTAGATAGCGATTGACACTACATTTAAACTTTTGAAGATTAAAGTTGACTGAAAAGCATGGAGCCGGAAAGGCGTTCCACAAATGCGAGAAAAGAAACTGTTAACATATAACTTACGGTTACATCTGATCAACTCGGAGATGATGAGACCTCATCGCTAGTCTAGTTCTGCGCTTAAGTTCATAAAGACTAGGTAACATCGCAAAGAGCTCATCCAAACAATTACCATGAAAGTATTTATAGAAAAATCAAGGGGAGGCAACTCCAAATAGAGTTTGAAAATTTACGCAAAAAATACTTATTCTTTGATGTGCTGTGTCCCTTCAGAATGTGGGCTATCATATCTTTTATAGGTTTTAGCCATATCCCTCCAACTTCCTCTTTTGGAAGGTATGTTACTCATTTTTTCCCTCTGCCTCACTTGCCTTCAATATATCTTGTAAGTTTTAGCCTCCCCGCGCCATTTTCCCTCATTATGTATTCCAGAAATCCTTTCTGATTCTAAGTATAAGTGTCATCGTTTTTACTTCCATTTTTCCTTAAAACTTTCTCGTTGCACATATGCTCAGTATCCTTCTGTAGAACCACATCTTTTAAGGTTCAATTCTCGTCTTCAACTGTGATGAAACATTCACTGCCATAGAGGAGGATTGATATTATATAACAGTCCAGAAGTAGTTCTTTGTTTCTAGCGAAATCTTCTATTGTATTTTTTATTTCAGAACAACACGAATGTATTTATAGAAAGGTCACAGGAAAGCTACATTAAGGCCGCTGGAAAATTACAAACGTGTAAGATTCTGTCGTGAAAAATTGTATAGAATGACACAGTGCATTAACTTCCTTAGCTGTAGACCAAGCAGTTGATTCAATATAACCTTTCTACTTCATGTCAGTGGACAACATTATTACATTATTATCAGTAATAGCAAGGCCAATATTTTTATTTTTTGTAACTTGACTTTTTTTTTTAATGGCGGCTATTCCCTTTTTACTCTTCTGTTGATATTAGCACATCTTTTGGAAGCCGTTGCCAGATGAAAATAAAATGGACCAAAAAGAAATATCTCCCAAAACTAAGAGGTCACCAATGATATTAGTGTCTACCAATAAAATTACTGAGGCGGTCACTAGAATTTGGAAAGTCATCTGTTGACTGAGCCAAATTGAAACAGTGTCCGGTCCGTCAGGCAATGTTGCAGATCTCTCATGACTAAATTCGTCTCTTGCACCGGTCGGGTTGATTTTCATGTAGTCCGTATCTCTCGGATTGTTTTCTTTCTTACTGCCAAATTGTTGTTATGCCTTGTAATTTTTTTAATCCCCGCCCCGACTCGACTTTGTTTATTTCGTCATTAAAGTATAAAAAAAGAATTTCCAATTCCAAGCACCGGCACATCCAAGCTTACAGCACCTGATATTCTCAAGCGGTCACTCATGACCAGGCTCGATGTTGCTTAAATTTGGTGTCATACGAGAACCGATGTTTGAACGTAATACAAAATCCAACAACTTGCGACTGATAGAACGCGCATGCATTGAATACTGCTGCCATAACTGAGTTGGTGCTATGTATTTAGAGAGTCTTGATAAAATACAAAGAAGAATCTGCAATGTTATTGGTTCAGACCTGGCATCTCTGCTTCTGTCACTTTCCACCCGCTGTAACGTTGCTTCCCTATGCCTTTTCTATAAATACTTTCAATTGTTCTGATGAATTATCATCTGCGGTACACAGACTTTATGAATTTGAGCTCTATACTAGATTGGCGACAAGGTCTCGTCATTTCACAGCTAAAATTACTAGAGAGAACTGTAAATTCTATGCTAACAGTTCCTTCTTTCGCACTTCTCGCTTGTAGAACTCTCTTTTCTTTCTTCTTCCCAGTGAACTTTGATCATCAAAAATTTAAATGGAATGCAAATCGTTATCTTCTGTCTTCTTAATTCTTTTTCTTTTATTGTTCTCTCTCCTTAATAGCGTTTTTTTCTAATATGCTTTCACACTCAGTAACCACTTACGTCTTAGTGACTTTAATGCCTTGCCTGGTGTGAAATGATACTTTCTTTCTTTCTTTTTTTTTCTTTCTTTCTTTCTTTCTTTCTTTCTTTCTTTCTTTCTTTCTTAACTTCACAATTCTTTCTCTCTTAACTTCGCAATTCTTTCCTTCTTTCTCTCTTAACTTCGCAATTCTTTCCTTCTTTCTCTCTTAACTTCTCAATTCTTTTTTTCTTTCTTTCTTTCTTTCTTTCTTTCTTTCTTTCTTAACTTCACAATTCTTTCTCTCTTAACTTCGCAATTCTTTCCTTCTTTCTCTCTTAACTTCTCAATTCTTTTTTTCTTTCTTTCTTTCTTTCTTTCTTTCTTTCTTAACTTCACAATTCTTTCTCTCTTAACTTCGCAATTCTTTCCTTCTTTCTCTCTTAACTTCGCAATTCTTTCCTTCTTTCTCTCTTAACTTCTCAATTCTTTTTTTCTTTCTTTCTTTCTTTCTTTCTTTCTTTCTTTCTTTCTTTCTTAACTTCACAATTCTTTCTCTCTTAACTTCGCAATTCTTTCCTTCTTTCTCTCTTAACTTCTCAATTCTTTTTTTCTTTCTTTCTTTCTTTCTTTCTTTCTTTCTTTCTTTCTTTGCAAGTAGCTCCTGTTGTTAGAGACAGTCATAGTGCCCCAAAGTGCGTAGGTCCCTGACTGGTCGGAAAGCCCCAAACAACTGCTGTACTTGAGAACGAAATATCCGCATTCATATATTGCCATGAACTGGACATGCACGTGGCCTACCACCAGTTCTGTCAAAATCTGTGTCATCATCAGAACTAAGATTCGTCATCAAAAACCTGCAGGATTTCTTGAATAACAGCTGTATTCTCTCAGTATATATATATATATATATATATATATATATATATATATATATATATATATATATATAGTGTAACCCGGATATAAGAGAGTTGTCGGGGCCCGGAGAAGAAGTCTCTTATATCCGGGTTTCTCTTATATCCGATATTTCAGATATGACGTTTAGCCGTCTTGACACCATTTATCGTAACAACCACTGAAAACCCCTTTGTTTTATTCAGCTAGAAAGAGAACAGGCTAAATTTCTTTTTCTGTCCGACCCACTGTCTTCCCAACTGAGCAATGGTGGGAGGAAAAAGATCATTTAGGCCTTCAGTAATGTTACCAACGTCAATACCCTGGCTTCCATCTTCAAAGTCTATTCAAGAACCATCCAGAGAACGAAGCATAAGTTTTAAAATTGAGGGAACAGTAGCGGGAACAAGATGTCACAACAGGAAGAGAGATCATCATTTCAACTTAGAGCTAAAGAGATCAATTAGAAAAGATCCAACTCAATTCATAAGAATTTTGGCACGAGTAAGAGGAGTTCCATCTATGGCAGGTCAAAGAGCAGTGAAAAAAAAAAACTAGAAAATGAAATCGTACGTGAAACCTGTGAAGAACCTTGTCACTCTAGGACAGAAAGTTAGAAGGATAGAGAGGGAGAAGATCATCATGAATAAGATGGAAAATTATCCTGGAATAATATATATTTAAACTTTATTTCAATACTGCATGAGCTTTCGATCCTTATCTAGAATTAATGAACATGCCATATAAATATACGATTGATTTCAACACGATAATTGTGTTAAGCCTAGAGAGTTATTATACATTCTTACTGCTTAAAGCAGAGCCCAATCGTGTTATATAAACCTCGGAGAATGTCAGACGAGTTGGGCAACCAACGAAACTCGAGTCGCACATCAAACGTAGGTATACGTGTATTTATTAATAGACATTTCTTAGCTCTCTGTAATCACATTGGGCCCTATTATGTCTACATCTCTTGGCTAAATTGGCATATACTAACCAGTTATACTTCCGTATCAGTTGGGAGGACCGCGTCACCAACAACGAGGTCTTTTCGCGGACATCTCTCCCCAGCAATCGAGACTACCATCCTTCCGCATCGCCTCTGCTGGGCGGGTTACGAATGCGTCCCACTCGACTCCCACGTATCATCCTGATTTGAGAACTCGCCAGCGGCAAGAGACTACGAAGAGGCCCAAAACGATGCTTCAAGAATCAGTCGAAGACATCCCTGATGCAGGCCAAGAACGACCCTGAGACTTGGGAAACCGTTGCCGCAAATCGGCCTTCCTGGCGTAGGACCATCCGAGGTGTGTGTGTGTGTGTGTGTTTGTGTGTGTGCGTCTGTGTTTAGATCTTTAATATGAAGAGGTTCTGCGAGGTCTATCAGGAGAGCCCGACTAGCCCAGCCGCGTCCACCAACCACACACCTCTGTGACTGCTGCTCGCGTCTCTTCAGGAGTAGGCTGAGCCTTCACAGTCATCTCCGTTACCACCACCAGAGGGGAGAAAGGGGATGAGTAGAGAGGATGACGATCCCGATGATCGGATGCGAGCGACTGCTGACTATTACGACCAGGAACCAATAACTAGTTGAATCATAAGATTCAAGCAACGGGTGAAACTTCGTTTGTCTTAAATTTTCGAGAATCCTAGACGAAATAGAATGGCCAATTTCATCAAAGTAATGCCAACGAATCGATTATAAACTTTGTGTCAAGAAAAAATGTTCCGGTACCTTAGTAGAAGAATCATCAGAGAGAGAGAGAGGGGGGCAGAGAGAAAGAGAGAGGGGGCAGAGAGAGAGAGTGTGTGTGTGTGTGAGAGAGAGAGAGAAGTAAAGAGAAGAATCAGAGAGAAAGGGGGGAAAAAAAGAAAGACATAACGGGAGGGAAAGAGATAGAAAAGAAAGAGAATGGAGAGAATTAGAGAGAGAGAGAGAGAGAGAGAGTGGAAAGGAGAGAGAAAAGAATTAGAAGGAATGAGTAGAAGGAGAAAGTGAGAGTGAAAGGAGAGAGAGGGGGAAAAGAATCAGAGGGAATGAGAAGGAGAAAGAGAGTGGTAAGGAGAGGGAAAGCAATCAGAGAGAATGAGGAGGAGAAGAAAGAGGAAGTGGAAAGGAGAAAGAGAAAGGGAAAAAGAATCAGAGAAAATGGTGAGGAGGAGAAAGAGAGAGTAGAAAGGAGAGAGAGAGGGAGGTAAAGAGTAGAATCAGAGAGAAAGGAGGAGAAACAGAAGGACATAGCGGAAAGGAAAAAGATAGAAAAGAATCAGAATGGGGAGAAGGAAAAAGAGAGAGCGTAAAGGACAGAGAAAGATAACTAGATGATCAGAGAGAATGAGGAGAAGAAGAAAGAGAGAACGGAAAGGCGAGAGAGAGAGAGAGAGAGAGAGAGAGAAAAGAATCAGAGTGAATGGGGAGAAGGAGAAAAAGGGAGCGAAAAAGGAAGACGAAGAGAAATGAATCAGAGGGGGAAAATGGGAAAAGGGAAAAAGAATGAGAGAGCGGAGAAGAGAGAGAGAGAGAGAGAGAGATAAATAAGAAAGGATCCAGAGAGAAAGAGGAGAAGGAGCAAGAGGGAGCGGAAATGAGAGGGAGAGTGAGAGAGCGAGAAAAAATAAGAGAGAAAAGGAGAGAAGCAGAAAGAGAAACACAGAGCGGAAACGGGTGAGGGAGACAGAGGGAGAGAATAATCAGAGAGAAATGGGGAGAAGGAAAGAGAGAGAGAGATAGAGAGAGAGAGAGAGAGAGAGAGGTGGGAGTGGAATATGTTCTTATACAGATCTGATTGATCGCATCTCAGTCATTCAGGGCGATTCAGTTCTGTAAGAGTTTAAGTTATTAAATTGCAATCGATAAGGAAGATTGATTTAAGAAGAAAAAGATCAGAGTTAATATTTTTTAAAGTTGATGGTTTTGGATGTCTCTTGAAATTCTGTACGTCATGAAACTAAGAAAAATATTTCAAGCCAATAATATATATATATATATATATATATATATATATATATATATATATATATATATATATTGTGCAACACTTTTTATAGAATGCACAAAGTACAGATATTAAACTGATACCAGGGCAAGTAGTGAGACTCCTAGTTTATATAGGGCGAACAAATACGACATTAATCGAAGACAAAAGGCTAAAGTAAGCACAAATACTCTGACCTTAGACAGGATTGTCGATCCATATACAAAAACCGTTACTTTTACAGGTGCTTCTATGGTATATATATATATATATATATATATATATATATATATATATATTATCCCTCACTGGAGGCACAAAGCAATCTTCAGTTGCTGAGTATAGACTTTGTTATATCGAACACAGTTTCATCAATACCATCACGCTTTGTGCGATATATATATATATATATATATATATATATATATATATGTGTGTGTGTGTGTGTGTGTGTGTGTGTGTGCGTGTGTGGTCCCGAGGTACAGCTTAAATGATACTAATACCCCAACAATTTAGGAGCTTATTGTGCCTTCAATATATATATATATATATATATATATATATATATATGAATCTAAAATGTTGGCGCAACCAATAGGCTACTTGCCAAATTACCCCCCACCCAAAGATAGGGTAAATACAAATAACAAATAAAGCAAAAACTAAGAAAAACCTTATACAAGAAAAAAATCAAACTAAGATGGAAGAAAAGACTAAAAGGTAAACACCTACCTAAGCACTAAAAAGTGGCCATTGTCCAGGCTATCCAGAGCAATAAAACACTTTACAGTGTCAGCCCTCAACGAGGCACAGTTCGAGTCGATTTTATACGTATATATATATATATATATATATATATATATATATATATATATATATATATATGTCTAGTGCGAAGTAAGCAACCCCTAAGGGTCTATGCTACAACGGTAAGAAATACACTGAAGAGAAAGAGCTGAATACCACATATCCAGCTCTTTAGCACTGCATTATTAATATTACTTACATTTCCACTGCATTCTTTTTCAAAGCCTCTCAATTGCATTAACCTCATTGTTAATTTCACTCAAAGGTGTTTTCTGTTGCCATAGCAGGATATGACACAACGATGAAATTCAAATTCAGGCATCAAATAACATTCAGTGGCAAGATAAACTTTTTGTATAGCAAATGAGGTCACATACAGAGTGATAAAGTTTAATGGGGGAACCATAATATTTCTAAACAAATTCGTTTGGTTTGGTTTCGTTTGCTTTACAGGATATCAACCGTAATGGGTTATTTAATGCCGACAAGATTTTTATTGTTGGTAATATTTTTTCCCAAAAATGTATTGTTGGTAATATTTTTTCCTTTTTGAAATGTATTGTAAAAAAATTTTTTTTTTTTAAATGCACTGCTGGTAATTTAAAAAAAAATGTATTGCTGGCAATTTATTTTAAAGAAAATATTGCTGGTTATTTTTTTTCCAAAAATGTACTGCTGTTAATAATTTTTCCTTAAAAATTCATTGCTAGTAATAATATTTTACAAAAAGTATTTCTGGTATTAAAACCTATTTTTACACTTTCATAGTGTTTTGACTCCAGTTTAGGGGGTCAACTATTTTCACATAGCTGGGACCCCTAACAGGTGCTACCACCCCGGGCCAGGGTGTATCTGGGAACACCAGCAATTAAGAGGTGGTTCCACGCCCCTCAAAACCTCCTGATCAGAGGCTTTGCTGTAGGATATAGTTTATCGTCATACCCAGGACACCTAAACAAATTCCCGGTGAACAATGGCCGACCATAATTAAAAGTTTCATGCGTTTTCACGCAATCATCAAGTAGTCGGCCACTTTTTTCTCTCTGAAAATGTGCATTTTATACTCACTCGGCAAGTTCAATGTTACACGCCAACTAAAGACCCCGAGGTGGTTAGTCGGAGGAATACCAAGCTTGAATTGCCGAAGAATCGCTATAACTTGTGGAAAAACTTCAAATATCAGGAAAAAAAACGTCCCTATAGGAAACAATAGTTAAAAAATATAGTAGAAATAGTGCCCGAGAATACAGAGCCCTCAAAGCCCCCTATATCAGAGCACATAATGACTTATCGCATATATAAATAACTAATATACCAACGTGTCTATGGTATGAGAAGTGTGGCATGCGAAATGGGCGCCACGTGGAGAGGATCATAATGACAGTGAATAAATGTTTTTTTTAGTATAATATTCATTTATTAAGTAAAGGGTGTCCCAATAACTTGGGCTGATTTTAAATGTGAATTAAGTTTAAGCGTCTAATGATTTGTTCTTTTACTTTCAGATTTAACAATTTAAAGTCTTTGGCAATTTCAACCATAGAAAGATTAACAATCAAACAACGTGTTAAAGTTTCAAGAGTGCAAATGGAAAATTTGTTCGTAAATTCAAACCGGGTCGGTGGCAGATGTGAAAACACCATTGCATGCTCGTTTACGCCGTTCAGCTGAAAACATTGCTGCAGTGCACGAGAGTGTAGCCGAAAAATCCAGACATCTCTATTCGTCGTCGCGCGCAAGAATTGAACCTCTTCACAACAACGTTACATCGTTTCCAATTACACTCTCTCTCTTGGTCGATTATATTGACCAAAGATTTTCGAAGTGCGCGAAATGCATTTCTGTTTGAACATCCATTTTCGTTAATAGGTTTCGATAAGATTAACACGTTGTTTGATTGTTAATCTTTCTATGGTTGAAATTGCCAAAGACTTGAGTTGTGAAATCTGAAAGAAAGAGAAAAAAATCATTAGACGCTTAAACTTAATTCACATTTAAAATCCGTCCAAGTTATTGGAACACCCTTTATTAAGCTCTGAATCGGCTGGCAACATTTGTGCATTTTCCCTCAGTTAAGGATGTAAAGGACAAAGCGATTTACCTATAGTCTGAGGTCGCGTACTTTAAAAAAATTCTATTGTGCTAAACGAGGATATCGTGAGTCACCTTTAAGCTACTGACTGCAGAAGACTAGACAATTTGTGTTTCTAAACATACGTACACATGTGGGATCTACATTAAACCGAATTTGTGTCGTATCTATGCCCATGTGGGAGACATACAAGTCAGTCAGTTATGTGACATGCACGATACACGCTTAGGCGATCATGTATCTTTCGATACATGACTGACGAGGCAGATTTTTTCCTGCAGTAGATTGCCATTTCTTTCTGCAGTAGACCAGTTGCCATTCAAGGCTAGAGAACCCGGTCTGTCCTGGTATTTACCCATAACTTGGGGAGAAGAAGAGGATTTATACCTTTTCCAAGGGTATTAGCACGTAAGTGAATGTAATGGATTCGATTGGAATTCGAACTCAGATCTCCGATTCCTCAAGCCGAGCCGCTATCCATTACTCCACCGTTTTTCTTAATTAAATATGTAAAGGACAAACAAAACCTGTTTTCCTATAGTATGACGCCATGTAATTTAAAAGTTTTTGTTTTACTGATAATTGTATTGCGATAGTTTCGTTAAAGAATATGTTCATGTGGTACCAACATACTGTCAAAATTTAAATTCCTTTGAAATACAATATAACAGATAAAAGATAGTTTTCTTGTTGACCTAATGGCCGACTATTGCACGTTTTCTAGCAGTACGGTTAGCCAAATACCTATTACAGATGCCTGCTCAACTCACAGTGCCCTCCTGTGATTTATACAGCAACTACGCTGAGCAGGCCTTACTTAGGTCCTGGCAGGGAACGCAACATCTGGTGTGATGTATATATATATATATATATATTTAACAAGGCCAATACACTCGGTTGATTGTTTTTTTTGTTTTTTACGGGTTATCAACTTTTTACAGGTTTTTTTAAAAGCCAGAAAATATTTTTATATTGTAAGAAATCTTTGGAGATAATAATGATTTTACTAATACAACTCCTGTTATTAACCCATAGCTGAGGGATAGAAGAACTAGATCTATACCTTTACCAAGGTAATTTACACTTAAGTGAATATAACGGACCCAACTGGAATTGGAACTCGGATCTACGATTTCCAATTCTGATCCACACACCTCCTAGCTTACAGCTCCTGTTATTCCCAAACGGTCACCGATCTAGGTACTGACCAGGCTGGACGTTGCTTAACTTCAGTGATCGTACGAGAGTTAGTGTTTCAACATGATGTGGTCGTAAGCCGTCAATACACTCAAACACTCGGTCACGATGACTTATGACTTGATGCTAGCAGACTCATCGAGAACGTCTTCCGTACAGTTTAGTCTACTCAGTTTCCCTCACAAGTTAAAATATTGTCTTCATTTCGTGCCATTATATCATATATATTTTTCCTCAATTAAAAGCGTAAAGGATAACCAAAACCTGTTTTTCTATAGTCTGGTGTCATGAACTTTAAAAGATTTTGTGATTGTGTTGCTATAATTTTGTGAAAGAATTTGCTGTTTTAGTACCATTATATTGCTATAATTTAGATCCTTTCAAATAAAATACGTTATATAAAAAATAAAAGAATCCATCCTGCACTTTAATCAATCTACCATTCATCTGTGCATTGATTATTGCTGCCATATCTGGTCTGGTGCTTCTACTACTCATCCCTATATTCCTGACAAAATTCAAAGAACGGTCTGTAATATAATCGATTCTGTCCTGGCATCTCAACTTCACTCAATTTCTCACCAACTCGAAGTGGCTTCTCTTTGTTTTTTCTAAAGTATTTTCATGGCAACCGTCCTGATTAGTTTTTTCCCCGAGTACCTCGATTACATGTATGTAAGCGTACTACTAGATTTAGTTGCTAGTTTACTGTTCAACTAGCCAGATAAAAACCATCAGTTCTATTCTAATAGTTTCTTTTGTCGCACTTCTCACCTGTGGAACTCTCTTCCGATCTCTTGCTTTCTTGTCACGAACAATCTTCCAAAATTTAAATGCAACGCCAACCGCCATCTTCTGTCCATCTGAATCCTTTTCCTTTATTGCCTTTTCCTCACTCGTCACTAAAGTCTTCTCATTCTCTCTTACCCTCCTGCATCCTAGTGGCATTATCAACTTGTTTGGGGTGAAACGATTCAAATAAGGTAAATAAAAGACAGTCTTCTTATGGAAGTAGCAAAAATTTATTATGTGCACTACAGTCAAAATGTTTGGGTCCACCCTGCATTTATTAAAAAAAAACTGAGATGTTATTGTATTTTTTAAAGTAAACGATAAAATTTCACTAACTACAGCGTATTTGCTTTTATTTTTCAGTCTTTCTCCAGGTTCCTCTTAAATTCAAAAAAGTTCCAAATCGGATTTGTCATGATGGTGGTTTTATTGACGAAAACAAAATATGATCCTGTTGTATGCTATTGTTTATAGTTAAATTCGTATTTTTTTTTGTCAAAGTAAAAGCAAATACACTGTAAATTTTATATAAAACAACAAAAAATATTATTGTAGTAAAAACAGAACCAACGAATAAACTTATACCAATGTTTTATTGCACTTTACTTTGACTACTCGTCTACTGAAGGGTTGTTAGGGTGCTTTTTATAAATTCTACATCTTAAGGGGAGGTAACTAATGGTTTATCAGCACAATTGCCTCATTTTAAGGTGTTTTTTTTTAAAGAACTGCAGGGTGGATTAAAATTTTTTGCCTGTAGTTTCTATTAATAGTTTTGTATTTTTGGACAAGCAAGTTTACTTTGTACTTTGGTAGGATATCATGCTTAGATAAGGGCGCAATTTTAGTATCTGACTATGTGCGTCATTTTTCACAGATACGCCTCTGCATACCCGAACTGATACCTCGCCCCCTGGATAGATAGATAGATAGATAGATAGATCGATAGATAGGAACTGGATGAGACTGGGTGAGACAAGTAAGGCCATTGTTTAATAAACAGATAACAACCTGAGATGATTAAGACCAGCCTAAGTCATCGAGCGAAGTCGAATGAAAGATTGGATCATGTGCTCTTGACAAAACGAAGACACGCAGAAAATAACAGAAGTGCATGCGCAAAAAAAGAAAGAAAGAAAAGATAACGAAAGTGCAATTGATACATACGAGGCCAATTGTCACGCTCCAATCTCCCTCGGGAAATGCCTGTCGCTTGGGTCTAGTCTAGGGTAGCCCGACAAATAAAGCGCGAGACTTCTTTTAATAACTTCGCGACCTGCAGCATAGTTGACGAGCCTAATTCCCCGCTGACTAACGGGTGGGAATCTAATTAGCAATGAGAATTAAATCTGTGACATCATCGAACAATCATGTCAGCTCTTCTCACCAGGCGTATTGGAGGACTTTGGAAGGCTTGAGAAGAGATAGTCGACTGCTTTTTATAAAAGACATTACAGGTTCGAAACTGAGCATTGTTCTCGTCTAATGTTTTTATTCTATTCTTTTTTAAACACGCACACACACACACACACACACACACACACACACACACACACACACACATATTTCATTGGATAATATAGACATATTCTGTCTATCTATTTAAAAAATAATCGTTCTTAGATCTCTATAACCAGTTTATTGGTATTGAGATGAAATTCTGTCTATTTATTTTTATAATAATCGTTCCTAGATCGCTAACCAGTTTCTTGGTATTGAGATGAAATTAATCAAGGAAGGCGCCGTAGTTTTTTCTTACCCAAGTACTTTCGATCTCCTCCGAGATCATCCTCAAGGGTGAATTCCAAAGACAAACTTATTGTAACTGTGATAGTTGTGATGGTGATTTTTTTAAAACACGCATGAACGCGCTCTATTAGAATTATTTTTGAATTTAAATTTATCCGTTTATGACAGCGATCAGAGTTACAATAAGTTTGTATTTGTAATTCACCTCTGGGGATGATCTCGGACAGTAGATAACTATTGACATTGCATTTAAATTTTTGAAGATCGAATTTGGCTGGAAAGCAAGAAGCCGGAAGTGACTTCCACAAACAAGAAGTGCGATAAAAGAACTTAAAGTTGCATCTAGCGAATTCAACTGTAAAATGATGAGAACTTGCTGCCAATCTAGTACTGCGCTTAAATTAAATTAAAGGAAGATAATATTAAGTAGTTGTATGAAAATTTGCAGAGGGTAGCGAAAGATGCCTTCCAAAAGTTAAGCAAACTATTAAGAATCAGGAAAATCTAATTGGAAACAAAAGAAAAAGTACTGAACTGTTATGTAATATTAGTCCTCTTCTATGGAAGTGAATGTTGGTCAATCTCTTCGCAGATGAAGAAGACAGTTGAGGCAACAGAAATGTGGTTCTACAGAAGGATGCTGAGGATACAACGGACTAAACACGACGAAGTTTTAGAGAAGATAAAAACCAACAGAATACTTGCATTTAGCATCAGAAAGAGACAATTGAAATTTCTAAGACACATAACGAGGAGAGAGGGGTTGGAAAATCTGACACTCTCAGGACATAGTGAATGCCAGAAGGGCCAGAGGAAAGCAGCGTATAACGTGACTAACGGGCTTATCTAAATGGTTGGCAGGACGGAAATAAAATTTACTAAGGGCTACAATGGACAGGAAGTTGTGGAAAGCCATGATCGCTTACGAACCTGAAGGTACACGACACAAGGAAGAATAAAAATATAGCCAAAGGATTATAATACTAAATATCGAAAAATAAAGTATTCTCTTTTCTTTTTAATGAACCGAACCTGATTCTCACCGGGGTCCTGACGCTAATGATCGTTACTACAGAGTAGACAGTTCCTCCCTCATTGGATAATCTACTCTGTAGGAACGATCATTAGCATCAGGACCCCGGTAAGAATCTTGATTCTGGTCAGTATCTAGATGGGTGACCGCTTGGAATAACCAGGAGTTGTAAGTATGGATTTGCGGGTAATGGATAATGGCTGAGAATTGTTAATCGGAGAGCTGAGTTCCAATTCCCGCTAGGTTCATTATATTCACTTACGTGCAGGTATCCTTTGGAAAGATATAAATCCAGCTCTTCTCCTAACTTGCTATGCGTTAATTTGTAGAACTTGTATCACTAAATCATTATTATTTAAAAAAAGAAATTCTTAAAATTTAAAGAAATATATTTGCTGGCTTTAAATAACCTGTAAAGGGTTGACAAGCCGTAGAGAATAATCAATCAATCCCCGGTGAGGCTTAAACGAGCAACACTAGCTAAAGTGGTTTAGAACAGCCATTGTCAAGGGGTTTTGATCACAGTCCCCATATGAGCATTTCTCTTGTTCCAAACTTCCCCTCGCTTGTCAAAACAGAGATAAAAAACGACCAGATTGAAATCCATTTTTTACTGGACACAAAGAAAATCAAGACACGCTGAAAAAAACTTTAAAGAATAAGTGAGTGTATGAAATAAAGTATCAGGCCCAATGCGATACTTGAGCAGGGTGAGTTTTTTTATTTTGCTGCAAATTTGACAATGATAGACGGGGGTAACCTTTTGTCATTCAGCCCTTGGAATTTACAGACGCATTAGTTTATCTATCTATCTATCTATCTATCTATCTATCTATCTATCTATCTATTCTGTTGATACGTTATTTTTATAGATACAAATATTTAAGTAAATGCTCTGTTTATAATAAACAGTATTAACAACATTTATCGGCCTGAATGTCCGAGAAATTTCTTAAAAAATATGTATCCTCTGACAAGAGTCGAATCTATGAAATTTCTCCAACATTATATATATATATATATATATATATATATATATATATATATAAATATAAATATAAATATATATATATATATATATATATATATATATATATATATATATATATATATAAGATTTCTCTGAAGAGTAACGGGACTGGTTGTGCTGTGTGAGCTATGGACGAAAGAGGGATAAGCGGATTGTGTTATCATCTAATATGATATCTTGGGAGTATATAACTGTAATCTTAGCTTTCTGCAACCATTAGATTTCTTTTTTCAAATGTGTTTGTGGCAGGGCAAATCGTGGCTGCTTCACTACAATAATGCACCTGCTCACAATGCCCTGAGCATCCGGCCGTTCTTGTCAGAAAAAAACCTCGCCGTACTGGAGCAACTTATCTCTTCACCTGATCTTACTTTTTTCTTTCCCACAGGGTCAAGGGGACCATCAAGGGGATCCGTTTTGAAGGCGTGAAGGCCACCAAGAGAGCCGTAACAACGGAGCTGAGGGTCATCCAAGGGGAATCCTTTTAACAGTGCATAGAAGGGTGGCAGAGAAGGATTGAAAAGTGCATTAGATTCGATGGGGACTAATATGAAGGTGAATCCATGTAGTTTGCTGTTTGGAATTGAAATAAATTATTTGTGATATTAGTCCCGTTACTTTTCAGACAGACTTCCTGTATATATATATATATATATATATATATATATATATATATATATATATATATATATTAATTGATGTGTGTGTGTGCGTGTGTATGCTTAAATAATAAATCGTTAGTACTTTTTTCGGCTAAGTTGGCGTTTCTCGTGATGAAAGAAAAGAATGAAATTGTGCGACTTTTGTAAAAACGGCGCTCATATTTATTCTGCCTTTTTTTCTTTACCATTTTCTTGTTCTTGTTGAACTTTTTTGATAAATTCTTCCAGCTTTTCTGAATTGAATTTAAGGTAAATCGTCAGGCTGTTTTCAGAATGACTCGAACGCAAAAGATTCATATAGCCTTTTCTGAAACGAATTTAAGGTAAATACTTATCCAGTTTTTCAGAATGGGTTCAAAGTAAAAGATATATATGTTTTTAGATCTGTCCTTGTATTTTCGAGCCAATTAAATGGTTTTCTACTTCTGTCATATCTCTCTCTCTCTCTCTCTCTCTCTCTCTCTATATATATATATATATATATATATATATATATATATATATGAGCCGTGCCCTCTAGGTAGGCAGGGTAGGTAGTATCTACCCTGAATAAAATAGATCAGCAGCTACATTTTCCTTCTGTGGCACAATATGCACCTAATCTGACAAATTTATGAAGGTTACGCTGATTATTGTGCTTAAAATGCAAAATATTTTTTCTACATTTACTACATAAAGGTCACAAGCTGCCTACCCGAAGTAATTACTGACGGTACGTGCCTGGTATATATATATATATATATATATATATATATATATATATATATATATATATATATATATATATATATATATATATATATATATATATATATATATATATATACCCACACACACACTTTTATACTTATTTTTAAACATGTAGCTGCCAAACAAGTCAACAGTGATTGGTGCTGCAAAAATGCAATGAAATATAAACACGTAAATTTTGTTGCATAAACTCTGCTCGATTTACCTGTGCTATTTTAATATAGAGGCATCTACCTGCGTAAAATATTAAAAAATAGGTGATAGTGAAGAAAAGGTTAAGAATAACTGTTTTAAAGTAAAGGATTGAATTTTATGGGGGTCACGTTACTAGGTTTATTTCTACGCCGGAGCTTTGGCCACCACTCAGAAAATAATTTGCCCCCTCTCCTCTACCTGTGAAAATGATGTTACTAATTTTAATGCACACTTTCTTACTCGCGGGCCCACTGACTTAAATGCTTTACGGCTCACTCAAAACATTCTTGAGACAGACTTGAACATTACTTTAAAGTGATGAGTTTCATTTTATAAGTGCCCAAATATTTCAAAGGGAAGGATTTGATAGGGAGCTAAAATGGGATGTATCCCTAATTTTGAATACTGGTTACAAAAACACAATCAATCATATTTTGTAGGAATAAAAAAAAATTATCTTATAATTAATCTCTGTAATATAGGAATAATGTGTCGTTGTCGACACTGGAGTTTGAACACGGATCGCCAGAAAGCAACCACAGGCGATCCCATTATTGAATTAATAAGTAAGAATTAGCGTGACGTCTAATTGATCATCATTTGTATTCTTTCCTCTATTACTATACTGTTCGCTATTCTCTATACTATCCACTATTTCTCTATACGGATCACTATACGGATTACTATTCAGACCACTATTCGGTGGTTACTTTTCGAGCGAGTATTATCGAGCAAGTAGTATTAGTGCGAATGTTATTCGAAGGCGTCTGACACCAGAATTGTTTAACGGCGTTACTATAGTTGTATCTGCGATTACAAAGTCTCTACTACAAAGAGCATTACGAAAGTGACAACGAGTATTCGTTGACATCACAAAAGGCTGGGAAATGTCTAAATGAGAACTGACAACTTCTAATTGATTACCAAGTTATAACCCATGTATTCCCATTTGCATTTCTATAAAATAATGTAGCGATCAATAATAATAATAACAATAATAATAATAAACGGTCACTAAAATAAATACTCAACAATCGAACTATACCATATATACCCGTGTATAAGTCGAAAAGGCGAATAATGTTAAAGTATTCCTTTACAAATTTGAAACGCGAGAATCTCGACATAATTTACATTTCGATTCAAGTATTTATTCAAATCAGTAATAAAATAACAATAATAATAATAATGGCAGTCACAAGATATTATGGGATTTCTCAGATGAGACAGATTATGATATTGAGGCACAAAGACTCTTAATGTTATCCAAAGGTGTCCCTAAAGTCTGGATACATAAGGAATCTCATTAATTATATTTTTTTTACCTCCACAGATTATACATTATTTTGTCAAAAGAAGAAAAAATTAACTTCTTTCTCTGGGGTATGCTAAAGGAGGAGGTGTACTCAATGAAAATCACAGATGCAACACACTTGAACGCATAAATAGTGAATGTACTAAAATTGACGGCAATGTGGAGTTATTGCATCGAGTTAACGTGAATCTTGCAAAGCGCATCAACCTTTGCATCACAAATGATGGAAATCATATTGAAGATGTTATTTGTTAATATTCCAATTCAATAAAATATTGTGGAACATTTAATTTCTCAAAAATATGCATTTTTGCCAATGTGTCTAGATTTTAGCGACACCCTGTGGATAAGGAGAATGGCAAGTATCAAATTATTGCCGTTCCATTTGGTACAAGAGTGGTCTCCGAAAAATTTTAAAATTTAAAAATATACCAGGATCTGACTTGGGAGCTGAAGAGGCTATGGAACATGAATGTAGAACTAATTTCTGTAGTAATTAATGTCCTTGGAACACCATCTAAAAAACTTAAAAAGTGTTTAGGAAAACTATGAATTGAGACCAAGTTTGTAGAACTCCAGAAAACTGCTATCATTTAGTGTGCAAGGATTCTCCGAAGAGTTCTTAAGTTTTGAGGAGTCTTGTAGACACCATTCCTCAAGAAGAGTGTTTCCATTGACTACGTCGATGCTTGATAATAATAACAATTAACATTTATTAAACAGTTTTTCGTTTGCTGTCTGGTGAATATTTTTCATGTCAGAAGCTAAGAGTTGCTCCTTGTCTTTTCCATTATGCATAAATTTCAATAACCTGTGTAGTAGTCGATCTTTAATTTTTTCACCTTTTAATTAACTTTACAACGAGTATATACGGTAAAAGAAATTGTCGAAATAAAGAAATTGAAAGCAATAAAATTGGGCAAATAAAGTAGTACATTTTATGAATTAATCAAATTTTTCGTATTGAAAATATTTGTCTTACCTTTTGGTTCTGTAAAGAATTAAACTGAAAAAGAAAGAAAAACATTGTATGAGAAAATGTTCAACAAATCAGAATAACATTTAATAATACGTATTATGACATTTGTGACATTATTTATTCCATCTTAATTTTATTTTGCTTTGTTTTCTATCAGAACTGGCAGGTCGTCATTCTGTGAGAGTTAAGCAGCATATATAAGAAAGAAAGAAAGAACGAAAGAAAGAAAGAGGGAAAGAAAGAGGGAAAGAAAGAAAGAAGAAAGAAAGGAAAGAAAGAAAAAAGAAGAAATAAAGGAGGAAGGAAAGAAAAAAAGAAGAAAAGAAGAAAAGAAAGATGAAAGGAAAGAAAGAAAGAAAGGAAAAGGAAAGAAAGAAAGGATGAAAGAAAGACGGATAAAAAGAAAGAAGGACGGAAGAAAAGAAAGAAAGAAAAAAGAAAAGAAGAAAGGAGGAAAGAAATAAAGAAGGAAAGAAGGCAGCAAAGAAAGAAAGAAAGAAAGAAAGAGGGAAAGAAAGAAAAGAAAGAAATAAAGACGGAGGGAAATAAAAAAGGAAGGAAAGAAAGAAAAAAAAAGAAATAAAAGAGGAAGGAAATAAAAAAGAAGAAAAGAAGTAAAGAAAGATGAAAGGAAAGAAAGAAAGAAAGAAAGGAAAAGGAAAGAAAGAATGGATGAAAGAAAGACAGACAAAAAGAAAGAAGGAAAGAAAGAAAGAAGGACGGGAGAAAAGAAAGAAAGAAAAAAGAAGGTAAGAAATAAAGAAGGAAAGAAGGCAGCAAAGAAAGAAAGAAAGAAAGAAAGAAAGAAAGAAAGAAAGAAAGAAAGAAAGAAAGAAAGAAAGAAAGAAAAAGACACCGGAAAAACGCTCGGCATTATTTAAATAGTCTGGGCCACTCGTAAAAAATAGGAACATTTTCTCGTCGAATAACTTTTGTGGCTTAGCATTCATTAGACCTTCCGTGAACTCGGACGTGTGTCAGAATCGAAACATATTGATTTTTTAAATCATTTCAGAAGGAGGGTTCTGTTCATATAACCGATAGAATCACTTTCTGGATCAATCAACCAACGCTTTTATCTACTTGGCCATGTATCCTTGGGGGCATAAAGTGACTTGACCAAACTGTTGTGAGTTCAATCCCTGGTCTCAGCGGAGAGAACAAAAGCTTGGAGAGTTTTCAAGGCGAATTAACTAAAAACTGAGATATCCAAAGGAAATTAAATCAATCTGCCCCCCGGGGACTAAATAAAGGGTTCGATTCGAAATTACAACAAATATCAGCTGAAGAAGGCCGGAGCGAACAACATCCAAAACGTCGTGAATGCGACAGCAAAGATGAGGACGACAGTCCGAACAATGTGAGTAAAGATTGTCCCGTAATTCATAAAGCTTTCTATGGGGAAATTTGGAAACTACTACAGACAATATCGCCAGCAATTATAACATTTTTTTCATATGGCTGTAATAATTTCCTTTCCAAATTCTAATAACTTCCATTATTTAGTGTCATGTCTTATAATTAGTGGTGAGCGTTTGCCAAGAAATCGAAAAGGTACGATTTACAGTCGCCATTTTGTAATCACTGTTCTATAAATTGCAACCTTTTGTACATTATCAATAGTCGAAAAGATACATCATTCTTAGAAATATTCGTTATAATTTCTAAGATATGGATATGTTACGTCGACTTTTTATATAAATAAATATTCTATTTTTAAATGATTTTTTTAAAACCTTTTTTATATTTTGAACTCATCGTACAGTAAGATAAGATAGTAAAGTAGGTATCCGTTAATCTCGCCAGATAAAGTTAACAACCTGTTTGGTCAAGATTCAAGACTAGAGTAATCTCTCAAAGACGCATATACCATTGTCCAAATTGTATATGGACACCGTACGTTGCTTAGACCACTTGATCCCCCTTTCCGTCGTATCGACGAGATCCAAAGGAATACAGGGTATTATATTTGGTGCCGGCTTAGCTGCAGGAGTTGCCGAAAGATTGTTAGTATTGACAGCCTTCGGGGCGCCACTTCGGATTTTCTGTCTCGATTTACTTCCATAGCTATTTTCGTGTTTGGATATGACCGCAAGGAAGCGGACGTTTAAAATCAGTTTCTGTTTCATTAAATCTGTTTTAAAGTGGATAATTAATTCAAAGATGAAAATGCATATAACATTTCCTATACTCTTGTTAACGGGGTGGGAAGTGATGGATCCGAAGCTCCACCAAATTATATATTAATTGTAATAAGATATTATAGTAAAGGAAAAAAAAATATAGCAAGATAAAGAGGATTAACTTTTTTCAGACAAATTAATTACGTTCTTAATATCTAAACTTTTCTTTGAATTTCTACAGAAGAGAACTAAGTCCAACTCCAACCAAAGTTTTGCGGGAACTGAGTAAATTTTGACCAGTAGCCCGGGTGGAAACGCTCGGGTTCCCCACAGTAAACTTGGCCTTCTGTCGCATCTCGTCCGCAGTGGGGCAACCGATAAATACCAGTCCCGTGGAGTCAGTCGATGAGAATTTCTAAAATGACGTCACAGCGAGTAGCCTAAGCGAGACATAATATAATAGCCGCTAGGAGTGAGTTATAACAGCTCCCCACCCCGTTCTGCCATCCATTCACACAAGCTCGTCAGGTTAGTGACTCTCTGCCTTCCCCTATCTTTCTTGCTCTCCATATTCCTAGTGAAGAGTAAGTTTTCAAGCCCTCCATTATGTGTCCAAGGAATTTCAGCTTTCTTGATTTCGAGTAGACTTTTGTTTTCTGTTGGCATTCTCTTTAAGACTTCCTTCTTGGTTTCTCGCTCCGTTCATGGAATTTTCAGTCTCTTTCTGGAAAACCACATTTCTGCTGCCTCCTGAATTCTCATTCGTGGGGAGATTGTCCAGCAGTGTCCAGTATTCCCATAAAAGACGTTGTTCGGACTGTCGTCCTCATCTTTGTTGCTATATTTATCACAACGTTTCGGCCGTTGTACGCTCCGGCCTTCTTCAGGTGATTGGAACGTCGAACTGAACCCTTTATTTCGCTCGCTAGTGTAAACTGTTCTAGTTCCACGTGCCATGTCTAATGGATGTCAGTTATCATTTATCTCTTGTTAATTCCCCTCTCCGAGTTCTCCACCGCCATAACCAGGTGCTGAACTCACACTCTTTGGGTCCTGTCACTGGATCTAACTAACGCCTTTATCCACTGTGCCATGTGTCCTTGAGGACAACGGAGCGTACAACGGCCGAAACGTTGTAATAAATATGGCAACAAAGATGAGGACGGTAGTCCGAACAATGTAAATAGTGTACATAATACGTCATCTCAGAAATATAGACAGATACTCATTTCTTTGTTTCTAACGACTTTTCTGTTTTTCAACACATTGCTTAGCTTTTGGGGGGTGCTTCTAGTCCAGAACCTGTCCGAATTTTGGTGTCCCATTTTCCATACTCTGTTAAAACACTTCCCAGATATTTAAACTTGTGCACCACCTTGATGTTGATATCTCCAATTTGTAACTGGCATTTTCGGGTTTGTGTTTACAGTGTTATATTAGATGTTGTTTTGAAACTGCAGGATGCCTAATATTAGTACCAAGAAAGAAGTATCTTTATATGGATGCGGGAAGAGTGACGGTAGGAATATGACCTGGGAGACAAGGGGGCGGCAGTTTGAAAAAGGCTGGGAACCATTGCACCAGAAATTAAACAGTTCATGGCAACATTCGCTTTCAGAACAATAAAAAAAAATCGATTATCCAAATAAACAGACCGTTTTCAACGGAAGCATTCAGTAACAGACGTATTTAATTCCTTCAGTCAAATTGTTTCAGCCATATAAACATTTTTACGCGTAATTTATCGACGCCATCAAAAGGAAACATGTGGATCCCAATTTCCTGAAGCAGCCGACAACTCCCCGAGAAATACATTCACAAAATTGAGTCATCGCAATTGCCATAACATCGGAAGTTTTTGCAGATAAATAATAATGGCCGCCAATTTGCGCTTTTTTTTTTTTGACAGCTTGCTTGTCTCAGTCTATGTTTTTTCTGTCTAACGTAGATATTTTTGTTGCAACTGCAGGTATTTAGGCCATATTTTCAAGTTGTCGGCTACTGACTGAAGAACCGTGTCAGCATGAAAAGGCTTAATCTTTAGATTCAGTTTCTATATTCGCAAGTAAAACCTGTTGAATGTATAGAAATTTCTTGTATACATTACCAATGCATTTAATTTTTTCTTCCGTGAAATTGCCGTGATTGACTAGTATCCTTTTCTTTGTTGTTTTGATCAGTATGATTCATCAGGTGTGCAGGCAAAGACTGATCACGTGTGTTCTGTGAAATATATGTGAGCGAGGAAAAATAACAGGAGTAGATAGGCACGTCTTGCCCGGTTCATACTCCTTCCCGATTTTCCCTTGCTTCCTGTTCAGGATTGGGTTTCTAGTTCTTTCTAAAGTCTATTTCAACTGTATACTTTTAACATCTCCGCCTGAAATCTCAAATTTTATTTACTAAATATTTTTTCTTCTCCAGAATAGGAGTAGATATGGTTGCCTATCGTCCGGTCCACACTCCTCCCTGGTCTTTTGAAAAGAGGTAGAAGTATATCTCTTGCTTCCAGTTTAGGATTGGGTTTCCGGTTCTAAAATATTTTCGTTCTCTTTCACTCCCAGTAGGCCCCTTGCTTGGGGTGAATTGATTAAAAAAAACATTCTGTTCAAAATACCTAAGTACATTTATTTGAACAGCAGAGGTATATACTTTATTTCCTGTTTAGGATTTGGTTTCCGGCTCCTTCTAAAGTCTACTTCAACTCTATACTTCTAACTTAACCACCTAATCTCTGAAAAGTTTTTTCACTGGTTATTTTTTTCTTTTCTTCTCTTCCAATAGGAGTAGATAGGTTCACCTAACGTCCAGTTCAAACTCCTCCCAGGTCTTTTGAGCAGGAGTAGAGGGTTATCCATTGCTTCATGTTTAGGATTGGGTTTCCGATTCCTTTTAAAGTCTGCTTCAGCTCTGTACTCCTAACGTCTGCATCTGAATTCTGAAATTTTATTCATTAATTATTTATTTATTTTATTTTATTTTTTTATCTCCTCCACAAGTAGAACAAAATAGCTTCGCCTATTGCGCGGTTCACACACCTCCACGTTCTTTCGAACAGAAATTAAAGTTTATTCTGTGTTTCCTGTTTAGGATTAGATTTCCGGTGAACGCATGTCCTTTCTTACGCTAATACAACTCCACACAGTGACCCTCTACCTTGAGTGACTCTTGGGGCTTGTATTGAGTCAACATTAGTAAAAAAAAAAATTAATATACATTTTTATTTATTAAATATTTACACAGTACAAAGCCCAAGAGCCACTCAAGGTAGAGGTTTACTAAATCAGGTTGTTTTGTGACATAGGTGGAGTAAGAATGAAGTAAGTGCAGATTATGAGTTTACCTGCGATAGCCAAGGTTTGACCCTAGACTTGAAGAGGTTAATATCCTAGCCCAAATAATTTATTTAATGACATTAATTCATCTAAGAACTTCAGATAATATTAGGTTGGCTGGAGAACACACCGACTGAAACGTAGTGATCGAGACAACAAAGATGCAGATGCTCGCCCTAAGAACCTTATCCGATAACAATGCTTGAAGCTCAAATGTATACTGACAGAAAAAAAAGGTCTATTCGAGGGCATAAACGGAATTGCGTATGTTACTGATGTCAGGGCCCGTCCCGCAAACGCTGATAATTCAAGAGTGGTTGAAGACTCTTCTTGAGTGCTTGGCGCTAAAAATCTCCTGGTATGCTGATTAGTGATAAAAATTTACAGTATGTCTGTCTGTCTATCTATTTCATTCTCTGTATATATCTATCTATTAATTTTATTTCATCCATTTCATTCAATATCTATCTATCTATCTATCTATCTATCTATCTATCTATCTATCTATCTATCTATCTATCTATCTATCTATCTATCTATCTATCTATCTAATATATCATTCGATAAACCCATAGAGATGTAATGAGGATTGGTGACCCCAGAGAGAGTTGATTATTGTTTACTCGATTTGCATAATGGGAAGTAGATTCTATCTGTTTATCTATAATAGCATAGATTTTATCATCTCTCGGACACACATACACACACACACATACATACACCACACACATACCCAGACACTCTCACACACAGACATATATAAATATATAAGAGAGAGAGAGAGAGAGAGAGAGAGAGAGAGAGAGAGAGAGAGAGAGAGATCGGTCCTCCTGATCGCCATGAGCGTACGTTTTGAACCAACACTTGACTGGCTCTGAAACGCAAGTGGCACTCAAAAACCTGTTTTGAACCTAAAGAATGTTTGGCAAAAAACATGGCGAAGCATTTCGAAAGCATAGGTAGCAGGTTTGCCAAATTTCACACAAAATTGGATGCAGGAATCCAAATTTGCCAGCCGTCGTAATGATGGCATTGATGCTCTTACACAACATTACAGAAACACACGAATAACTTGATAGGGATCGATAGAACACAA